>JAGFNQ010001980.1:142933-167462 GCA_024364735.1 Boesenbergia rotunda | reverse complement strand
GTAAAAATTAAGGAAATGGAAAAATTGATGGAGTGGGAGACTTGGTTGCTTAAAAATATTTCCAATGTGCTTTGCCCCATCGTAACAGTCCTCTAATGATATCAAAAGTGTGGGTGAGTGAAACTTGAATAAATTCCTTTGGTTTGGATGAAAAACCTTTTTTTGATTTCCTTGTGCCAAGTTTCCTTTTGTGTTCCATTTTTGTTTCTTTCTTCTCCTTTCTGATTTTTCTCTTCTTCTTTTATCCTCTAGCAAGGTCAGATTTGTAGTGGAGCAAAGCTTTTGATTCGGATGGGAGAAACTTCAATGATCTCATGGAGCCAAAGTTCACTTGTTGTGTGCCACTTTATTTCTTTGTTTCCTTTTCTTTCTTCTTCTCTGATTTTTTTTTTGGTCAGCTGCCACTTCTATTCTTGGTTTCCATTTTGCTCAATCTTATTGTGCTCATGCTTCCCAAATCTTTGTTCAGAACTTGCCTCCACTCAAACCTGCCGTGAGCTTCAAATGCATGCTCTAGGGAAACCAATTCATCCTTTAGTTGAGAAAAAACTGCATTCTTCTCATTTCTTTTTATCTTGCCGAATGATCAACAGCCCTTCACAGAATGTTTACAGCACTTTGCAGCTTGTTTTGACTTCAGCTTGTATCATTTATCAGCTCCAAGTCAAACTTCTCAGATTTCCAGCTTGTGATCAGCAGCTCAGAAGTTCAGCTTGTATCATTTATCTGCACACTGTTTTTGGCACTGATTTGCTCTGCAATGATCTCAGATTTGCTTGGTTTCAGATTTATCTGATCTCAGCATCCCTTGCATCTCAATTCAGTTTCGGTACAGCTGCAAATTCATATTGTCTCTGCTGAATTTTCCAGATTTTTTTCTCTGCTGCAATTTCCAGATTTTTTTCTTTTTCTGTATTTTCCTTCTCTGATTTCAGCAGCTACTCAGCAGCAGAATTCAGCATCTAGAATAGCTAGGTTCTTCATTCTTGCATCCTCTACTTCCTTCCCATCAGTTAGCAAAAAAGTTTTGCATTAAATCTGATTTGTTCACAACTTCACTTCTTCTTGCGTGCCAACTTGACTTGATTTTGTTTTCTGATTTTTTTTTTTTCTGTTTTACTCTCCATTTCAGCTCTACGGCATAGTCATTACTAAACTCTGATTCCAAAACAAATACATCACATAGTAATGAAGAGTTAAATGCTTCACTAGGTGAGTTGATACACTTCCATTTTTTTCCTTCTTTTATCTCATCCTTCCTTTTTGGCACTGATTTTTTTTTTATGGTGCAGATTTTTTCTTTGTTTGCCACTTTGATTTTCAAAATGTAGTAAAGAATCTAAGTCTCCAATGGCTTCCATTTCTCTTGTTCATTCTTGGCACCAAACTCACTCCTTTGGCACCTTTTGGCTTCAAATTGGCAAAATTTTTTTTTTCCGAGTTGAAATGCATCCAAAGCCTTAGTCACTCCCCCACACTTGAATCTTATTCCGTCTCGGGCAAAATAGCATTAGAAACATTTCAAACAACAAGTCCAAAGAAAAGTGAGGGTAAGAGTAAGAAATAAGTAGAGAAAAATGGAATGAACATGATTTTTTTTTTAAATGGATATGGAAAGTTAAACAAATAGATTAGCCTTTATAGATGTGATCCAATCATTGAAATATGATTTTGAAAGAACCTAAGCAAGTTCTAGAGTACAATAACATGTATGTGTCACAAATATAAGGCTAAACCTCACTAGGTGCAAATGATTCATCTCAAATCCTCAATTAAGAATCTAAAGCAAGTAGTACTCAAGCATCCAAGATTTCATCCATTAGCTCAAATCCTAAGTTTTAACAATCAAATTTAATTTATTTTCAAAAGACTCTAAAATGCTATAGAGATAACCTAAAGGATACTTTTATTTCTACTTATGCAAGAAATAGTGACAAAAGAAATAACATGCATTTATTTACAAGGACTCAGTTTAAAGGAAAATTCTAATTCGAGGAAGCATGAAAATGAAAAATGAAATAAAAGAAAATACAAGAAGAATCAAACTCCCCTTTATTCTGGTGGACGGAGTCTATCCAGAAGTAGCCTCCATCTTGGTAGTGGAGGACCATGGGTAGTTGGGAGAATTAGGACTCCCCCACACTTGAACTTCGCAAAAAATTTCTCTGGTGGCCTAAGGCGATTCAGGTTCAAGAGCCATTCAAGGGATGGAGTGCTTTTAATTAAAGTCAGATCATCTCCTCCTTCTTGATGCCCTGCAGAAGTCCTTCCAGGAGGCTGAAGTCTGTTCAGTTGGAGCACCCACTCCTGGAGTCTTCTGGACCCTGCAAAATAATGTAATACCTCTCTCAAGCGTGCAGGGTCAGAAAGAAATAAAATAATATCAGTCTCTGCAATAAGTGAATCCAAAACTGCATCATGTCCAATTAAATCAAAATCTGGTGCCTCAATAAAATTTTCAAAATCATTTCCTACAAAATTTGCATCCAAAGACTCATCACAAATAAAGAAATCAATTTCTGGCTCATCAATAGAAATTTCACAATTATTTTCAATCAAGGGTATATCAAGCAATGTATCATAGCCAATCAAATCAATATCAGATATCTCCATGAGTTTTTCACATTCATCCTCAGTATAAGATATAGCAAGAGAGTCATCAAAATAAATAACATCCATTTCAGGCACTTCTAAAAAATTTTCGCTATCCATATCCACAAAAGATGTATTAAGTGATTCATCATAAAAAACTACATCAATTATGGGTGCCTCTAAAATTATTTCGCAATTCATATTTACAATGGATGTGTCAAGTAATGCATGATGATCAATAAAATCAATGTTTGGTACCTCTATTGGATTTTCACAAACAATTTCTACACAAGGTATATCAATAAACTCATCAGAATCAATAACATCAGCACTAGGTACCTCACTGAATTTCTCTGAAGAAAGGGGAGAAATACTTACCTGAGCGTGCTGGAGAATACCTGGAGGTTCTACAACGGTAGATGTGTCCATGGCCTCCTGCTGGTCAAGTACATGCTCCTCTTCAGCCTCAGACTCTGGTGGACAATCAACTGGTGATCCTTGGGTGCTTGCTTCCACCATGCAAGTCCCTACACTTTCTGGTTCATTCTCTAAATCTTGTGGTGGTCCCTGGGGCTTAGTGCAATCCCCTACACCTATGGAATCATCTCCTCTGCATGCTTCTCCTGTAATATCTGCAACAACAGTGTCAGAAAAATTAGGACCATCATTAAGGCTATCATCAGAAAATAAAAGTCTAGAATGGTCCTGTGGAGCTTCAATTTCTTCTTCTGGAGCTGAAAAATTTGGCAATGGATTTTGAGTAGGAATCTCCGGAGGAATGCATGCTGTAGGTGCCCAGACTTTAATGTATTCTTCTTCTTCTTCTTCTACTAAATTTGCAAGATTACTTGAAGAAGGACTTGGCCATGCGCTAGGGTCACCTTGAACTGATATAAATCCAACTCCGGGGCTCTCAGAATTAAGAATAGCTTGAGAAGCTAATTGTTCCGCTCTTTGGGCTTTTATCTGATTCAAATCATTAGCCACTTGTTTCATTTGCCTTTCGAGGTTTTGAAGCTCTTGTTGACACATTTGTAGAAATTGAGACTGTGGGGGTTGATCAAATGGTTGAACAGACTGATTAAACTGCTGAAAAGTTGGTTCACCACTTGGTGGAAATTGCTGAAAATTGTAGCCCTGGAATTCTTGTATCTGAGGTTGAATTTGGGGCTGAAAACTTTGAAATTGGGGCTGCCCATTCTGAAAATTCTGGAAAATTGGTTGAATTGGCTGGAAATCCGGTTGAAATTGTTGTGGTGGCTGCAAAAACTGATTTGGTTGCTGAAAATTAGAATAGGGCTGTTGGAATTCTTGCTGGGTCTGCTGAAAGTGTGGACACGGCTGCTGATAAGTGGATGAAAACATTTTGAACTTGCACCCCTGTCACAAAACAAACAAGAAAAATGGCAGTACCCGTATACAAAAGAATAAGCAACAAAAAATAGAACCCAATGATATATCAAAAAGTATACAAGCAAAAACCAAACAAATCAACTAGTTGCTTCCCCGGCAACGGCGCCAAAAATTTGACGGGCCCAAATATACTAAATTAATTTGTCACGAAATGTATGGGCTCATCAAATTTAAATATCAATGAAATGAAATGCTGGAAACCCTTTTACAATCAAAAGTATGAAAATGTAATATAGGGGTCACAGGTCGTATTTTTCTCGGGGACTAGTTGAGAGTTTGTTTGACTCGCGCTTGTATTTGTGTCGTTTATGAATTCGGGTTTCAAATAAGTAATTGGGTTTGGATTGCAAATGAAAATTAACTCACAATGAAAATAAAGGAATGTATATGGCACCTCAGGGATTACTACTCAAACCGAAACTTCATTGATGTAATGGCAGCACTAAAATTGTGAATCACAAAGAGGAAAAAGAAATCTCTGTGCCGAAATGATACTAAGAGTATGAACAGTTCATGATAATTCCAAATGAATGCTTGATTTAATTCAGGGAGCTAAGATATCAGTGACTTAATATATTGACAGAGATTAAACAATGCAGCCAATACCATGGACTGATAACTTCAGAAAATAGAAACTCTTAATGCTGAAACGAATTGCATGAATGCAGGAATTTACTTAAACCTTCAGAAATTGAATGCAAAGCATGCAGCAACCCATTGAATGTAACTCAAGCTAGCAACTGATGTTCAACAACTTCACGTGATACAACAGATCAGATACAAAATTAAGCAGCAGTTGTATGCAAAAACTATTCGAATGAACCAAAACTTCAGAAATTTCACTGAAGTGCAGAAGTGTATGAATGCAGGAATTCTGGATGCAGGGATATGAGTTCAGAAACAACTCATTGATACACAAGAACTAATGCTCAGAAATCATATGGGTCAGTTCAGGAATGTTGCGGAAACTTGGCACAAACAAACTGTCATGGCAGAAATAAAACTGCAGAAATTCACTGCCACGCAAGGAAGAAATCAGCAATCACTTGATACGCAGGTTCAAAACTTGATACTCAACATGGAAAAACTGAACACATCACTGAACTTATATCTAAACGAAAAACAGAATCAATTTGCTGAAAGTATAGCTTGCTAGGTGCAGAAACGCCAGGATAAACAAGCTGAATCTGAAACAGCTTGTGCAAGAAATGAAGATGCAGAATTGAGTGTTTCAGAATTTGCAGAATTTTCAGAATTGAAATCGGCTCAACAAGCTACTGCTGTGAAACAATTGGAGGTTAAGCCAACAATTAAAATGCAAACATTCAAAAGCAAATAAATGTGAAGAAAGGGGGTTTGATACGCATGAACAGGACTTAGGAAACTGATACGCAAGGAAGGAAATGGCACACAACAATTTAACTAAAATTAACTGCAAATAAACACAACTATCCACTAGATAGGTTCCTAAACTACTCAACTTGAAGGACATAAAGCTAGATTAAGCAGAAACAAGTAGGAAACGAGATTAACCAAATCTGAAACTAGAAGAAATGAAACTAAGCAGTAATGTAAATTACAGCTAAAAAAACGAGATTAACCAAGCTTCAATCCCTCATCTCAGCTCACAAATCCTTGCTGTCACTTAAGGATGAGCTTCCAATTAAGATAGAAGCAATCCATACAAGAAAACTACAGCAACTAAGTAAATTCAATAATAAACTACGGCTGAAATTGAAATTTCGGCTAACAACTGAAAACTCGCCAATTAAGCTAAACCCTCAATCCAAATCCTTGCTGTCACTCAAGGATGAGCTCGAATTGAGGTGGTCACGCCTCCAAACGAAGAAATTGAAGAAAGGATGAAGAAAATCGGTAAACTACTCAAGGAGACGAGCTGCGGCGAGGAAGACGCGACGCTGAGAAAGGAGCTGGAAATTTGATTAAATAGTTATCAACGGACGGCCCAGATTGATCGGAGGAGATCCAACGGCTGATCTTGCTCTGATTGGAGCCAAACTTTTATGATGATGATCTGGGGTCAGGATCTGCCTCATGGTAGCTCGGATCCTCCAGATATGCAACGGATGGTCCAGATCAACTCTATCTGTGAATGGACGCTCTAGAGCCCTCCTTGCTTGATCCAACGGTTGATTTAGCTCTGATTGGGATGAAACCTTCAGATCTTGATCATAGAGCTTGATCAACCCTAACCCTAGCTCGGATTGCTTCAGATCGCCCCGGATGGCTCAGATCTAACCGCTCTTGAATCGGACGGCCCGGATTAATTGTAAGCTTGATAATTCGATCCGGTTCACATCCGACTCAAGTTTGACCCAGTATGCCCTAGGTCCAGGATCCTTTCATGCCTACAAAAATATATCAGAAAATTAGTGGCCAAATAATCCAAAAAATATGTAATTTTGCAATTAAGTCCAAAATAAGATAAAGTTCCAAAACCTAGGGTAAAATCATAATTAAGCAATAAAAACATGGGTCAAACATAGATTTTAGCAATTAAAATAATCAATAAAATGGTGCTTATCAACTCCCCCACACTTAAGCTTGAGCGTCTCGCGAAACTACTAAATATGTATCCCCTAGATTTTCTTAAGCATAATTAGAAACAAATGAAAAGAAATTACCTAGGGTTGTCAATTCTCATAAATCTAAGCTCTATGGAGTAGTATCTTGTCCTTAAATCAACAACTTAGCCTTTTCATCTATCATGAGTCATTGAGATGAATTTAAATCACTAGCCTTTCAAGGGAAATTTTGGTGGCTCTCTCTTAAGTTCTAAGTTGGTGATGGAAGTGGAGCTCACTCTTACACACATGCTTCTTGCACTACCATAGGCTTGCTTATTATCTAATCTCTACCATTAATCATGAATAGGATCAACATCTATAAAAACGAATGAAAACATGAAAAATGGTGAGAAATGGAGTAAAAATTAAGGAAATGGAAAAATTGATGGAGTGGGAGACTTGGTTGCTTAAAAATATTTCCAATGTACTTTGCCCCATCGTAATAGTCCTCTAATGATATCAAAAGTGTGGGTGAGTGAAACTTGAATAAATTCCTTTGGTTTGGATGAAAAACCTTTTTTTGATTTCCTTGTGCCAAGTTTCCTTTTGTGTTCCATTTTTGTTTCTTTCTTCTCCTTTCTGATTTTTCTCTTCTTCTTTTATCCTCTAGCAAGGTCAGATTTGTAGTGGAGCAAAGCTTTTGATTCGGATGGGAGAAACTTCAATGATCTCATGGAGCCAAAGTTCACTTGTTGTGTGCCACTTTATTTCTTTGTTTCCTTTTCTTTCTTCTTCTCTGATTTTTTTTTTGGTCAGCTGTCACTTCTATTCTTGGTTTCCATTTTGCTCAATCTTATTGTGCTCATGCTTCCCAAATCTTTGTTCAGAACTTGCCTCCACTCAAACTTGCCGTGAGCTTCAAATGCATGCTCTAGGGAAACCAATTCATCCTTTAGTTGAGAAAAAACTGCATTCTTCTCATTTCTTTTTATCTTGCCGAATGATCAACAGCCCTTCACAGAATGTTTACAGCACTTTGCAGCTTGTTTTGACTTCAGCTTGTATCATTTATCAGCTCCAAGTCAAACTTCTCAGATTTCCAGCTTGTGATCAGCAGCTCAGAAGTTCAGCTTGTATCATTTATCTACACATTGTTTTTGGCACTGATTTGCTCTGCAATGATCTCAGATTTGCTTGGTTTCAGATTTATCTGATCTCAAATTGTTTTTATTTCAAATTGCTTGTATCATTTATCTGCACACTGCTTGGTTTCAAAAATTTATCATAAAATTGTTTTTATTTTAATATTTTACCTCGAAATTCGTGCAATATTTAGTTTGAGTTATTTTTCCTCCTTCTCCCGCACTACTAATCCAAGACCAAGTCTTGGTATATTTTTGTATTTCTCTTGTGTACGAGATTTAAAACAAATGGCCAACCAAGAATGGAACAATGCCCGTCCACCACTCTTCTCTGGCGAGAACTTCAAAACCTGGAAGGGTCTAATGGAATTCCACCTAAAGGCCCATCTAGATCTATGGATGATAATCCAAATGGGGTTTAGATTCCCCACAGAAGATGGGATAGCACTCGCCTGGGACAAATTGGATGAACCAACACTCGACATGATCGAGACAGATGCAAAGGCGACTGCAATCCTACAATGCAGCCTAACAAAAGAAGTATTCAAGTAGATTGGACCATTCGAATGTGCGAAAGAGATGTGGAAAAAACTGATTAATCTACACGAAGAGAGCTCCGATGTTGAGATCTTAGAAGCTCAAGAACAAGTAGCTGAGATTGACTCAACACCCGACATCGAAATCGAACCAGAGTCAAACGACGAGTTTTCTGAGACAAAATCGGTAACTAATTTTGAATCGTTTTCTGAATTAAGATTAAATATTCAAGCTGATACTGCAATGGTCGAGGAAGGTATAGTTTTTATTGCAGGGAAAACTCCAAGAGAACTGCAAAAGAGGCCTCAACCAATACTTGAGTCCAACTCAGACTCAGAATCTGACGAAGAAGACAATGGAGGAGATCGAACCAAACGATCCGATAAGCTCGTGATCACTACAAGATGCTAAAGACACAAAAAGGAAAGACGACAAGTATCAAGGGGGAGATTCCCAACCGGGAATCAAAAGGTAAATTTACAATATTTAAAAAACTAATATTTACCTCAAAGAACGTAATTAATTTAGATAAATTAGTTAAGGCTAATATGTTAGAAAACTTAATTCCCAACCTTGCTGACATTAAAAAACCCGAGTATTATTTTAATTATGATGTGACTTAGATAATTTTTCCTTGTTTGCTTGTTTATTTTCCTTTGCAATCTTAATTTTTTTCCTTCTTAGATTTAGGATTGGTTAGATTAAGGACATGATTAAATTGAAACTTGAACAACCTAGTATTAGGACAAGGTTTGATGATAGTACGTTAGGGAAGCCTGACTAAGGAGTCAAGTAGGGTAAGGAGTACCCTATTTGGTCTTTTTAATCCGGTGGAACTAGCCGAAGCTACCTCTCCGAATCCTAAACTAGTTAGACCAATATTTCTCAGAAAATAATTTGAAAATGATCTTTTCTTTAAAAGGCTTTGTCTAGGAAAGGGTTGTTGATCCAATAAGGCTACGGCCAAAGAAGGCCTCTGTGCCTCGCCAAGACCTGGAAGCCAATTATAGAAACTCACTTTTAAATTATTATTTGTTAAACTCGAATCTAACGCAAGCTTCAATTAAATCATAGGTTGACATCAAAGATAAAATTAATGTATCTCACAAAACAGTTAAGGATATCCTGTTTTGTCACTTAGAAATGGGTGAGATGCTTAGGACCTAAAAGTTGAGTCCAACCCAACCAACTAAATCAAATTAATCAAACTCAAATTAATTCAATTAAATCTTAATTAAATCAATCAAATTCAAATTCAAATCTTAATTAAATCAATTAATTCAATTAAATCAAATTCAAATTCAAAACTTAATTAAATCAATTAATTCAATTAAATCTTAATTAAATCAATTAAATTCAATCTTAATTAAATCAATTAAATTCAATTAAATCTTAATCAAATTCAATTAAGTCAAAATCAAGTTCAAATCAACTCAATTAAATCAAATTTAAAATCCAAATTCAAATTCAACTGAACAACTTTTAAAATTCAAATTTAATTCAACTGAACAAACTTAACCCTCTAAATTTTAATTTTCTCAAAAATCAAATTTAACTTTTTAACTAAGAGTTAATGTTTCAAATCATTGTAATTAAAATCAAGTCTCTTTTGTTCACTAACCTGAAATTTATTTCATAATGTTTATTTCCTTCCTTTACCATTATACAAACATTTCCTTTAGACAATCAGTTTATTCTTGTATGGCAAAAAGTCATCTTGGGGATTACTTAGGATTTTTTTTTGTCTGCAATCTAGGCTTAAATATTTATATTTTTTTTGGACCAAAAAACAAACTTCTATTTTTCTTGGAAACCATTTCCCCTTTTCAGTTCTCCATATTCACTTTTTCAAATAGGAGAATGAAATTATGTTTTAAATCATTAAAACAAAATTTTAAACTTAGTTTTCTTCTCTTTTTGTTTGAATTAAACCCTAAGACTCAGAGGAAGAGGACTTGTGATCAACAAACTTCCTAGGACTGGATTAAGTTTAGGGGGAGGTCATATTAAAAGAGTTACTAAACAATATATTTTCATGCACTACATTTTCAAAATCCTGTTGAAAGTATAAGTAATTTATCTTTCAAAATATTATTTTTCAAAACTTTTGTGGCTTATAAAATTGTTTTGAAATACTCTTTATATTTACTTGAGTTTGGAGAATTTCCAGGACACTTAAGGAAATGTCCTTGTAGTTAACAAGGTTTCCTAGGATTGTGTCAGACTGGAAAAGAAACCAAGTCAAGTAAAATATTATGCTTTAAAACAATATTTTTCCAAGTATCTTCAAAATATAAGTCAAGCAACTCTTCAAAAATTATTGTTCTAAGTATTATGTTTTCAAAATAAATTAAATTTTTTTTTATATATTATCTTTCAAAAAGTACTTATATTTTTCAAAAATGCATAATATCTTTTAAAAGTACTTATATGTTTCAAAATATAATGTTTTCAAAAGTACTAATACTTTTCAAGGCACTAATGTTTACAAAGTACGAATATTTTTTACGAAATACAAAGTGGAGTTTTGTCATGCTTTCAAGAGTTATACTAAGTATTTTTATGTTTTCAAAACTCATAGGCTCTGATACACATTTTTTTATTGGTATATGACCAAGAGGGAGAGTAGAAAAAGTGAAATTAAAAATTAAATTCTTCCTTAAACTTTTTCCCCTTCTCAAGGAAAGTTTATCTTAGAAATAGTGTAAAACATAAGGAGAAGAGTTTCACATTAAGGGGGAGAGAAAGAAAGAGAAAAAGGAAATTCTTTTATTTAAATTTTTATCTCTTTCTCAAAAAGTAAAGCAAAAATTTCTAAGTATTTCTAAATGTTTTTAAGTACATGTTTTTTCTAAGTAAAATTTTTTAGTAAACAAAATTTATCTGGGAAAAACTTTTTGAAAATTTTGGCAAATATTTCTAAGTAAAGTTTTTTTTGGTGAAAAACTTGTCTAGAAATTTCTTAAAGATCTTGCTTTTCAAAATATACAAAGTACTTCCAAGCAAATTCTTCTAAGTGTGCAAATTCTTTTAAAACAAAATTTTCCCAATTCTCAAAGTTAAACTCTTTTTGGAAATTTGACTTCAAAATTTTGCCTAAGTTTTGCCAAGCCTTGTAAGTAAAAGTTGTTTAACAAAATATAGGTTTGCAAAACTTTTTAAATTTTTACCTTGTCCGCCCATGTATGTTTTTGATATATGTCAAAGGGGGAGGAAGTGTCAAAGTTAAGTATTTTATAACATAAGTATTCAGGGTTTTAGGGGGAGTATGAGAAATAAAGGATTTTTTTCAAAATCTTACCTTATGTTCTTAACTGTTATAAAGTTATTACATAACGTTGAATTGTGTATAATTGCTATACTTCATTTTTACTCTTATGTTCTTAACTATTATAAAGTTTTTTACTTAACTTTGAATTGTGTTGCCATAAATCAAAAATGGGGAGATTGTTGGTGTAGGAAGCACCATATCGAACCTTGTTTTGATATTGCCAAAGGATTCAATGTTAAGTTTATTTGTGGTCTAACATGTTACCCAAGTGTGCAGGCAAAGCCCTAGCGAAGGACAGCTAGGCACCTGGCGAAGGAATGCCAGGATACAAAGACCTAGCGAAGGACAGCTAGGCACCTGGTGAGGGAATGCCAGGATACAAAACCCTAGCAAAGGATTGCTAGGCACCTGGCGAAGGAATGCCAGGATACGAAAACCTAGCGAAGGACTGCTAGGCACCAGGCGAAGGACAGCTTGGTACTGAAGACCTGGCGAAGGACTGCCTGGCACTGGGCGAAGGACAGCTTGGTATCCAAGACCTAGCGAAGGACCGCTAGGCAAAAGTCCAACCGGAGGAGCCGGTTGGCATCAGGTACATTCTCCCGAGAGGAGTAGGTGAGGACGCGTTCCTCGTTGAGGGAACAGTAGGCGTCGGTTCGACCTAGGGCTCCATTTTGGAGGCCCAAAGTCAGAACCAAGACAGCTAAGGCTGTATAAAATTAATATAATATTGCTTTATGTTGTTTTGGACTAACACTGGATGCAGGACCGAAGGAACGAGTGTCTGCAGCTCAGAGAACCTCAAAGGAGTGAGGCAACAGCTGACCAGGGCGCCCGGAGTGTCCCGGGCGCCCCCAAGGTAAACACAAACAACTGAAGCAAAGGAACTGCTTCTGCAGCTCATGGGCAGGGCGCCCCCGTGCTCCCGGGCGCCCCCGCTGCTCCCGGGCGCCCCCAGTGTCCCGGGCGCCCCCAGCGTCCCGGGCGCCCCCAGTTGAAGCTAACGAAGCAGAACCCCAGCGAAGCCAACGGATAAGAGGAGACCCGGTCAATCCGGGCGCCCCCAGCATTCCGGGCGCCCCCGTCAAAGCTTGATCCCGAGTTTTAAGGGATCAGAGCTGACCGAGATGGAAGCTGATCAATTGACACGTGGGGGGGGGGGGCGCCCCCGACGTTCCGGGCGCCCCCAGGTGCTATAAAAAGGGCCCTCGACCCCAAGGCTTCAACAACACTTCTTCGAACGCCAAACTGCTCTTCGACTCAAAGCGCTCTGCTTCGGGAACCTTCCATTCACGACTCAAGCGCCTACGACGTCCATCTGCACCAAAGTACAAACTACACCAGACGTCGGTAAACGAAGAGCTATTTTCTTTCAGTTTACTATACTACAATTGTACAACTCTTGTAAACTGTTTTTGCACACTTATAGAATTGCCTGCAGAAAACGGTCAACGACCATGGGCCTTGGAGTAGGAGTCAACCTAGGCTCCGAACCAAGTAAAACTACCTGTGTTCGCGATTGTTTTTATTCCGCTGCGTACTTGCTCTAGTGTTTATCCGAAAAACGTTTCACGATATTCACCCCCCCCCCTCTATCGTTTCTCTCGATCCAACAACCATTTCACACCTTTTTACTCTACGCCATGATTCATCAGTTAGATATCGACATAGGCCTCTACATATTCCACACCATCATCTACGCATCAAGCGTATCTACTCAAGATCGAGTACGTACGCCCTACTGCCACATCATCACCACCCTTCTTCACCACCATGGTCGCGACATCACTGCCGGAGAGATTATTTCGATGACTAAGTTCGATGAAATAGGGATTAGAAACTTTTCTTTAGCGGGGATAGACGTTTCGACCACGGGGGTCCTAGCTTAGAGACGGGAGAGGGCTAGACGGCAGCACGACTCCGACGAGGAGGTGGAGGTAGACGTAGCTGATCTCGCAGCCGAGATCAACGAACAGTTACAGGAGCCCCCTCCTCAGACCACCGATCAGTGCATTACCCAATTGCAGACAGAGATGCACAGCTTCAGGGAGGAGGTTGAGGCCTATCACATCGAGCACATGGACACCCTTCGAGCCAATCGAGAGGCAAGCGACGCACAATACAATGAGATGATGTCGCTACTTCGATCTTGGCAGCCTGACCCATCTGACCATCCTGGACCTTCTTTCTAGATCATTTTTAGTTGTACTGTTAACTATTTGACTACCCCTACTGAGTAGGGTTGATATGTATTTGACTATGGCTTGACATTACTAGTCTTACTGCTGACTAGGTGACTCTTATCCATCTATCATGTTTACTTGAGTTATTAGTATTATACCATTTTTAATTAGTATGCTAAGTCAATGCTTAGTAGAATAGGACTGCTCTACTTATGTTTCTTTTTTAACTGTTTTCTCTTATCTGATATTTATTTGAAAAATCATTTTTATCTTGAAATTTAAAATGATTTCCGACTTAGTTTTTTTTTAAACTTACACCCTTTCAAAACTATGACTTTTTCGCAAATGGACTTAGCTTAGGCCCTAACCCTAGAACTGCATGCATGTATAGATCTAGAAGCCAGCATCTCACAAGCACCTTAGGGTACTTTTGAATGATAACCTAGACTGGGTTGAGATGCTTAGGTCTATGCCTTAATTCAAGATGCTTTAAGTCGGTGCATCTGCAGTAATTGGGGCAATAAATACCAATTGAACAGTAATCAGGTCAAGTGTCAAGCTTAGAAAATCTAACTTGATCAAATCACTTAACTTGACTAACCCTAGTTAAAGCTACTATTTATAACAGTTAGTACTTAGTAAGTAGCTAACTGGGTTAGACAGGACCCGAAAGAGAAAATCTAAATTGATTTGGTCCAGTTTATGCTTAGAATTGGTTCAATACAACATTTTTACTTTCCTCGCTAGGTGCCCAGCATCCCTTCGCCAGGTCTTAGTGTTTCTATGCCTAGCAGCCCTTCGCTAGGTACCCAGCAGCCCTTCGCCAGGTCTTAGGATTTCTATGCCTAGAAGCCCTTCGCAAGGTGCCCAGCAGCCCTTCGCCAGGTCTTAAGGTTTCGATGCCTAGCAGCCCTTCGCTAGGACTTTTCTTCCACTTAGGTTACTTCTCCTTTGCTCCCCTTTGTTTGTTCAATGTATCACTGACTTAAGTGTATTGTCAAACATTAAAACACTTAGAGGAGAACATCATTGATGCAACTTGCACCAACAATCTCCCCCTTTTTGATGTTTGACAATAACTTAAGTTAGATTGGTTGAAGGGGCTAACTTACTATCTTTGGGATCAAACAAAAAAATGATTTTTGATCCTCTGGGAAAAATAAGAAAATTTTTTGTGAATTTGAACTTCATGAACAAGCTGTTGATGCAGTCTGACCCTGATTGTTGTTTTGGTGTTGACACCGATTTAAGTTTAGGTTAATAAGATGAGTCTGGTTTAAGTCCTGGTTGGGGATTGGGCACGACTCCCGGTGAGTGAAGCCGGGTTACGGAAACCTCGGTGAGTGAATCCGGATCCCGGTGAGTGAAGTCGGGTGATTGAAACCCTGGTGAGTGAAGCCGGGTCCCGGTGAGTGAAGTCGGGTGATTGAAACCCTGGTGAGTGAAGCCGGGTCCCGGTGAGTGAAGTCGGGTGATGGAAACCCCGGTGAGTGAAGTCGGATCCTGGTGAGTGAAGCCAGGTGACTAAAACCCCGGTGAGTGAAGCCGGGTGACTGAAACCCTGGTGAGTGAAGCCAGGTCCTAGCTAGGGAAGCTAGGTTGAACGATGTCTCAGTGAGTGAAGCTGGGCACGAAGTCTTGGTCCGGGGGACTGAGCATTGCGTGTACTAGTCGGAGAGGGCACGTGCGCTCATTCTCTTGAACCAGAATGAGTCAGAGAAGGCTAGGGAGGTTGTTCTCTGGACTTAGGGCCGATTTGGTCAAAGCTGGATCGGTCTGGAGACCGATTAGGGAGTTGGCACTAACTCCCTGTTGTGGATCGGTCCAGTGACTGATCCAGGGAAGTCTGATCGTTCTGGTGAATGATCAGAGAGAGAGCAGAGAGAACAAATCCTTCTGTGCGGCTCCTGATCGATCTGGTGACCGGTCAGGGAGAGAACAGAAGGTTTCGAGTTGGTCTCTGATCGTTCGGGTGAACGATCAGGGAAGAAGCAGTGGGTTTCTAGAGAAATCATTGATCGGTTTTCGTGATCGATCAAATGCCTCCCGGACTGATCAGGTTGGGTCCTGATCGGTCTCCAGACTGATCAGGGAACACCCTGATCGGTCAGGTGACCGATCAGGCCAAGATTCACCCCAAAGGTGAGTTTTCTCCAGCAATATGGTGGATCGGTCCGGTGACTGATCCACAAACCCTGATTGGTCAGTGTGACCGATCAGGGAGACACTAGATCGATTAGGATGTGACCAGATCAATCAGGGTCCTCTCTGATCGGTCTGTGGACCGATCAGTAGCTGTAACATTAATTCAAATCCGCTGTCAGACTTCTGATCGCATTCTGATTTCGCTCTGATTTTCTCTCCTATTATTGATTCACGTTTGATTTCATTTGCTAAACGTCTGCTAAGTGTGCAGGTAATGCAGGGATGATTCAAACATTGGAGGAGGCTCAACCGGAGTCTTTCGCTACGTCAGTTTTGGCTGTTTTCCTTTCGCAGGATACAACGTCTTCTGGTTCGAGCTAGCAACGGTTGGGAAGCTGACCTGGGGCTTGACTGGAGAGTGTTCAGGGAGTCCAGAAGAGCTCAGTGGTAGCTGGGGCTGTTGCAGATAAGCAGCTGGTGAGCAGAGGCGCGCCTGGTGACTGGCGGTGTGTAGAGGCGGGTGAGCTGCAGAAGACAGATGCTTAAAAGAAGATTTGCGAAGTGGAGAAGAGAACTTATCCATCTCTTCGACGAAGCTCTCTGATCTTTGGCTAACTCTTGCATACACTTTGAGCGATCTGTTGGATCTGCGATTTGAGCCAGTGGAGAATGTTCCAAGGTGATCAACAAGCAGACAAGTGTAACGCCCGCTTTTTTTTTCCTAAAGCGGCGTTACGTTAACATACATAGGGGCATGTGAACATCGTAATGCAGCGGAATATCTTTAAACTAACACATGCACCTAACTACCATTTCTAACATAATGGCATGGGAACTTAGCATATTAACTTCATACTTAGCATCATATCATGAAGTCACACAAGTCATCCTTTGAGCACATAAGTAGCAAATGTAAAGTTTAGCATAAGACTCGTAATATATTGTTTCTTAACCAAGTCACTACCACACACATATTCTTGCCCTCCTGCTGCTTCCTTATTGTCCCCTTGCGTGATCTGCGGTATAAGGAAAATAAAACTATAAGCACATAGGCTTAGTAAGACTCTTTCCTACTCACTAAATCTCTTCATCACTTAATCATAAGTACAAGAAACATTAACATAACTTATTGCTCTACATAGGACATAAGCATCTAAAATCATTTAGTATGACATAGTTCTCACATAGTGCATGAACATAAAATACACTTAACATGGCATAACACATGGTATGAACATAAACATAAATAAACATAACATGGCATAACATAAACATACCTAAACTTAACATAGCATGATACATGACATAAAAATAAACCTAATTATACTTAACATGGCATGATACATGGCATAAATATAAACATACATAAACTTAACATAGCATGATACATGACATAAACATAAACATACTTATACTTAACATGGCACCTAAGCATAAAACATTATTATCATGGCATAATGTATAACATGAATGAATGCATGAGTCGAATGCATATACATAAGGATGCTTAGCTTTTAAAATCATACTTTTACATACTTAAACATAATCATCACATCATTGGGGTCCCCGGCTTGTACCACATACATACATCATGTGCGCGCATCCCTAAGTAAATACGAGGTAGCTAGTCTCGACCTACTAGGGTAAGGACAGCATAGTCGGTAGTCCCAGAACCGGGGCGTTCTTAAGGTGCCCATCCCTGTTGCACAACTTCGGTAGTACCAGAACCGTGGACAGCATAGTCGGTAGTCCAAAACTAGGGCGTTCTTAAGGTGCCCATCCCTTGGACCCATACTTCGGTCCGGTACAAGCCCATTCATAAAGTAAAATACTTCACATGCTTTATCATTCATAGAACATTCATAGCATACTTAGACATAACATAGCTTTGTTACATGAAACATGACATAAAGCATACTTGACCTTTCATTGATCATACTTAGTGCATAGCATCATGATGCCTTAAAGGCATGAGCATTATCTTCATTCATAAAACATGACATGCATCTTTATTCATAAAACATGGCATGCTTACATAAAACATCATTCTTGTTCATAGTGCTTGCATTAACTTCATTCATAAACATGGCATGCTTACATAAAACATCATTCTTGTTCATAGTGCTTGCATTAACTTCATTCATAAACATGGCATGCTTACATAAAACATCATTCTTGTTCATAGTGCTTGCATGATCATGGCATATAAGGTAAGCATTGCCTTATATTCATTAAACATGACATGTTTACCTAAACCATTATCCTAATCCATAGAGTTTGCATGATCATGATACATAAGGTAAGCATTGCATTTCATACAGAAGCATGGTATCCATCACAAGCATGCATAGGTAGGACTTCTCTAAACATGCTACATACTATCTAAGTGCATGGCATAGAACATAGGACATTCACGAATAAACCCTATTAAGCATGGCATCTAACATGAACATACGACATGAAACATAGTACTGAAGGTTAGGGTTATAGGTAACATAATTTCTACCACATGCTTGAACCTATATATATACATCATAATGAGCCATAAACCATCATTCATCAAACCCTAACTCCACCTAAACCCTATTTACATTGCTTGGCCGAAACTTGCAAGGAAGGGTTCCATCATTCAAATGACATGTAAGGTAGCATAAAATAATGAAACAACCATACATTACCTATAAGGCCATAGGGAGCCATTAGAGCTCATGATTATGGTTAACCCTAACCTTTAGCCCTACTTCTTAGGGTTGGCCGAAATCTTACAAGGCCATGGGTGCATGGAAAAATTCCATAAAATTCCCAATCAAACATTACACCAACCATACCATACCATAAGGGCCCTTGGAACCCATACTTGAAGCAAACCCTAACTCCTTGCCCTAGAACCCTTCTTGGCCGAAACCTTTAGGGTTACAAAGCCTTGTGAAAATTCACATAAATCACCCTCAACCTCTTTTGTATCATGAAGATACACAGGATATCTACTTGAAGGTTTAGATCCAACCCTAACCATGGATTCATGGTGTTGGCCGAACCCTAAAGGGTACTAGGGTACTACAAAAATTCTCCAAATCATATTTTAACCTATATTCATCATGGGAAAACATTAGAAAGCATGAGTGGGATTTTTAACATCATCTTGGACCCAAAAACCATGGTTGCCGAAAGTCATAGGGGTCTAAATCATGGTTTTCTCAACATCAAACCCAAACCAAACTTCATATTATAATAAACATCAAAGAGAGCTATTATACCATAGGTGAGGGAGTCTTACCTTAGATTATCTTGGTTTTAGACCTTAGATTTGGGAGAAGGATGAAGACCTTGTTGCCTTTTGACCACCTTTAGCCTTTGTAACCTTGAACAAGAACCTTGGATCTTGGAAGGGGAGGCCTTCTTGTGAGCTTTTCCCAAGGGAAAACCCTTCCTATAGGTTTCGGCTAGAAGGGAAAGAGGAAGAAGAGAAGTGGCTTGGTGGATGAAGAGAAGAGAATGAATCTTAATTGTTAAGTTGCTTCTCATTTAAACACCATGAAGAGGGGTAAGTGAAGAGACATGGTGCCTTCTCTCATGTGACTCTTCATTTCCTTTAGCCTTAACAAAAATCCACTCCATTCCCTCATAGCACTCCCTTGCTAGATGAATTGGTTAGTGCATGTATGGTAGTACAAGAGGTCTAAGGTTCAATCCTTGGTGCATGCACTTTATTTTTATTTATTTTATTTTCCATTATTTCCGAAAATTCCCCTAAAATTCACCCATAATCATGATAATATTCCTAATAAAAATCCATTTATATTTATATTAAATTTTGCCCAAAATCTACCAATAACTATGGTACTAAAAAGCCCATATAAGGCCCGATAGTACTTAGTTTCTCAATTTAAATGAGAAAATCATGGATTTCTAGCCTAAGGTTCGTACCAATATCTCTAGGTCCCTCAAAAAATTATCTAGACATGATCAATATTTTAAAGAAAATATTAAGAAATTTTCCGGATCGTTACAATCCCCCATACCTCGTGAAAGTTCGTCCTCGAACTTAGAATAACTCCGGGTACTTGCGCCTCATCTCGTCCTCGCGTTCCCAAGTAGCTTCCTCAAACCGTTGACTTCGCCATAAGACCTTGACTAAGGGTACCTCCTTACTCCTCAGCTTCTTGACTTCCTGATCCAAGATCTGGATCGGTCTGCTTTCATAACTTAAGTCCTCTTGAACTTGTACTGTCTGTGGCTCGATCACTTGATCCATATTTGGGATACACTTTTTAAGCATTGACACGTGGAACACGTTATGGATAGCCGACATCTCTGGAGGCAGCTCTAACTCATAGGCCACCTTACCGACTCTTTTCGGAATGAGGTACGGCCCCACATAACGCGGACTTAGTTTTCCTTTCCTCCCAAATCTCGTCACCCCTTTCATAGGAGCCACTTTGAGGAACACTAAATCTCCAACATTAAATTCCAGTGGTCTATGCCGGACATCTGCATAACTCTTCTACTCGCTCTGAGCAACTTCTATCCGTTGTCGAATATTCTGTATAGCTCGGGTGGTGCTGTCGATGACATCCGTTGTGAGCCCCATTTCCTTCTTTTCGCCACCTTCGTACCAACAGATCGGAGACCTACATCTCCTCCCGTACAGAGCTTCATATGGTGTCATTCCGATAGTAGCTTGGTAGCTATTGTTGTAAGCGAATTCCGCTAAACATAAATATCGACACCAGCTCCCTTTGAAATCCAAGGCACAAGCTCGCAACATATCCTCTAGTACTTGATTCACCCGTTCGGCTTGCCCGTCAGTCTGAGGGTGAAAGGTGGTGCTAAATCGTAATTTAGTGCCGAGAGACTTCTGAACACATTCCCAAAATGCAAAGTAAAGAGACCATCCCTATCTGAGATGATAGTCTTGGGAACTCTATGAAGTCTGATTATCTCCTTAACATATAATTGAGCCAGTTGCTCCATTGCATCAGTCATCTTGATTGCCAGGAAGTGAGCAGACTTCGTCAGCCTGTCCACGATTACCCAAATCCCATCATATCCATTCGTAGTCCTGGGAAGTCCTGAAATAAAGTCCATAGAGATGTCTTCCCACTTCCACTCCGGAATCGCGAGTGGCTGCAAAACTCCTCCGGGTCGCTGGTGCTCTGCTTTTACTTGCTCGCAAGTCATGCAAGCATTAACATGCTGCGCCACATCCCTCTTCATACCGGACCACCAAAACTTTTCCTTCAAATCTTGATACATTTTGATAGATCCCGGATGCATCGAATAAGGGGTTCCGTGAGCCTCTGCTAGTATTTCTCTTCGAAGCTCCGGATCATTAGGAATACATAGACGATTCCTAAGGTAGAGTACTCCCCCGTTGGCGATACGAAAACCATCGCCCTTTCCTTATAAGATCTCCTATTTTATTTTCTGAAGACTCAGATCACCATTTTGTTTTTCTAATATGTCCTCAAACAGCGTGAGGGATATTATCATGGTGGAAAGCCGTCCGGAGATGACCTCGACTCCAAACTTCATAATCTCTCTTTCAAGTGGTCGGGGTAATATAGATATGGACATCGAAGTGGCACTTGACTTCCGGCTGAGTGCATCGGCCACTTTGTTTGCCTTTCCTGGATGGTAGAGGATCTCGCAGTCATAGTCCTTCACCAACTCAAGCCATCGGCGTTGTCTCATATTCAGGTCCTTCTGAGTGAAGAAATATCGCAGACTCTGGTGGTCTGTGTAAATCCTACACTGCACTCCATACAGATAATGCCTCCATATCTTAAGAGCGAAGACCACCGCGGCCAGTTCCAGATCATGAGTGGGGTAATTCTGTTCATGCTCCTTGAGTTGTCTAGAGGCGTAGGCAATAACCTTTCCCTTCTGCATAAGTACAGCTCCAAGTCCCAGTTTGGAGGCATCACTATATATGTCGAAGCTCTGATTACATTCTGGAAGGGTAAGGATTGGAGCGCTTGTAAGTCTCCTTTTTAGTTCTAAGAAACTCCTTTCACAATTCTCCATCCATTCATATTTCTTACCCTTCCGGGTGAGGGCCGTTAGAGGGGCTGCAATCCTCGAGAAATCCTCCACAAATTTTCGATAATAGCCTGCCAGCCCAAAGAAACTTTTGATTTCGCTGGCGTTCTTTGGCCGGTTCCAGTTATTCACAGCTTCAATCTTTGTTGGATCTACCATAACCCCATCTTTGGAAATGATATGGCCCAAAAAGCCTACTTGGTCAAGCTAGAACTCACATTTGGAGAATTTTGCATACAGTTGCTTTTCCCGAAGAATCTGTAAGACCATCCTCAGGTGCTCGGCGTGCTCTTCTTGGGTCCTCGAATAAATAAGGATATCGTCGATGAAGACGATCACAAATTTGTCAAGGAAAGACAAGAATACCCGATTCATAAGATCCATAAATATAGCAGGAGCATTTGTCACGCCGAAGGGCATAACAACGAACTCGATGTGCCCGTACCTTGTTCGGAACGCCGTCTTCGGAATATCCTCCTGTTTTACTCTAACTTGATGATAACCAGATCTCAGATCAATTTTCGAGAAAACAGTGGCTCTCTTTAATTGGTCAAACAGGTCATCTATCCTCGGAAGGGGATACCTGTTCTTGATCGTTACATTGTTCAGCGCTCGATAATCTATACACATCCGCATAGATCCGTCTTTCTTCTTCACAAACAATACCGGAGCTCCCCACGGGGAATGACTAGGGCGAATAAATCCCTTATCCAGTAACTCCTGTAGCTGTTCTTGAAGATCCTTTAATTCAACCGGCGCCATACGGTAAGGTGCCTTGGAGATCGGGTTAGTACCAAGAACCAATTCGATCTCGAATTCCACTTCTCTATCAAGAGCTAATCCTGGTAGTTCATCTGGGAATACCTCTGGGTAATCACATACAACCCTGACATCCTCCAGCTTCTGGTTCTTCATTTGACTGGCATCAACCACATATACTAGAAATCCAGTACATCCTTTGTCTAACATCTTCTGAGCTTGGAGAGTTGATAAGAATTTCCTGGTTCTTTTCCTCGGCTCTCCAACGAATTTAAACATAGAACCTGCCTCAGGTCGAAAGACCACCTTTCGCTTACGGCACTCAATAGAAGCACCGTATTTATCCAGAAAATTCATTCCCATTATAACATCGTAATCTTGCATGTCGAGTACTATCAGATCGCAGTAGAGTTCTCTTTCTGCGATTCCGACCGGCACCGCACGCAGCACGTGGGTGGATGTCATTATTTCTCCCGAAGGCAGGGTTGTTAAGAACTTGCAATCTAACACTTGCGGAAGCATATCTATCTTCTTAGTATATAGCACAGAAATGAACGAGTGCGTTGCCCCAGTATCAAATAATGCAGTTGCGTACTGACTAAAAATAAGTATCTGACCTGTGACAACCGTAGAAGCTTCCGCAACGTTCTCCTTGGTAACCGAGAAAACCCTGGCATTCATCATAGTCGGTTGGGCCTCCAGCATAGGGGTACCTTCCAGCTCAGCTTGCATATAGTGTAGTTTCGCTGGGGCACCTTGGTACTGGATGAGTTGTTGGGAAGGTGCCTGGCTCTGGGTAGGATAGTAAGCCGCCATATGCCCTTCCACTCCACAGGCGAAGCACTGATTCGTACCTCTTCGGCATTCCCCTGGGTGTCTTTTTCCGCATGTCGCGCACAGGATAGTCTTGGCCTGTTTATTTGTTGGGCCTCCTTGAGGGTTGTTCCATGGCTTCCGTTTACCACTCTGGTCTCCCTTCAAGTTGTTATTGGCGCCCTGGGGTCTTTGCCCTCCTGAGCGGTGATGAAAGGAAAACATCAAAGATAATGAAAGGAAGAATCAAGAATCCTGGAGTGAACTTGATCCTTACTTTCATTTAGCGCCTTTCTTTGTTGATTGATATTGCTTAGATAGTGCTCAGTGAGTAGGGCGCTACTAAACAGCTCCTCGGCGGTCTGCGGTCGGTTAACTCCGCCAGCCACGTTCAGAGCTATTTCGGGCCGTAATATCTTCAGCATAAGTCAGACCCTTTCTTTCTCGGTGCGGACCAGCTCGGGGCATAGGCGAGCCAGTCGATTGAATTTCTTAATGGCTTCATTAACCGAGAGGTCACCCTGTCGAAATTCCGTGAACTCGTCGTAATGTTTGTTGGTGACGCGCATGTTGAAGAATTCCTCGAAGAATTCCGACTCGAAGTCCGACCACGTCATTTGGTTCACCTGTCTTTTGGCATTGACCCTCTCCCACCACATTCTGGCATCTCCAGAAAGGCAGAATGATGCACACTTGATCTTCTCATGCTCCAGCCAGTCTAGCAGGTCCATTGTACTTTCCACTGTCTTGAACCACGCTTGGGCGTCCCACGGTTCGCCAGCACCCGAGAAATTTTTCGGTTTCAGCCTTAACCACTGGATCAGATAAGCTCTTGACGTGCCACAGTGTTCGGACCTGTCGGAGGGTTTTGCTGACTGTGGGCGCAACGGGTATAGCGGTTTGGTTCACTGGTGGAGTAGTGGAATTTTCTTGCTGGTTCATCAAGGTATTAATGGTTTGCTGCTGCTCAGTAACTTGACGCTGGAGCTGGGTTACTAATTGCATCAGGTCAGGATGGAGTTGTCTCGTTAAGTCGGTTACTCTGTCTTCTAGCCATGCTTTTCTTCACCAAAGACAAGTATGGCCAATATCAGTTTTTTTTCT
>JAGFNQ010001980.1:106507-137658 GCA_024364735.1 Boesenbergia rotunda | reverse complement strand
GTCTGAGTCGGACTTGGGTACTTGTTGAGTTTTCTTTTTCTGAGTTTTACCTGCAACAAATGTAATACCTTTCTCGACCAAAGTAGTATTAGTCTGTTCATGCAATTCTAACTCAGAAAATAACTCGTCTAATTTAATCTCAGAAAGATTCCTAGAAACCTTGTAGGCATATACCATAGATGCCAACAGTGAGTTTCACGGGAATGAGTTTAAGGTATACCTTATTAGGTCATGGTTTTCAACCTTATGACCTATCGTGTGTAACCCGTTCATCAGCTCCTGGATTCTGGCGTGGAGTTGAGCTGTAGTTTCTCCATCGTGCATTTTTATTGTATAGAGTCTGTTGAGCAACATATCCCTTTTGATGATTCGGGTGTCAGATATACCTTCATGTAGCTCAATCAGTTTGTTCCAGAGCTCCTTAGCGCTGTTGAAGGGTCCTACACGGTTCAACTCCTCTTTTGTCAGGCCGCATTGCAGGGTTTGGGTAGCTTTAGCGTCGGCCTCGATCTTCTTCTTTAGTGGGTCGTCCCACTCGATGTAGTGTTGCACCACGCCTTGTGCATTTTTTGGTATTTCCAGTCCGGAATAGATAATGATCCACATGTCCTCCTGAGTTTTCAGGTGGACCTCCATTCTACTCTTCCAGTAGAGAAGTCTTCTCCACTGAAGAGATGTGGTCTAGCGGTGATGTATTCCTCTTGCATGACCATTTAATTTAAACTGAAAAATTTACAAAAAAAACTCGTCCCAAGACTTAGTCTTGGATTAGTAGTGCGGGAAAAATAATAATAACAAAAAAAATCGAGTGGTGTTGCACCAACCTCGATCAATGAGAAAAATACGAGCGAAAAAATATTAAATTTCAAAAAATATGAAAAAAACTCAACTGGTGGTTGCACTAAGTTTGAGCCACCCGCTCTGATACCACTTGTGGGATCAGTGAGAAACGATAGGGGGGGTGAATATCGTTCGATAAATTTCGGAAATACTAAGAGTAATTGCGCAACGGAAAAGAAAAAATAATCGCTAACACTTTTGTTTTTACATGGTTTGGAGTCGCAGTCGGCTCCTACTCCAAGGCCCACGGTCCTTGACCGTTTACGACAGGCAATTCTATATTTCACAAATGATTACAAGTTTGAGTACAAATATAGAATTAAAAACAATTACAACACTTAATCTAAAATTATACTGACGACCGGAAGATGGAGAGTAATAGCCGCGGGTCGTCGTTGGCGCTTGAGCACGGAGCGTTTCAGAGCAGAGCGCGTAAAGAATGCGTTGGAAGATTATTGTTCTGAAGCCTACGGGGTGAACACCTATTTATACTCATAGCTGGGGCGCCTGTGTTGAAGGGGGCGCCCGACACGTGGCCCTTGCTGCACGAAACTCAATCCACAGACTCGGCCAGCGCTTATCCCCTCAACCAGGGCGCCTGAGCTAACTGGGGCGCCTGTGTTAACACAGGCCCCTAAATGACTTACGTGGCGGTTTGCTTCGAGTAGCTTGGAATCACCCTTTGTCTGGGGCGCCTGTCTCAACACAGGCACATAGCCAAGCTGGGCGTCTCACTCCATTGAGGCACCTGGGAGCAGAAACCCCCATACCTTCATTCCTGCAACCAGGGTTAGTTCTAAAACACAAGAAATATATAAACGATATAAAATTAACCATGATTTACAGCCTGAGCTGTCTTGGTTTTGGCTTTGGGCTTCCCAAATGAAACCCTAGGTCCAACCGACGCCTAATGCTCCCTCCTACGGGGAACACGCCCTCACCTACTCCTCTTAGGAGATTTTACCTGTTTTCCAACCGGCTCCTCCGGTTGGACTTTTGCCCAATCCCCTGGATCAGGTCTTAGTGCCGTGCTTCACTCACCGGGTCTTAGTGCCCAGTTTTACTCACCAGGTCTTCGGTGCCCAGTCCACGACCAGGACTTAGTACCCAGCTTTACTCACCAGGTCTTAGTGCCCAACCATATGTCAGGACTTAGTTGCCCAGCCCGCGGCCAGGACTTAGTGTCAAATTCTTAGAACCAGGACTTAGTACCTAGTGTACCTAGGACTTTTCCTGCACACTTGATTAGAATTCTTAGATCACAACAAGACCTTAACTTCTGAACCCTTTTCCATTATCAAAACACATGTTTGACTTTGGTGCTTCCGGCACCAACATATGTTACATAGATTCTAGTTTGTACGCAAAAGGAACAGTATGGTTTTTCTAGAATCACTATATAAGTTAAAATTTTGTGTGACAAGGTAGCCTAGAAATTTTCCTTCATTCCTCTTAAATTTTCGTGAAGGATTGTTCATTTTCCTTTATCTCAGTTTTTTTAGTTAACTTCTTGTTTAACTTTTTGTTAGTTACCTTTTATTGATTATTTGTGGACTTATTTGTTTTCCTTTTCTTTGATGGAAAATGTAGAAGTTTTGAGAGATCTTTTGCTATGTTTCCTGTACTAGTCATGACCACAAATTCACTGACTTCCATAGCCTTCGACATTGCTACAACTCAAGGACACATTGATACTACATGTTGCTAGAAGCTGATACAAATATTATATATATATATATATATGTTTGTTAGATCATTTTAACATGAGATGATATATATGTTTGTAAACAATGGTTTATTATATATATAATATGTCTGAGATAACAATTAATTATATATATATCTGAGATAACAATTAATTTTTTTCTAGTGTGTGTTGAGAAACAACAACGGTTAAAATGGTTAAAATGATAGTATTTCAAAACAAACAGCAACACTTAAAAATCATTGTCAAAGACCCAAAAAATCATGATAAATCAATGCGTTAATAAAAATAGGACGTTCAAATATAACAATTATAATTTGTTGACTTTGTACTTAAAATATAACAGTTAAAAATCGTTGTTAAAGAAAAAACCGTTATAAATCGACGCGTTGAGAAAGATAAGGGCGCTCAAAGACAACGGTCAAAAACTATTATTTTTTATTAAAATACAACGGTTAAAAATTGTTATCATTTTAACGAAAAATCGTTGTCTTTTAACACGAAACATAATGGTTCAACTTGATTCATAACGGTGAAAAATCGTTGTGTTTTAGATGAAAAGATAATGGTTAAAAATCGTTGTCTTTGACTGATCCTCTCTTTCTCAATGTGTCAATTAATAACGGTTTTTGGGGGTCTTTTACAATGATTTTTCACCGTTATTAAACAGTATTTTTGGGTGTAGTGAAAGATAAAAAAGATATCTATTTGATTAACGTAAGATTTTTTTTAAAAACATAATATTTTTAAAGATACAATATGTATAGATATATATGAAATAATTTACTAGACTTGTTTAACGTAAAATCCTATTTCTTTTCTTCCAAGTTAAAAAAAATGCTTCCAAGGCTTAACATGAACATAGGAGTTGTCCTGGGCGGGCTATAGCTAGCTAGGATAGTTAGATATGTGACTTAGTAATTTTTAATGAAATTCTATAATGTGAAATAATTTTATCAAAATCTATTATAACTGGAATAATTTTGATCAAAATTACTATAACTCAGAATAATTGATCAAAAGTGCCCTATGTTAAAGTAGTTTGATAACAATCGAATTTGGAATGATTGATTTGGTTTTATAGATGTTTTTCTTCAATTGCTGGGATAAATTGAGAAGTGTTTATGGCGAGTGACTTAGAAGCTTAACATCCTATAGTTGTCTACCTCATTTAGAGAAAAAATTTCTATAAAATGCATCATAGATAGGATTGAACCGTGGATATCTAGGTGACAACTTAACATTCTTCCAATGCAACATAAACCCAGGGTAGAGTAATTTGGACTAAAGCTACTATAATATCGAATAGTTTTGACAAAATCTACTCAATGTTATATCAATTTTGGTCAAAAACAGATTCAGTTGAAATAATTTTAACTAAAGTTACTAGAACATAGAATAATTAATTTAGCTAAAATTATTTAATATTGTAAATTTTAATCAAAGCCATTCCAATTATAGCTTTGGCCGAAGCAAAAAATAGAAGGTGTCTGTTGTTAGGTGGAAAATTTTAATGGGCCCAAATATAAAAAGTTATTTTTCTTAACAATTAAAGTAAAGTAAGTACTTTTTGTTTAAATAAAAAGATTATATTATTAATTCAAAGTATCTATTATTTCATCAATGACTTTGAAGAAATAATATCACTTAAGCTTTTTGGCACAGAGGGGTCGGTTTGGCTATTTCTAAATGTTAATGGCTTGACTTGGATAATTATATTACTCACAAAAGAATGATTAGCCTATAAAATCAAACATAGTTTTCCATCAGCAAGAAAAATGCATATCCACATTCCACATCCATGCATCATTAGTAACCTGGCCTTTGATGAGACAGAAATAATGAAAATGATTAATTAGATAATATAGAATCCCATGCGACCCATTTAATTTTATGAAATTTTTTATGAGATATTAGGGTAAATCAGGAATTAATATATTAATGATGGGCAATCAAGAAATCTAATATTCCATGATTACACATCTTATTTAAAAATATTTTTATAAAATATATCATAATTTAAAATTGAATCCTGAATATCTGAGTATAACAACTTAATATCCTTACACTATATTATAGTATTCACATTCCACATGCCTACATCATTAGTAAACTTTTCCTTTGATTAGACAAAATAAGTAGGTACAAATGAACCCCAGCATCTAATTAAATTAATTAATTAACCTGGTTTGAGATTATAACAAGATATTCCTGGATATTATTCCCTACTGATCAACATGCATGCCACATGCATTCACTACACACATCTTCTTTTATCCTCGCATCCGGACTATGATATTTAGACATTCATAATTAAATTCTTACTATGACGTATTTGTAAGAATTTTTTCTCTAAATAAAATATGAATTCTAAGATGTTAAATTTTTGGATCAGCCGCCATAAACGTTTTCCGATTTATCCTAACAACCGATAAAAAATTTTACCGAAATTCGACAATAACGAACCACATTAATCAGTCTTTCATCCTCAACGCACTGTTTATTTAAAACACGTGAAATGTACTGCAACAAAACAGAAAATATTTTACATACGCTTTTCTTCATATTTTTACAAAATAGTAAATTCTTACATATTTATATGCATTTGACACCTGTTGGTACATGGTCAAAATATCAGATCAGAAACCACTGGCAGACACTGTAGCATAGCTAGGCTCATGAGTTTGCAGCTAGCTATGAAACTTCAAACTGTACTCCAAAAAGCTTCAAGAGGAATCAAATGAAACTCTACCAATGAAACTGAAACCCACTCGATCGAAGAAGACAACTGATTGGACTCTCCATCAAATCACGAGCCAAAGCTTTTTGTTGCACACCCAGGATTGGCATGCTTGAGCGTACGGCCTGTATATATATGCATGCATGCACCCTACTACCTGCAACCCTAACGCTATGATACCTACATACTGATCACCCCCATAACTACTGCACTGTCAACCTAAACCCTAACCCTAGCACGCGTGATTCTCTCTATTCATCTCTGGAGCACACATCCTCTTGCTTCATATAATCACTGATGGTATTGCCAAAACATTCATTAGATTTCCCCATATAAGGAACCATTGTTGTTCCTAAACAATGATGAACGAATCCAGCACTTTAATTAGATTATTAAGTACACACACAGCATCCATATAAATAGACAGACAGGCAGAATTAAGCTATGAAGTAGGCATGCATATCGTATCAACTTAATTATAGGGGGTGGCTGAAACCTAACTTAAATTAATATGACTGCGACCTCGCACATTGTATAAAGTGTTTATCATGATCATCATGAACCAAAAAATAAACATCTGCTTTGGGCCTTCATCATTCATTAATTAACTTTCTTAATAATTAATTCCTAATTTTTCCCTTGTGCACTAACTTAATGCTTTTAAAATTTCTTTTTAGGAAATACTATATGTTTTATTGGAACTAACCATTGGATAAAAGAATATGTAGCTTTCTTCCATCTATATATGTCTCCCTTTCTCCTCTAACTCTGCTCCACACCTTCCTTCCTTCCTCCAACATATCTATATCTCTTGGTCTCTCAGTATGGTGCACCACAAGAAGCTGAAGCTGCCAGCATGATCTGATCTAAAAAATATAGATTTTATGATATATTTTTATTATTCATAATCTATGTTAGGAAGATTATGGATATATAGAGATATATTTAAGTATCAGATCATGTTGCAGTTTCATCTGCTGATGGGAGCACCAAATTTAGGCTCTAGATTTCCTGGTTCTGCATTCTAATCATTAGGTTTTATGAGATTATGCCGTATATGGAAACCTGTTGTGGAAACTTATTTATGCTGTTTTTATTTATCAGGACAGAAATGAGGAGTTTTTGTTTTGATTTTTGCAAGTTTAGTTTTGTGGTATGCTGGCCTTGGTCAACGTTAAGAACAAAAAGAAAATCATTATTTTCTTCCTTACTTTTATGTTGATTCTTCTTGCACATACAGTTCTGATTAATTCTTGTCTCTTGAGCTCTTTTATGCATTGGATTTCTCATAAAAATATGATTGCCTTGTCTTCTTTCCTTTTTTGAGGGGAATAAAATGACAATATAGGAGAAATAGGGATGCTGTTTCGAGGATTTGCATTATAAATTCAATAATGATAGGAAGCTAATGGCATTTAAATTACTGCCAAAGGATGATTACCGTGATATGTTTTAAAATTAACTGTTTTTTGCTAATGATGTTAAAACACAAAGAAGTGATTTAATTTACAACACATGCTTCTAATTAATCAAACCAAGCCTCTATTGATTTAGACAAAACACAACAGGAACTACAATAATTAGCTCAGAATTAAGAACAAAAAGGCTCCAAAACACCCTCTTATATACCACTACTTTATATGTGTCTTTGTGATCATCAGGTTACTTGGGGGTGCACAGCTAAAGATTTTGTTATGAAGCTATGATGTCTTCTTGCCTTGGGGTCGATTTAGAGACCACCATCTGATGACAAGAAGCAAGATACTAAAAGGTACAATTGAGTGTCTAATTTAGAGCAAACAGTTTGTGCTTGATATTATACTTCAACTAATATGTAATTTTCTGCAAAAGTATCTTCTATGATAACAGTTCATGATTATTTATCGATCATTCACTTATTTAGGATTCAATCCGCTTAATATAATTGGATCATGTTCCATTCAGTTTCATTCATGTTTAGAATTTGGTTAGCTAGAGAAGAAAGGGAAAAAAAACAAAGATTAACTAGGTCAGGTAACATCGAAGCTTGGGATGACTGGTTCGGTCCCATGAAAATTTTTCACCGGTCGTTGCTATAGGGTAGATTGGAGAAGTGCACATGGATGCTCATCCTGAGAATCAACATTCTCAAGTCTGCTATCCATTAAAGCTCATTAAGAGAATCAACATTTTGCAGGAATTTTTCCTCCAAATGGGGCGCGAACCCTGAGACGTTGGGCTTCTAGACTGCCCACCGTGAGCACTTCCTGATTTACCCTGGTGACCGGTGGGAAACTTCCGTGGGGCCGGGCCGGTCATCCTAGGTTTAATTTGTCTGTTGCCTGGTTCATCATTTTTTTTCATTAAGGGAAAATTTTCCGATAATACACTATAGCCACTACAAGAAAAATGAGTTTTAACAACACTATGTTTCCAACGGTTTTTGGGCTAAATCGTTGTGAATTTTGCAAAAGACAATGATTTTCACAAAAATCATTGTCTATTAACAAACACATAGCAAAGGTTTTTTATAAAGAACAATGCATTTGTTAATGGTTTTCCAATTTGTTGTCGTTTAGAGATTTTTTTATCTTAACAACAGTTGGGACAACGGTTAAATAAATCGTTGTCAATGATCGGGGATTTCACAACGATTTAAACAACGACACATAAAACCGTTGTTATTTTGATAATAAGATAACTGTTTTAAACCATTATAAACAAAAATTGGACCGTTGTTTTTTTCGATTGAAAAATCACGCCAGAAAGTACAAAAACCTATTTTTGCAGCTCAATAACCTATTTTCATTGTTCGATAACTAAAACCCATAAACCTTCATCTTCGCCGGTGCGATCCAAAAAAACTTCCTTAGTTGGTGCGATCCTAAAGAAACCCTATTAAAAGGTTGTCGCTTTCCACACGCTTCACACCTACCCCCGCTTCTCTTTGCTCCAGGTTATGTCTCCGGACTCGAGATGTTAGTAGGAGTCCTAGAGCTAAATTATATGATGATTGACTAGGGACTTTTTGTATCATATTCTATTATTAATAAAGACATGTTTGATTATTATACTTACTTTATACTTGTGCCAAATAACTAAGTATAATAATGTCCTTGGGTAGTAGGTTCTTATCTACATCATATCGATTCATTGAATTGATAGTGAGATAATGTAGATATAAATCATTCCTAGTCAAGCATTAATATTCAAGGACAATATTAATGCATGGAAACTAGCATGTAGGTCAATTGATGACTTGAGCTCACAAGTCATAGATATGTGATATCAAGTTGACACATGGGTATACATTAGAGAATGTGTACTGAATTGATCCGCCATGAGAAAGTTTCATAGATTGTCATATGAGTGTCATAAATTTTCTCATGTGACTATTAGTATGAATAGTCTTTAGACCTGAAATCATTACGGTTCCCTACATGAGGAGTTATGTACTTTGGTATCGTCAAACATCACCCGTAACAGGGTGGACTATAATGACGATCACTGGGTATATAATGAATTATGCGGAGGGATGTGAGTAATGTAGATGAGATCTATCCCTCCCATATGACGGGAGTAATATCTGTGAGCCCCTTGATCCAGTAGGACTGCTAAAATGTATGACAATGCTCAAATGAGTCAATATGAGATGTTGAACTCATTTGTTTAAGTGAGTCTACTTGGGGATCAAGAAACATAAAGATTGATTGAGGATTACAAAGTTTATGCCTCATTGGTCAATCTAGATATCGAGGATAGAAGGACAAGGTCATACATTGTCATAGTTACAAAGGTTAAGTCAGATCTCGTGTTAAAATACAAAAACTTAGAGGGCTTAAATGCTAAAACCCTTACCTTAAAGGTAGGGTTTGAAATTTTGGGAAATTTAGGGCTTTTTTTGTAAAAAGCCCCCCCCCACTAAAACTGAAACCCAAATCGTCGCAGCCCAAGACAAAAATCGAGTCGATCCCTTTCTTCTCCTTCGCGAGACCTAGCCGCAGGCGATTTTTCTTTCTTCCTCCTTTCCTTCTCCTTCTTCGATCGCGCCGAAGCCATTGCCAAGACTCCTCTGAGTCTCCACTGATCGCTGACTCTCTTATTCCAGACGTGTGAAGCGCAAAGGAGGGAGACTGAGATGGGTGCCGACGATCCTTCTCCTCTTCGATTTGTCAAGCGCCGGCGTGGGAAAGGGCTAGGGCACGCGAGCTACTACCGACCAAACCACCCCCGGAAGTATCACTTCGTTATCCCGACGATCGACTATGGTTTAGCGGTGATCGACCTTAGGGTTGGGGGGTCGGGTACTTCAGGCAAGGAGGAAGCCTTCTGATCACGCCGGATTTGAGTGGGAAGTCGTCGGTTGCTGCCAAATCTCGGGTAAGAAAGGGGTATATGATTCGATCTGTTTTTGAATTGGTAATTGTAGGATCTTGTACGGTTGCTAGAGGGGGGGGGGGGGTGAATAACGTATCTTCGAAGTCTTTCTTCCTACACGGTTAGTTCAATCACGAGCGGTCCTTTACTCTGATACCAATTGTAAGATCGTTTCCGTACGCTAGAGGGGGGTGAATAGCATTTCTTCGAAGTCTTTCTTCCTACACGGTTAGTTATACAAGAGGAATATACAATAAAAACAATAAAACAATACTAACTAATGCTAACAACGAAGATTTACTTGGTATCCACCTCGGACGGGTGACTAATCCAAGAATCCGTCAGTGTATCACTCCCCAGATAACCTCCGGCTAGCTCTCGTCACTCTTTGTGGGTGGAGAAACCTCGCCACAATCCCAAACAAACCTCTGAGCACAAAGACTACTATCTTGCCTTTAACCAAGACAAGATTCGTCAAGAAGCTAAGCCACCAAGAAGTCCTCTTTAAATAGAACTCGGGCTGAATCCCTCACCACCAGTCGACTGTCCCCACTGAAATTAGACCATTGCACCCCAACGTTCGAATTCTCATCCAACTCACCAGCCACCTACCAGTCGACTGCCCCCAGAGCAGTCGACTGGTCCCAGGCCAGAACCCTTTTGTGAGTTTTATCAGTCGATTGCCCCAAGGGCAGTCGACTGCCCTACTCACCCACCTAGGGTTACCCTTCCTGAGTACATTCCACTCCGCACTCAAACCCTAGGATTTCCCGAGTACAATCACACAGCACTCGTACCCTCACGACTCGACTGACTCCTCATCCGCAGCCTCGACTATTGCCTTCGCGCCCTCTTCATCTTTGGCTCCGGTCCCTCGGATGCACGCAAGCCTCCAGCTTGCCTCCATGTCATCATTCACGCATGCCTCGAAGTCCGCGCCCCTCATCTCATCGTCCATGCTCTCCAAGGTCCCTCGACTGTTGCCTTCACGCCCTCTTCATCTTCGGCTCCCATCCCTCGGATGCACGCAAGCCTCCAGCTTGCCTCCATGCCATCCTTCATGCATGCCTCGAAGTCCGCACCTCTCAGCTCATCGTCCCTGCTCTCCAAGGTCCCTCGGGTGCACACAAGCCTCTAGCTTGTCTCCATGCCACCCTTCACCGTACCGAGGCCGTCCCGTCAAGTCCATATGTGTAACTTGTACAACCTGAACACTCAACATACACATATAAGAACACAAGGGTAAACCTAACTTAAACCCTTTGCCCAAACATCAAAACACTTGGTCACTCCGGACCATAGATTGCCTCAATAGTAACGTCCTTGTTTAGAATCAATCTCTTGTGTTGGATGATAGAAGTAGGTTGTATTGGTGGGGTTCCATTCGAATCTTCTTGAATGTCTAATTCTAATCTTTGTTCGTTTTGAGATTGTGGTTTGCGAGCAATCGGATTGGCGATTTTGAATTGGTCATGAACTTTGAGTTTTGGATCTATGTTGTCTGCTATGCTAGCATAGTTGATCTCAAGTTCTTGCTGCGAATTACACTTGGAGGTTATGTTTTGGATTTGGGGTTTCTTTCTTGGGATCGAATTCTGAATTCATGATTAGGGTTCTTCGGGTTCCTTGGGATCTTTTGATCAGTAGGGTTCTTCGGGAACCTATGTCAACATTGGTTCTTGGAACCTTATTGTTTAGGACGTTGGTTTTTGGAATGAAATGGGCAGATTATGATTTCTTTCTCTACTGTGAGATGAATTGGTATAGATCTGACTCGTGAAGGGATTTTTGCTAGGGATGAGATCCTGATGATATTCTTCCCTTGCCTTTTCTACCAAGAGTTCCCTATTTTGGGAATTTAATTCGAAAAATTGGTTTTATTATTGAAACTTGCAATTAGGGTTGCTTGATCTTGTTGTTTTGATCAGTGATGGTTAAGTGTGTTGGTTTGGTAGTTGTTTTTCTTTGTTTTGATCTCTGCCGTATTCTTTGATGGAAGATTGATGTAATTAGGTTTTGGGATTTGTTGATGGTGAAGGTGGTTGTGAGTGATGGAGTCTTTGGGTTAATTCAGATGGGGCTAGGTTGGAGTTTAATTGGTTAGGTTGGATTAGATCTTGTTTAGAGTTGGACTAAACCTAAGTTTAAACCAATTACGAAAATTGGTGCCTATCATCTAATTAGAGATAATTAGATGAAAAAGGTGATTGGGTCGACTCTGATACGATTAAGGGATTTGTGTATCTACTTAAGAGTTGTTTTGATAGCTAAATTAAATCACTTGATATAGGTCATTGACTCAGCTATTTTGGACTCCACTTGCAGCGGATATTGTTTCAGTCGGGGGTTCTTTTCTCTTACGATCTACTACATCGGAGGCGGGTATCTCTGTCTTTTCTTTTAGATTAGTCATAGATATATGCTTGATATGCTTTGTTTAGCAATGGAGTAATAGATTATGATATAACTCTTCTATTTGCCTTGTTGATACTATTTATACTTGTAACGCCCGCCCCTTACCGTTAAGCGGCGGCGTTACCTTTAACTTTTTTTTTCCTTACTTATATCATTGCGTATGAATCTAACATTGCAGCGGAAATGAAACATAACTAAAAGCATATGCAACGATAAGGAAGTGATAACGTCATATAAGATCTAATAGCATCCATACTTAAATAGACTCCAAAAGAACTAGCAAGTATCATGCATAAAGTAGCAACATATGTCTTATTAGAAATAAGAACTAAGTCTATAGATAGCACTAAAGTGGATCGATCAGTCAAGTCGCCACCACACACATTAGCCCTTCATGCAGCTTCCCTTTTTTTAGAAATTTCTATATTGATCTGCAACATAAGCAACCAACTATAAGTATAAAACTTAGTAAGCTCTTTCCTACTCACTAAATCCGTACATCGCATGCATTTTAAAACATATAACATTTCATGGATAGCATAAAATTCATAAGGCACATAAGATACATGAAGACATATAAACATAGAACATGTGCATTTCAAAACATTAGGATGCTCTTTGGAAAACATACTAAATAATACTTTAAAATCATATACATCATCTTCTTTGGGGTCCCCGGCTTTGTACCCATTCTTTCTTTTGCGCACATACCCCTATGTAGGATGCGAGGTAGCTAATCCCGACCTACAGGGGTGTACATTCTAGGCTTACTATCTTTCAGCCTAGGGACAGCTTCGGTAGTCCAGAACCGTGGATCTTTTTCAAGACCCGGTACAAGCCATTTTTTAAAGTAAAATACATATATGCATTCTTTTCTTTTCTTTCTTTCTTTCATATAGGACATGCATTCCTTTCTTTCTTTCTTTCTTTCATATTGCATGTACTAGAGACATTCAATCATTCATAATCATAAGCATACTTTCATATATAGAACATGCATTCTTTCTTTCTTTCATATTGCATGTACTATAGGCATTCAATCATTCATAAACATAGGCATACTTTCATGGCATAATCATTAGCATAAATAGCAAGACATGGAAGGATCTTTCTTTTAACACATGTAAGTGAAGCAACCATCATGCTAGTTTCATCAATACATCATACTTATAACATGCTTGTCTTAATTAAGGCAATATGTTAGTTTAATCTTTCTTTTCTCATCTTAATACATGCTGGCCGAAACTTCATAGCAAGGATATCATAGCATAAGAGTCATATAATCATGGAAATAAAAACATACATTACATAAGAGGTCATTTACAAGTACACAGGTAGTCTAGGCTTCATTAAACACTAGTTTAGGGGCATGCTTTGTACTCGAACCTATTCTTAACCCCTATTCTTGTAATTTGTTGAAACTCACAGTAGGGATTTCATAGGATAATCATTCACCTAACATGGGAATAAAAGCATATTTTTCATAAGAATTCATTCACAAGTGCAAAAGTAGTTTGTACTTCACCAAACACTAGTCTAGGTGTATGATCTAGAGTTCTACTTGGATTATCATGCATATGGGTACATGTAACATTTTTCTAAACATCAATACATAGAATGAAGCAAGAGTTTAGGCTCAAACAACTTAGATAAGGTACTAACCCTAAGGTATAAATTATTTCCATCATGAAATAAAACACCCAATCACATGCATATCACTTGATTTAACCATAACTTCATGAAGGTCTATAAAAATCTATTTTAAGGCATAATTTAAGGTCCCTTGGCTGAATGTTATAGTGGTCTCTTAGCATAGATTCCACAAAATTTCATGTCCTAAAACATTTATATAGCAAGGAAACAATCATTAGAACAATAGTCTACTTCATGCATCAACATTTATCCATTTCATGACTTGGCCGAATTCTTCCAAGTCCTTTACATCATGGAGGGCATTCAAACACCATGTATCCATCATATATTAATTACAAAAAGGTAGTAACAATTTCATGAACTCTTCCTTTAAGTTTTTGGACATAGAAAAGGGGGTACCCCTTTATGGCCAAAACTTCCCTCAAGGATTTCTTCCATTTTCTTTCACCCAACATCACAACCAACATAAAAATCATAAAAAACACATAAAAAGCCATTATGTTGCAGGTGAGGGAGTCTTACCACTTGTTCTTATGTTCCCAAAAGTTCTCCAAATTTTGGAGAAGAAAAGACCTCTTAAACTCTAGCACTCCTCTTGTTCTTCTCTTCTTTTGGTCCGGTTTTCTCTAGGAGGTGAAGGACTTGAAAATGGTAGCAAGGGGACCAAGGATTTCGGTGAGGAAGAGGAGGAAGGAGAAGAGTTTGGTGGAGAGAAAAGGGGAAGGTTTCTTGGTCGAAATGCATTAGACATTTCCTCCTCTTCATGGCCTTTTATGATGAGTAAAGAGGCAAACAACCCTTTAATGGTGTCTCTTCATCTTCTTTGTGTCTCTTCATCTTCTTTCCCACTTATCTACAATTCCCCATCCTCTTCTAATAGTACTCCCTTGCTAGGTGACTTGGTTACATGAATATTCTTAAGGCTTTGCTTTCCTTTGAGGTCCAAGGTTTAATCCTTGGCACCCCCTCTTCTTTTTGCTTTCTCTTCCATTTATTATTTCTTTTTTTTTCCAAGCCCGCATAACCAAAGCCCACCTAGAGAATGCTACTTATTTAATTCATACACATGCATATTTATATCATTATTCATTCATTCATGTGCATGATGTCAAGCATAATATTAATGTAGCATATAAACATAATTATCACACATCCACTACGTGTCAAGATAATGTCTAACATTTCTTTATTCGCAATTTTCCCCCTAAATTCATAATATTATTCTTGGCCACATGTTCCATTATTACTACGCTAGAGTGGAAAATTTGGGGTGTTACAATACTAGACCTGTCATGTGATACCTATACCTTTAGGACTTAGGCTCTGGTGCATTATCTATGATCCTTGCATATCATTTTGATATAGGTGGACTAGATAGTGGATGATGTTTGACCAGTGACATGCATCATCGTGCACTATACATCACTATCGATCAGGAGCCCCCATTGTGGGTGAGTCAGGTCGACAGTCATAGTGACCTACCCATACGACCACTCATGGGTTATTGGTTGACGGAGAATGGGATAGTGTGCTCTGTGCTGCTCCGCTCATGCACTCATAGGTTAGTGAATCGGAGCGTGGTAGCAGGCAGAGGTCCCTCCTTGAGTAGTCCATATACCAGGAGATGAGAGGGAGAGGTCTCTCCTCCATTTATATACATGGGGTAGGGGTAACACTCAGACAAAGATATCTTCCATAGATGGCCTGGGGCTGATAGTGATATCGCCAGGATAGGTGATGGCCTGGGGCTGATAGAGATACCGCCAGGATAGGTCATGGCCTGGGGCTGATAGAGATATTGCCAGGATAAGTCATGGAGTAGGGGTGTTACACCGGCAGCATTCCGACTACTCGATTGTTCAGGAGCAGTGATGGCAGAGTACAGGCGGTAGTCACAACCCTACGTTGGAGGGTGGCCTCCGCTCAGCTTCCTCCCATACATAGGTGACGATGTCTGACTGATGGCAGGGGTGACCATGTCATTACACCATGTGCATACGCATATTTTGCACTTGCTTGTGCTTGCTATACTTGGATGCTGCATATGATTGACATACACATACAGGAGACCTTTATGTTTGGATTTGACGACTCTGCTATATTGGTATGGTATTTTCTATTTCCTCTTTCAGTTATACTTATCCCTGCCTGTATATGTGTTATTTCGATAGTCTGTTATACTGTTGCTAGCTTAGACTATCCTAGTATATGATGAGATATCCATTGAGAACTGTGTACTCACCCCGTTAGCTCCTTGTTTTTATTTTAGGTGGTCGACTGGAGTGCTCGGCAGCTTGTCCCAGCTCGTGTATTTTCGAGATGATTCTCAGAGTTTGTCTTGGTATTTTGATGGGGTACATGTTGGTATCCTCTTCCTGTTCATTTCGTCTTTTCATTTCCGTTGTTGTATTCGTGTTCTGTTGGGCAGTTTACATGGCAGTATAGATGTACTTTTGTGTGCCATGGAGGCCCCTTGTGTCATTTTGTTTTGTGGTAAGTCGTACCGGTACACAACTTTTGACATTGTTTTGTTTTCATGTATTTCAGGCGATTGTTCCAGCCCTATAGGCTGCGGTACAATCGGCTGAGGTGGTCGTAGAGGTTAGGTTTTTGAATTGTCTGCCGGGTCGAGGGAGTGGTAGTCCGATCAGTATTGGACGGGCGGCTCCTCGGGGCGTGACAATTTATGCGCCTTTTTATTGTAACGATCCGGCCCGTCAACCCGACCCCTTGGCCCCTTGGGCGGCCAAATTCCATTTTTGGCGGCCCAACAACCTGTCCCCTTTGGTCATCGACCGTCGACCGTGTTGTTACTCACTAGGTCTTCCCACCCCTGGCCAGTAGATTTTTGCCTTCCTCAGGATTCGAACTCTAGACCTCCAGGCTAAGTACTAGAGTTTATAAATCCTGGTAGCCAAGTGAGCCACACTTACTTGGCTACCAGGATTCATAAACTCTAGTACTTAGCCTGGAGGTCTAGAGTTCGAATCCTGGGGAAGACAAAAATCCACTGGCCAGGGGTGGGAAGACGTAGTGAGCAACGGCACGGTTGACGACCAAAGGGGCCAGGTTATTGGGCCGCCAAAATGGAATTTGGCCGCCCAAGGGGCCGAGGGGTCGGATCGACGGGCCGGGTTGTTACATCTCGACTTTCTTGTTACTTGGGTAGTAATGATGCTTTGCCAGATACCGCTCATTGCTTATGTGTCTAAAGTGGTTTAGACACATTGCCAACGTTACAAGAACCTATTGGGTCACACACTAAGGACACGATGCTTTGGAGATTAATTGATTTTAGTTTGACTAAGATTTGAACCGAATTGGATTGATTGAGTTAGACTAAAGTGAATCCAATTGGATTATGGGATTGAGGTCTAATTTGAGTTAGACTCATTTAGATTAGACTCAATCACATTTGGATGAGATATTAATTAATTAAAATATTTAATAAATTAATAATAGAGAAGGATGAAAAGATTCTCTTCATTGAATGGAGAGAAGTTGAAGAGCCACATGAGAAGATGTGCTCTTTATTGACTTTAATGAAGGGAAAGCTAAAGGGATAAAAACTCTTCATATTCATGGGATGAGTATAAAAGAATTTTCTTGTCATTTGGATGAAGTTAAGTCATCTTTTCTTCCTCTCTTCCTCCTCTTCTCCCTCTTGGCCGAAACCCTTTCTTTTGGGTTCTTGGTGGTTTTGTGAACTACCTCAAGTTGCTAGCACAACTAAGGTAGTTCTTCTCCGAAGATGAGAGATCGTGTTTGTGTGGATACGCATAGAGGCATGGACACTTGAACGTGCAAGAGATCCGGCGTAGCTTGGACATGCGGGGTAAATGCACGGGCACGCTTCAAAGGTATACACATAGATAGCTCTATTAGCAAGATTGTTAGGATCGATGGCTCAGCTTTTCTCTACAATAGGGTTAGCACAATACAAAATACAATAGAAAACAAGATTCAATGCTAACACAAGGTACTTTTACTTGGTCTCCACCCCGAAGGGTGACTAATCCAAGGATCCGCACGCGTACACCACCTCTACTATGAATGGTCTCCTTCAAGGTGGAGAAAACCTTTACAACTTTGCCTTCTTCCTCTTTACAAGATCACAATGAATGCTAGAGGAAGAGTAGATCAAATGGGGCACTAACAGGACTTCAATACCGTAAATAACAGTGCCTGACTCGTGCCCAAAAAGTCCCCTTTAAATAAGAGTAGAGAACAACTTCGTAAGCTGTCCAACCCGCACCAGTCGACTGCCCCGAGGGCAGTCGACTGGTCTACCTTTAAATGCTAGCCAACGGCTAGTTTTTTGTGATTACCAGTCGACTGTCCCAGGGGTAGTCGACTGGTAGAAGGCTGAAAACCTTCTGTGAGTTTTGGCAGTTGACTGCCCTCTGGCCAGTCGACAACCCAGCCTCTCAACTCACTTATAATCACTCAAAACACTCTCCTTCACATATGCCTTCAGGTATGCTCAATTGGCTCGCCCCTTGAAGCCATCTTCCTCTGGCTATCGTCTCTCGGATGCGCACACAAGCCTTCCTTGGCTTGCCGCCATGCCACCCTTCACGTGTGCCGTTGAAGTCCACTTCCCGGCTTGCTCTTAGAGCTCTCCTCCCTTGACACTCGTCCCTCGGATGTGTTCTCCATGTGTGATTCTCCAAGTCCTGCAAACTCAATCACACATATCAAATACAACACAAAATCCTAACCTTAAACTTATTGACACACACATCAAAACCCTGATCTTCCCGATCATTCTAGGGCTGATTGCCTCAACAATCTCCCCCTTTTTGATGTGTGGCAATATGTTTAAGTTAGGGATAAAGTATACCAGTCAACAAGGTAAATAACAATGACAATTGAAAATGTAAGACATAGCAGAATGGTGACCTCCCCCTTAATCTATGCCATTTTCAATTATTCATCATAATCCAATGTTAAGTCAAGATTTTAACTAAAAATCAAACTTAAACTACCCATTCTCCCCCTTTGACACCATCAAAAATGATTGCCTACAGCAATATTAATCTATGCCATCAAATGAGGGAATATCAATTTCTAAAAAAAATATCAGAGTCTGAAAACAAGCGTGTCAGTCGACTGTCCCAGGGGCAGTCGACTGATACTCTGTCAGTCTGATATTTCAGCGTCTGAGTCGAATTTCAGAATTGTCTAAAAAATTCCAAAAAATTCCAAAAATTGTAAAACTTTGCAAACATGTTTCTTGTAAGATACTCTATCAAGGAAAAATATCATTTCGTGGGAAATTTTAATCATGCTTGACTTTTGACCAAAGTTTAAATTTCTTGAAAAACACTAAGTTTGTATCAAGTTTTCAATCTAAATATGCAACAATACATGTTTTAAAGTCATGCCAATATAAATAACACATGGAATGGTTCTCAAATATTTAAAATGTCCAACCATGATCTTTGGGCAATGTATCCATTACTTAAACACATGTCTTCCCCATGATTGGTCTATTTTCAATGATTCTAATACATTTAATGATTCAATACTATGCCATAAGCACAAGTGAACCACATGTATCATCCTAACATCCCATATGTAAGAATACAATCACAAACTAAGTAATATGAGATGTTTTCAATGTAAGCCCCATTATTACCCAATTCATCATGAATTACTATTATGGGCACTAAACTCCCCCTCAATGTCTCAAGTTAACTAAATTTTAAAACAAATTTGAAATTTTAATACCATGGTTGACTTATCCCAAATCCTCTAACCCTTGAGAATTGACTTTGGTACCCAATAGAAATATTTCCTAATTGGGTTAACCAAGTACTCTTTGGGGATCCACTTTTTACTTATGGTCTTGGTCTTTGATTGCCCCCTAGCAATTAGACAATGATAGGTTTTCCCATTACTAGACTTCCCAAACCCTAATCCTTCTTTCCTAAAGCTTGCTCTTTGGCTTCCAATAATCATATCTAATATTTTTGAGCCAACTTCAAACTTCCTAAGTGCTTGGGTAAGACTATCTACCTTTTCCCTTAAATTCTTATTTTCTTCTTCTAAACATAGGTCATTTGAGATAGAGGAAAAGGCTTGCTCATTTTCCTTACTTTCCATTGATGCTAATTTATCCTTTAATATACAATTCTCCCTTTTTAGGCACTTAATCTTCTCTTTAGCATCAACTAAGTCATCACTAGTGCTAGAGATAATTTTAGCAAGAATAGAAGTAGGTAAGTTATGTACCTCACTTACCGAGAAGTCCGATTTCGAGGTAGAGCCTCCCCCTTCAATAGTGCTCCCTTCATCTTCACTCGAACTCCTCTCTTCTTCAAATTCCGATGTCGTGGACGCGAGATCATCAATTCCCATTAGTGCAAAGTGGGAAACAAAATGCTCCTCTTTTGATGATGATGGATCGTCCCATGTGGCCTTCAAGTTTTGTACCTTCTTCTCCTTCTCTTTTGATTTCTTCTTTCCCTCATTCTTCTTTTCTTCCTTCTTTTTCAAAAGAGGACACTCATCTCTCATGTGACCTTCTCCTTGGCAGTTGTAGCAAATTATTTTTCTTGACTTGTATTTGCTCCTTGATTCTTTGCTACCATGAGATTTGTTAGTGGAAAATTATTTAAAGGCTTTTCTTACCTTTCTTACCATGTAGGCTTCCGCATCACTACCCATGGAAGCACTTGATTCCTCTGAATCGGATGATGAGACCTCCTTCTTCTTACCTTTTTCCTTGTTTGCCACAAGGGCTATACTCTTTGACTTGTAGTATGATATTTTGATTGCTCCTCCATCTCTCGTCTCATGTAGCTCCATGGTTGAGAAAAACTCCTCTGGAGACGTTTTCTCTAGGTCCTTTGAGATGTAGTACGAATCCACCATTGAGCTCCATGTTAATGTTAGGGAAGGCATTGATTGCTTTCATCAAGATGTCTCAGTTGGGTAATTGTTCTCCTACACTTGTTAGCCCAATAAGAATTTCTTTAAATCTAGCATGTAAACTCGTTACCTTCTCCCCTTTATCAAGTTTGATATTATTGAGTTGGGATCGAAGGAGATCTCTTTTTGTCATTTTCGCCTCCGAGGTGCCTTTATGAAGTTCCACCAACTTATCCCATATGCCCTTGGCATTAGAGTAGTTTCCAATCCTTGTTACTTCTTGTTGGGGAAGCACACTAAGTAGATGATGCAAGGCCTTTGAGTTTGCCAAGTGGTCATCCTTTTGCTTTTTGCTCCACCTTACTTTCTCAAGAAGCTTGTTTTCTTGATCCCTAGGTATCTCAAAACCATTTTCCATGATTAGCATTATGTCAAAGTCGTTGTTGAAAAATACCTCCATTCTCTTCTTCCACCATGAAAATTCTCCCTCGAATTTTGACGGTTGAATATGTGAGCCGGCCATTTCAATGATTGCTCTTCTTGGTGGTTAGTCCATTGAAGGCATCCTTGCGCTCTGATACCACTTTGTTAGGACCAAAAGGAATTAGGATATCTCCACAATGGCATGATATTGTCCACTTTGGGCCTAAGCCCTCATGGTTTTGCTCTTGGACTCTCCCCAAAAGGCCTCTAGCCAATGGAGATATCATATTCCTTATAAACCTATGATCTTTCCATGTGTTTCTCAATGTGGGACTAAGTTTACACCCTTGCAACACCTAACAATCCCCCCTCAAACAAAGCACCACAAGCCCCCACCATAAACGGAAATCCTTTCCGTTCTTGATGTCTGATCCACCAGGACTTTCTGCCCCTTCGGTCCACCTGGCCTACTAGGACTTCACCATCTAGTCGCAACTAGAACTGGTCCTCTTTGATTAAGAACGGGAGCCCACATATCCTTTATTTCGTACGAGTTTTTCTTTCGCATGGATCACTCGAGGGATCTTGTTTCTACTGCGCTTTTGTGTTTATGTCGTCGGGAGATCCCTACACGGCAATCCCTTAAGACTCCTATTTCATGTCCTATGATTTATTGATATATTACTTCAGAAAAAGACATTTATTTTCTCCTTCTTACTTGTTGGATTATAAGATTATAAATAAAGTCTCACATTTAAAATACATAAGAAATATCATAGACTTATAAGAGAAACATATCTCTATTAATATGAAGCCTTTTGGATAAAGCTCAAAAATAAAATCATGAAAACTTAGGCCTAAAGTGGACAATATTATATCATTGTGATGATACATAAATTATTTCAATCCTAACAATTTGTATCAGATCTCGGACTGCCAGAAGGTCTAACCGTCGACTGTACACAAGGGCTAAGTTCTAATCAAGCTATGTGAGAAAAATATTAACCTCAAACAAAGGATGTGGGAGCTCCCATTTTTGGATCAAGAGAATCAGACACCAGATAGAAGTTCTGAATGCAGCTAGGCAAAGAAGTTCTAGTAGGTCGATTAGACCAAGGGGTAGAAAGACCTAGTGGGCCGAGGATCAGACATCAAACGGATAGACTTTTGGCTTGAAGAGAGCTCTATGGTCCTTCATTTGAGGGGGAGATTATTGGGATTGTCGGTCCTTCGCTTAAGAAAAAGATATTTCCATTAGTATGAGTCATTTTGGATAAAGTCCAAAAATAAAACCATCAAGATTTAAGCCCAAAGCGGACAATATCATACCAACTCAAATATTACAATAAAATTTTATAGTAGAGAAGCTCTCAAAAGATCTAATCAATCTTATTTTCGCTAGCCTTAAACCTATCATCGAGCCTTCCTTTTTATTCTTCAATGCCTCTTCGTTATCTTTGAACCATCAATTGACTTTTCTATCTAATCCAACCATTGTGGTGCAAAAAGACTTTTTTCCTTCTATTTTTCATCTCAACATTTAATGATAACTTGCCATCAGTTGCATGATATGCCATCATACAGGCCCACGAACAATATCATTTTGTTTGAATTAATTGCCTAGTCAATTCAGCTATCAGTCGACTAGATTTAGTAGACTTATTTAAATCATAAATTTCAACCAACCATTTGGAGTCTTGTTTTTTTTGTCTATTTCATCAATCAACTCAATTACCAATTAATTAGATTCCACATCAGTTGATTAGTTAAAACCCAAACCTAAATCAATTTGGGATTATAATTTTCTGATTTCACCGATTGATTAGATACAGTAAGAATCTAACTACAATTAGTTCTATGATCAAGTTTATTTATGTTGAGTTCTATCTTGGACCCATGAGTACAAAATCATTCATCTTTGACAACTCACTCATGGAGCTCCTCTGTTGTCTCATTTGGAATATCCGTCACGAGCGCTTTTCAATTTATCCTGGTGACCGGTGGAAAATTTCATTGGGACTGGACTGGTCATCCCAGGTTCGACATTACTCAACCTAATTAATCATTTTTTTCCTTTGCCATCTCCTTTTAGATTAGTTGGTTCCTTGGATGCGCATGAACTTTTGACTCATCCACATGTCATCCTTCACCTCTTTACCTATAGATCCGGCCTCCATTGACTATTGTCCTCACTACTTTCATGTTCTAAGTCTTATAATCCCTAATTTTCCTTATTCAACCTATTCCAAACACTTATAAATCTTGAATCAATGAGTTGTCAAATCATGACTCTAAATCTACTTCAATGTAATCTCGGTGTTTCTCATCTTACAACCCTTAGATGTCTTATACTATCTGATCCTGTCCATAAACAGTGAAAGATGATGTGGCGAGGGTACTGACTTGCGTTAGATTGGCACTACCGTCGTTGAATCCTGAAAAAAGAAAACACTCAAAAGAAAGAACGTTAATAGCAAGTTCGGGAGGCCTTTAGCGCATGCACTCCAATGCTCAAGTCATTAATCATAAAAGGTGGAGAATTAGAACATAATGGAGCAGAATCTCTGAAAAATGTACCTGCGTTGTGAAGGAGGAATCTCTTTATATAGGTGATACCCTTTGGTAACCCTCCACCGTCAGGGTGTCACGTCAATCGTAAGATGGTTGTCCAATTAATAGATTTCATGTACAAAGTCTGATAAAAGCAGATAGGCCAATGATCCATTGTGCAGGTCAGTGATTATGGTAGCAGGATAAGGTTTATCTATGTCTTATCAAGGATTGACCTAGATTTTGTTGGATCATGGATGGCTAGAGAGGGGGGGGGGTGAATGTAGCCAGACACTTAAGCTTTAGCACTTATCGATTTTCTGCACCTCAAATATTAGTAGCACAGCGGAAGCTAAAGGAAAACAGAGTATGCAGAAATAAAACCTAGCTAAGCACAAATGCAAAACGCTAACAAGAGGATTTACAAGGTTCGGGGATAACTTGCCCCTACTCCTTGGCGTGCCCTCAAGCCCCGGAAAATCCGGATAAAATGCAACCTCCTTCTCGGTGGAGTAATCTCTCCACAGCGTTTCGAAATGGATCAAAGATAAAGTACAGGAAACACAAGAAGGATCTTACTTAGCACTTGAAACCACAAGAACACAAGTAGAACTTCTCCCGAGCTCCACCCAGCGCAGATCTTACGCAAGAAACCCCTTCTTCGTGTCTTCTCGCTGATGGACTCGCCAAGCCTCTTGTTTCTTCTTCCAAGTGCTCAGTAATAGATGGTTGCTTCAAGGATAACAGTTGCTTGCTCAAGATGGAACAAAGTTGTTGCAAGAGCACAAGTTGTCGCAAGAAATCTGTGTGTAGGGAACTTAGTTTCCAAGACTTGTTCGCCACAAAAACACTTAAGTCCCAGCTTACTGATCGCCAAGTCACCACCTCATTGCAGCCTCCAGCTGCTCACTGATGGCCCACAAAATAGGCTGTCACGAAATGTGTGGGTCCTCAAATTTAGAATATTTATAAAATGCTGGAAACCCTTTTTGCAATCAAAATATGAAAACGTAGTAAAGGGGCCACAGGTCATATTTTTCCTCGGGACTAGTAACGTTGTGTGATTTGAGCTTGTGTTTATGTGTCGTTTGCGAATTTTGGATTTCAAATAAAATTGGGTTTTGGGGTTGCAATTAGAAATTCGGAAACAACCACTATTAAAGTAGGAATTTAGGACTGACTTAATTGCAGCAATAGAGATCACAATTCAAGCACATCCGCATGCAAAATGAAGCTGAGTTCAAGTACACAAAGACACTTCAAGGTATGTTCAATCTTAATACGATTCAATGCTGAAACTTAGCTGGAATTGTAGCTGACAGCTTCGTAATGTTGCTGATCAATGCAGGACTGATCAATTCAGGAATTGAAACAATGCAGAAATGAAGCAATTTTTCAGAAATAGAATGCTACAATACATTGAATGAATAGTCACGCAAAGTAACTAAGACCAAATGCTATAGAATTCGAATTGCAGAGCTTCCCTGATACAACTTCAGAACTGCAAGTTAAACAGGCAAAATTGACAGTGATACACAAATGGAGAAACTGATACGCATCATGTGCAGGAATTGCAGAAAAGAAGCAGAATTTAGAAATAAAGGGACTGAATGTTGAAGCTACTGCAGAAATGCAACAACCGAATGCAGGGACTAATAGATCAAGTTGAATATGATGGAATGGTTTATCAAACAAGAACCTCCTGATGTGCTGAAATCGAAAATGAAGAAATACAATTGAAGAATGCAGAAATAAAATGGAAATGCAGAAATACAGTTGGCACGCAAACACAAAACTGATACACAAATACTGAAATCGAAATACAGGAATTCACAAAACGTGGAGTTTAACTTTAGGATTTGGAACTAGAACTAGCTGACTTTGAAGTAGCAACAACATCAGAAGCTAAATGATACGCAAGCCAGGTAACTGAAACTAATACGCTGAAAACAAACTCAGAAAACTAATACGCAGGAAAAGAAATGCCACGCAAACAATTGAACATAAAAGGAACTGAAATTAAAAACTATTGTTCACTAAACGAGTTCCTTAGATAATTACTTGCAAAATTTAAAACTTAATTAAGTGCAAAAACAAATCAGAATGGTTAAACTACAGCAGATACAAAAATTCAGAAATGAAACACGGCAGAAATCAAAATTACAATTATAACTGAAAATTCGCTAAGAAAACTACTCCTCAATCCTTCCCTAGCTCGAGTACTCCTTGTTCGTCACGCAAGTGTGAGCCTCGAACCCATAAGCTCAGCAAATCGATGGAAAACAACATCTGTGATTCAAAACCAGCTCATCACTGCTCAAATCCGAAAACCCGTCCAATTCCTTCAACTCAGCTGCGATGATGATTTGGGATTGATCCGAGCACTCCAGGGAACCCCTCTGAACTACTCAGGTGGTTGAAATGATGCGCAGTCGATGTTGACGAAATCAGATGGCAGAGCTCCGGAGACCTCACAACAGCTCTGTTCTTGGGCAATTGAGAGCTGGAAATTCACCGAGAAACCTTCCACTGACCTAGAACTCGATCTAGTGAAGAAATTGAGGGGTCGCGCCCCTTGGATTGAAGAAATCTACTGAAGACAGTGAAGAACAAATGAAGAAGCAAAAACAGTGCGGCGGAGACGCGACCGAGAAGACTGTGGTGAAATTTTGATTAAGTAGTTAGCATTGGACGTTTCAGATTGATTTGGGGAAATCCAACGGCTGATCTTGCTCTCATTTAATTCAAACCTTAATGATGATGATCAGGGGTCAGGATCTGCCTCGTGGTAGATCAGATCCTCCAGATGTGCAACGGATGGTCCATATCAATCTAATCTTTGAATGGACGTTCTAGAACCCTCTGAGCTTGATCCAACGGTTTAATGAGCTCTGATTGGGATGAAACCTTCAAATCTTGATCAGAGTGCTTGATCAGCCCTAACCCTAGCTCGGATTGCTTCAGATGGTTCCAGATGGCTCAGATCTAGCCGCTTTTGAATCGGACGACCCGGATTAATCCGAAGCTTGATAACTCGATCCGGGTCCACTTCCGACTCAAGTTTGACCCAGTGTGCCCTAGGTCCATGAACCTTTCATGCCTACAAAAATAGATTAAAAATTTAGTGGCAAAATAGTTCAAATATATCAAGATTTGCAATTAAGTCCAAAATAAAGGTAAGTTCTAAAACCTAGGGTAAATTCACAATTAAGCAAGAAAAATATGGGTCAAACATGGATTTTGACATCTAAAATAATCAATAAAACGGTACTTATCAACTCCCCCACACTTAAGTTTGAGCGTCTCGCGAAACTACTAAGTATGTATCCCCTAGATTTTCTTAAGCATAATTAGAAGTAAATGAAAAGAAATTACCTAGGGTCTTCAATTCTCATAAATCTAAGCTCTATGGATTAGTATCTTGTCCTTAAATCTACAGCTTAGCCTTTTCATCCATCATGATTCATTGAGAAGAATTTAACTCACTAGCCTTTCAAGGAAAATTTTGGGTGTCTCTCTTCTTAAGTTCTAACTTGATGATGGAAGTGGAGCTCACTCAAACACACATGCTTCTTGCACTACCATAGGCTTGCTTGTTATCTAATCTCCACCATTATTCATGATTACGATCAACATCTACAAAAACAACTAAAAACAAAGAAAATGGTAAGGAGTGGAGTAAAAACCAAGAAAATGGAAAATTGATAAGGTGGAAGACTTGAGTGCTCAAGGATATTTTTGATGCTCTTTGCTTCTCTTTACAGTCCTCTAATGATATCAAAAATGTGGTGAAGTCAAACTTGAATAATTTCCTTTGATTTGGATGAAGAAACCTTCCTTGGTTCAATGTGCCAATTTCCCATTTACGTGCCAATTTGTCTCTTCTCTTCTTTTTTTTTCAAACCGTTTCCTCTTGTTTTTCTCTGCTTTCTCTTCCTTTAGGTTCGGCTACAAACTTTCTCTTTTGTTCTCATTTGGTTCAGTCATGTTGTGCCCAACTCCATATCAGAATCAACTCCAACCCCTTCTAATGCCGTGAGCTTCCAAGGAATACTACTTGCTGTTTTTAGTTCCCAATTTTTTTTCTTCTTATCTTTAGCTGCATTTTTTTTTGTTTCATGTTTCAATTTCCACTCCATGTAGCTAATTTCAGAACTTGCCATTCTTCTATTGCTCAACAACAATTAGCATCAAATAACAGTGGAAAGTTTCAGCCACTGCACTGCAAATGGAATTCCAGCCACTGCACTGCAAATGGAATTCCAGCCACTACACTGCAAATTCTGCTCTGATCAGAATTCCTAGCATCCACCTTTCTTCCTGGTTTGGTCACATTTTGCTCAATCTTGTTGTGCTCATGCTCCCCAAATCCTTGTTCAGAAATTGGCTCCAATCGCTGACTTGAAAAAGATTCACACTTTTATAAGTTTGCCAAAGAAAATGCATCCACTAATCCCTTACTTTCCAATTCAGCTCAATGCAATTAATTTTTAGACCTTGTAATTCTCTAATTTCTCAAAGCAATTACATCACATAATAGTGGAGAATTGAGTGCTCCACTTGAGAATTTTTAATTTGTCTGCCCCTACACTGCTTCCTTTTCTTTTTCCTAATCTAAAAATACAACAGCCATATTTCTTCCCTGTTTTCATCGGCATTAATGTATTCAACACTTTTTTGATACATTCATATACTTGATTCCCTGATTCCAAGCCTCGGAAACCCAATTTCAATTCCAAGTTGATACAAACTTTTTGAATGGAAACATTCCATTCTGAATTTTTCTCTTTTCGGTTGCATCTTCAGCTCCCCTTTCCAATCTGGTTCTGTTCTCAATCCTTGTATGCAGCCTTTGCAATCTTAATTCATTTTCGGTCAAATCAGTTCCTTCCCTTCAATTTCTAATCCAAACAGAATTTTCAAATCCAATCAGTTTTGCATAGATTTCTTCATTGATCTCAGCTTGTTTAACTTCAATTCTGATATTCTGATGTTGGATAGTTGCATTTCAGACTTCCTTGTAGCTGGTGCAGATCTACTTCTCAATTTCCAGCAGCCATCCTTGCAATTCAGTTCAGAATTTTTCAGCTTCAAATCTCACAGCTTTAATGGAGATTCAGCCGGATTTAACTTGGCACAAATTTTTCTGCATTGGATCAGATTTTTCCAGCTCCAATTCAGCATTTATCAAGATGTTTCGGATTTCTTAAGCAAAGAAAAATTGCAAGTCCCAAACATTCTGCCCTAAAATAGTTTCATTGCAAAAATTTTCCTTCACTTTGGCACAAACAATTTTTCTCACTGTTTTTTTTTCTTTACACAGCGTCTTGGATCTTCAATTGATGATGAAAACTCTAGATGCTTCAATTGATTTCCATCCTTAACCACTTCTTCTTCCTCAATTTTGACACCAAACTCAAATCAACTTGGCACATGTAATTTCAAAGAAATTTTTTTTCTTGAAATGCCTCCTTGATACCAAACTTTTCCAAACACTAATCACTCCCCCACACTTAAATCTTTGTCCGTCTCGGGCAAAGTAACATCAAGAAAACATCACAAGAAAACAAATCCATAGAAAAATGGGGTTAAGAGTAGGAGAATAGAAAGGAAAATTGAAAAGAGTATGTATCAAGTATGATCATTGCTAAGAATAATATAGAAAAGGGAAACAAATTGATTAGCCTCCATAGATGTGATCTAATCACTGAAATATGGTTTTGAAAGAACCTAAGCAAGTTCTAGAGTTCAACAACATATGTGTGTCACAAATATAAGGTTAATTCTCACTCGGTAAAAATAATTCATCTCAAATCCTCAATCAAGAATCTAAAGAAAAGTAGTACTCAAGCATCCAAGATTTCATCCATGAGCTCAAACCCTAAGTTTTAACAACCAAATTTAATTTATTTTCCAAGAGATTCTAAAATGCTATGGAGATAACCTAAAGGGATACATTTATTCCTAATCATGCAAGAAACAAATTTCCAAGAAAACTAACATGGTATCTACAATGACTCCTAGTCATTCTACTCTACTCATGCCTTTATTTGCAAGGACTCAATTTAAAGGAAAATTCTAGAAGTCATAAAAGTGAAAGAAAATGCAAGAAGGAACAAACTCCCCTTTATTTCTGGTGGACGGAGTCTATCAAGAAGTAGCCTCCATCGTGGTAGTGGAGGAGTATGGGTGGCTGAGAGAATTAGGACTCCCCCACACTTGAACTTTACAAAAATTTGCTCTGGTGGCCGAAGATGATTTAGGTACAAGACCCATGTCAGAGGTGGAGTGCTTTGAATTAGAGTAAAATCAACTCCTCCTTCTTGATGCCTTTTGAAAGATTTTCCAGGAGGCTGGAGTCTGTTCAAATGGAGCACCCACTCCAGAATTCTTCTAGACCCTGCAAAATAATGGAATACCTCTCTCAAGCGTGCAGGGTAAGAAGGAAATAAAATAATATCAGTCTCTGCATGAAATGTATCCAAAACTGCATCATATCTAATGAAATCAATTCTTGGTGCCTCAATAATTTTTTCACAATTATTTCCTAGAAAATTTGCATCCAGAAACTCATCATAAACAAAGAAATCAATTTTTGGCACTTCAATAGAAATATCACAATTATTTTCCATTGAGGATGTATCAAGCAATGTGTCACAACCAATAAAATCAATCTCAAATACCTCCATAAGTTTTTCACATTCAACCTCAGCAAAAGATATAGCAAGAGATTCATCACAATAAATAACATCAATTTCAGGCACTTCTAAAAATTTTTCACAATCCATATCCACAAAAGATGTATCAAGAGATTCATCATAACAAACAACATCAATTATAGGTGCCTCTAAAATTTTTTCGCAATCCATATCTACAAGAGATGTATCAAGTAATGCATTACAACCAAGGAAATCAATTTTTGGTACCTCTATTGGATTTGCACAAGCAATTTCTACACAAGGTATATCAATAAATTCATCATAACCAATAAAGTCAACACTAGGTACCTTGCTGAATTTTTCTGAACAAAGAGGAGAAATACTTACCTGAGCGTGCTGAAGAATACCTGGAGGTTCTACAAGAGTGGATGTAATTATTGGCTCCTCCTGGTAATGTGCAATCTCCTCTTCAGGTTCGGGTTCTGGTGTACACTTAACTAAAATAGGTGATCCTTGGGTTCTTGCTTCCACCATGCAAATCCCTACACTTTCTGGTTCATCTTCTGAATCTTCTAATGTACCAGTCAATTGTGGTGGTCCCTGGGTCTTAGTGTAATCCCCTACACCTGTAGAATCATATCCTATGCATGTTTCCTCAGTAATATCTGCAACAACAATATCAGAAAAATTAGGATCATCAATAATACTATCATCACAAAATAAAAGATGAGAATGGTCCTGTGGAGCTTCAATTTCTTCTTCTTGAGCTGAAAAATTTGGAAATGGATTTTGAATAGGAATCTCCGGAGGAATGCATGCTGTATGCCCTGATTTTAATGATTCTTCATCTTCTTCCACCAAATGTGCAAGATCACTTGAAGAAGGACTTGGCCATGCACTAGGGTCACCTTGAACTGATATAAAATCAACTCCG
>JAGFNQ010001980.1:72889-101115 GCA_024364735.1 Boesenbergia rotunda | reverse complement strand
CATGTAACGCCCGCTTTTTTTTTCCCTAAGCGGCGTTACGTTCACATGCTTAGGGCATGTAGACATCATAAGGCAGCGGAATAACTTAACTTATACATGCCCTGTTACCATTCTTAACTTATTGACATGGGAACCTTAGCATATTAACTTTGAACTTAAGCATCATATCATGTCTCACATAACATCATATCATAAGGTCATAAGGTTCCATAAGTCATTATTCAAACATATAAGTAAACATATAGTTTCCTGGGCCAAGTCACTACGACACACATGCGTTCTTGCCCTCCTGTTGCTTCCTTCATTGTCCCCTTGAATGATCTGCGGTATAAGGAAATAAGACTATAAGCACACAGGCTTAGTAAGACTCTTTCCTACTCACAAAACCATTCATCATTCATCATCTCATAATGAGCACATAAAACATTAACGTACTTGGTGCTCTACTTAGAACATAACATCTTACGTCACTTGTCGTATACATAACATGGCATAAACATCATGGCGTAAACATAAACATCATAGACATTCTAGCATGGCATAATTCATGGCATAATTCATAAACATAGTGAACATAATTCATGGCATAAATCATAAACATCGTGAACATTCTAAGCATGGCATAATTCATGGCATAAACATAAACATCATAGACATTCTAAGCATGGCATAATTCATGGCATAAATCATAAATATAGTGAACATTCTAAGCATGACATAATTCATGGCATAAACATGAACATCATAGACATTCTAAGCATGACATAATTCATGGCATAAATCATAAACATAGTGAACATTCTAAGCATGGCATAATTCATGGCATAAACATAAACATCATAGACATTCTTAGCATGGCATAATTCATTCATTCTCATGCATACTTCTTAACCTGAAACATAAGCATAAAATCTTATCAACATAGCATAATGCATAACCTGGATGGATGCATGAGTGGAATGCATATACATAAGGGATGCTTAACTTTTAAAATATACTTTTAAATGCTTAAACATAATCATCATAACATCATTTGGGGTCCCCGGCTTGTACCACATACATACATCATAGCGCGCATCCCTAGCAAGTCCGAGGTCGCGAGCCCCGACTTACTAGGGTAAGGACAGCATAGTCGGTAGTCCCCGAACCGAGGCGTTCTTAAGGTGCCCATCCCTGTTGCACAGCTCCGGTAGTGCCAGAACCGTGGACAGCTTCGGTGGTCCAAAACCGGGGCGTTCTTAAGGTGCCCATCCTTTGGACCCATACTTCGGTCCGGTACAAGCCCATACATAAAGTAAAATACTTTTCATGTTTCATCATTCATAAGACATTCATGGCATACTTAACATATCATAACTTGTTACTTTTTAGCATATTTATAGACCTAAAAATCATGGTGGCCGAAACCCTTAAGCATGAGGGTCTTGGTTTTCTTTCCTTTCAACATCAAATTCGAAAACCCACCACTATATCATACTAAAAATCATAAAAATCATAGGGAACTATTATACCATAGGTGAGGGAGTCTTACGTTGGGTTTCTTGATTTTTCGAACCTAGGAAGAGAAGAAGATTGCAAGATCTTTGGATACTAGAGCCCCCTTGTCCTTGTACTCTTGTAGAGATTTTAGATCTAGGAGATGGAACCTTTTCCAAGGTGAAAACCTTCTAGGAGTGGTCGGCTAGAATGAGGGAGGAAGAGAGGAGGAAATGCAATTGAAAGAAGAGAGAATGAAACTCCCAAACCCCCCTATTTATCATCCATTAAAGAGGTAAATGAAGAGTCTCTCCATGACTCTTCATCTTCTTCTTAATCTTAACTTATATCCACTTCATTTCCTCATAGAAATCCCTTGCTAGGTGAGTTGGTTAAGGCTTACATGGTTGTACAAGAGGTCCAAGGTTCAATCCTTGGCTCATGCACCTTTATTTTAATTTTATTTTTATTTCATTTATTTTATTATTTTTATTTCCTAAATTTTGAAAATCCCCCTAAAATCACCCATAATTATGCCAATATTCCTAAATAAAATTCTTTTATATTTATATTAATTTTACCTAATTTATATAAATTTTACCTAATTAATACCCATTTTTGGAGCCCATTTAAAGCTCATTGGTACTTAGTTTTCTCAATTTAAATGAGAAAACATGGATTTCCTAGGCCTAATTTCTCCTTAATATTTCTAGGCCCCTTGGAAAATTATTTAAACATGCTTAATATTTTAAAAAAATATTAAGAGAATTTTCCGGGTCGTTACATTTCAACACCGTGCCTAATACCCAATTAGGACTTAATCATAATCATAAACAACCTAACTTAAAATCGGTGTCAATCACCAAAACAACAATCAGGATCAGACTACATCAACAATCTCCCCCTTTTTGTTGTTTGACAACCCGATTTTATGTTTAGGGATTCGAAGTCAATTTTCTCAAATTTCAGAATCATAGGGGAATCAGGATCCTCCCCCTACAACATGATCATCCTAAACTTAACCAACCACACTCTCCCCCTTTGTCAAACACTGAAAAAGGGTGAAGATGGGTTGTTAAGTTTAATCATACTCCCCCTCAACCGTAGGGGTATCCCAATGCAATAAAAGATTTGATAGAATTTTAAGGCATATGAAAGCATATGATAAAGATAAGGTATGGCAAAACAATCATATGATCATATGAAGTCATAAGCATAGCAATGCATATTAAGGCATACATGATAATAGCAATAAAATAGCATCGCATAACAACGCATACATGATGATAGCAATCATATGAACAATCATAAAAACTAACATTAAGCATATAAATCAGAGGCATACAGCCATAGAGTCATACAATCCAAACAGTCAAATAACATCAACCCTCAGCGGGGTCATTGTCCGAGGAATCATCAATACATATAACATCCCCTGGTGGAGTGCTGCTGGAAGTCGCAGCTCCAGGAAACGTATGATGGTACCACTCCTCATACCACGTCTCCTGCAGTGAGAAGATCCCAGAAACGTCGGATGCTAGAGCGTCTAGTCGGCGATCGAAGGACTGAAACTTTGAGCTGACCTCCTATTGCCAGAGCTCGAAAATATGTAACTCACGCTGCATCGTCCGCTCTAACTCCGCACCCTGCCAGCGAAGATCATGATCCCACTCATCGTAATCCTCAGCAATAGCGGATGGCTCCTCATCAGGGGCTACTCCCGGTAACTCCCCCACACGTCGCCGATCCTTCCACCTCAGCCCCTGCGGTCCGACAACAATGCCAGACTAGGCCTACATGCGACGATCAAGTCGACAGTCCTGTCGAACCATGGGTACAATACTGCCCTGTGAAACGTCGATACCAACCGACTGTAGCCAGGCAGTGATGATATGGCCAAACGACATGTAAACTGTCTCACCGTACATCTGACTATGGACGATGATGGAGAAGTAAATGGATGTCACGATATCAAAGTCTAACCGTCGATGCATCCCGTAGAGCATCAAGCAGTGGAATGGGTGAATTTCATCTAAGTGCTTTGAAGTAGTAGGGATGAGACAGTTTGTGATAATCTTAAACAAGACATAATCTATGGGGGATACGCGGAGAGCAGCAAATGTAGGGAAGTCACCGGCGGGCTCACCGTGATCCCTTGACCTGGGATGACCAAAGAAGTACTCATGAATAGAGTCAGGTGTAACTCCATCGAAAGAAACCGGTAGAGGATTCGATAGATAAGGGTAGAGTGAAAAATCATTCTCCGATCGTCGACAATCAAAAAATGCAATGATGTCTGATATGTTGAAATCGAGATCGATACTAGCGACACGTGTCCTCCATCCCGAGCCCTCTCCACTGACCATGTTATTATAGAATTCAGAGACCAAATCAAAGTTGATTGGTCTCTCAAGGAAAAGAATAGATTGAAGATCATAGTGTTCAATGATTTGCCGAACTGTCGGACAATGTTCGTTAATGAAGGTTTGATCCACAGTTCGACATGGCATGAGTTTGAAAGTGTGTCATTGAAATTCTTGTGCATAATGAATATTTTGAAATCTGATATGTGGAGGTGGTGGAGGTCTTGAAGGGGGTGTAGATGATGAAGGACCTTTTCCCTTTGAGCTTCCCTCCACGGGTTCTTTTCCCTTGGACGATTTTCTAAAAGTTTGAAGAATTGATCATGGCAATAGATTTGATCATGACACAAATTAAAAGATCACAAGATTAAGGTTTGATCAAATTGGACAAAACAAGGTGTAATCAATGACCCAATCAGTGAACATAAGGTAAGACATTGAAAAATTAGTCATAAACCAAGGAATTGATCAGATGAGATGAGATTTGATCAGTAAAATATTAGGTCAAGACAAGGGAGGTCACGGCAAAATCATATAGTCACGGCACAACAGAAGAACACCAAAAGAAAGACCATGGTTAGCCCAAATACATAATCTATGAACTAATCTGTAATGAAAACTAACAAAAATGCTTACTTAGGTGCCATTGTTGATTTGTTTGGAGAAAACACTCTCTGAAACATGCGCAAGAGAGAATCGCAGCGCAAGGGAAGCTTGCGACTAGCAGTTGCTGAGAACACCAACAGCAAGCAGAATGACTCTCGCGCGAGATCGCGAGAAGTCACGCAGGGAAGAAGGAGATGCTGGAAGAGCTCTCGCACAAGATGAGGATGCACAAGAAGTGAGTTTCGGCGCTAGGGTTTGGGAGATGAGGGGTTTCGGAGGAATTAATCGGTTGGTGGATCGATCTGTTAGTAGGAGCCCTAGAGCCAATTATGTGATGATTGACTAGGGACATTTTGTATCGTATTCTATTATTAATAAAGGCATGTTTGGTTATTATACTTACTTTGTATTCTGTGCCGAATAACTAAGTATAATAATGTCCTTGTGTAGTAGGTTCCTATCTGCATTATATCGATTGGTTGAATCGATAGTGAGATAATATAGAGAACACTGCACTAAATTATTCCTAGTCAAGCATCAATTATTCAGGGACAATATTGATGCATGGAGACTAGCATGTAGGTCTCCTGATGACTTGAGCTCACAAGTCATGGATATGTGATATCAAATTGACACATAGGTATACATTGGAGAATGTGTACTAAATAACCCGCCATGAGAAAGTTTCATAGATTGTCATATGAGTGTCATAGACTTTCTCATGTGACTATTAGTATAAATAGTCCTTAGACCTGAAGTCACTACGGTTCCCTACATAAGGAGTTATGTACTTTGGTATCGTCAAACGTCACCCGTAACAGGGTGAACTATAAAGATGATCACTGGGTATGTAATGAATTATGCGGAGGGATGTGAGTGATGTAGATGGGATCTATCCCTCCCATATGACGGGAGTGATATCTGTGGGCCCCTTGATCGAGTAGGACTACTAAAACGCATGGTCATACTCAAATGAATCAATATGAGATATTGAGCTCATTTGTTTGAGTGAGTCTACTCGGGGATCAAGAAACACAAGATTTATTGAGGATGACACGGTCTATGCCTCATTGGCCAATCTAGATATCAAGGATAGAAGTACAAGGTCATACACTATCATAGTCACGAAGGTTTAGTCGGATCTCGACTTTTTCTTGTTACTTAGGTAGCAATGATGCATTGCTAGATGCCGCCCATTGCTTATGTGTCTAAAGTGTTTAGGCGCATTGCCAACGTCACGAGAACCTATTGGGTCACACACAAAGGACATAATGCTTCAGGAAATTTGATCGGCAGATCTGAGACCGAGTTGGGAACTCGGGAGATCTGAGCCCGAGTTGGGAACTAGGGAGACCTGAGCCCGAGTTGGGAACTCGGGAGGTAAGTTCGGGGGGCTCGAGTTGGGAACGAGAGAGACCGAGTCGGAGCTCAGCGGGCCGAGCCGGAGCTCGGCGGGCCGAGCCGGAGCTCGGCGGGCCGAGCCGGAGCTCGGCGGGCCGGGCCGGAGCTCGGCGGACCGGGCCGGAGCTCGGCGGACCGGGTCGGAGCTCGGCAGACTGGGTCGGGAGCTCGCCACTCAGGAGACTTGGTCAGGAGACCGAGTCGGAAGCCCGAGAGGCCCGGTCGGAGTTGCATGGAGGAAAGAGAAATGTCTCTTTTCATTGGATGAAAAGATTCTTTTCTTGCATGGGAAAAGATGAAGAGCCACATCAAAAGATGTGCTCTTTATTAGTAATGATGGAGGAAGCCAAAGAGACACAAACCTCTTCATATTCATGGGATGATTATAAAAGAGGGTCTTGTGACTTTGGATAGCTCTCCTTCTCCTCTCCTTCTTCCCTTTCTTCTTCCCTCCCTCATCTTCCTCCTTTGGCCGAAACCCTACTGTAGGGTTCTTGGTGTTCTGCGAGCTACCTCAAGTTGCTAGCACAACTAAGGTAGTTCTCCCGAAGTTGAGAGATTGTGTCCGTGTGGATACGAATAGAGGCACGGACACTTGAACGTGCAAGAGATCCGGTGCACCTTGGACAAGCGAGATAAGCAAAGGGCACGCTCCGAAGGTATATCTTCTTTAGAAGTAGATGTAGATCAACTTTGTACGAGTTTTTCTTTCGCATGGATCGCTCGTGGGTTCTTATTTCCGCTGCGTTTTTATTGTTTTGTGCCAGGAGAACCCAACACGGTCCACCAACCATAATTTAATGCGATTGAACAGATCACTGTTCGATCTGCAAGTGCCCAGGCCGATCAGGCTCCGGCCTGATTGGACTGGCCTGGTCCTGATCGATCGGGTGACCGATCAGGCAGGTCCCTGATCGATTGGCTGATCGATCAGGAAGCGATCAGTAGGTTTGGATGTTTTTCCGTGAGCCCCCTGATCCGTCTGTGGACTGATCAAAACAGGATGCCAGATCGGTCCGTGGACCGATCCATGCCAACACAGAATGTTTGGTCAATTTTTCGCGAAGTGTTCTGTGACCCCTCTGATCGGTCTATGGAACGATCACCACAGAGGGTGCCAGATTGGTCCGGGGACCGATCCAGACCAACACAGTGGGTTTTGACAATTTTGCGCAAAGGAGCTGGATTGGTCCGTTGGATCGATCAGACATACTCCTGATCGGTCAGGTGACCGATCAGGCTTCCTGAATTTTCCTGATACGATCTGAAACTTTCAGTTTCAGACTTTCAAGTGATTTCGGACAAGATCTGATGAGAGTTATCGATCTTGGAAGTGGTCCCCTGAGTAAAATTGATTCTTGAACTAGGATCAAAGGTCCTTATGAGTTTACAAACACTTTGCTCCACTCAAGTGGAGTCAAACTCAATCAACAAACATACACTCAATTTCAAACAAGTTTGTATCAAATTCAAGTCTCCAATCAAGTTTCCTTGATTGGAATGTCCAAGTATGATCATGGAGCCAAGTACACATATGTTATGCATTGGTTTTCCCCATACTTGGTCACCGAAGTGATTTTTATCTCGTCAACTAAATTTCTCAAGGGATGCAATGACATTTCAAGAAATTTGGTTGATGCTAACATCTCACCCTATATCTAGCAAACAAAAATGTTTTGGCAAACCTTATAGTTTGTGTGAGATGTCCCCAAGTTACCCAATTGTTTCCCAACAATTCGAATTGATCATGAAGGGTTGTGAATGCATTTTGATGTCTAAGAAGCGTGACACATTCCCAACTCCCTTCTTAAGAAACTAAACTCATTTTCGGGGAGTGGTTTAGTGAAAATGTCCGCTAAATTTGATTTTGACTCTACATACGAGAGTACAACATCTCCTCTAGCAACAGTATCTCTAATGAAGTGGTGACGCACTTCAATATATTTGGTTCTAGAGTGATGGACTGGGTTCTTGGTTAGGTTAATTGTACTAATGTTGTCACACAACACTTGCACACCTTTGTAGCTTAATTCATAGTCCTCTAGAGTATGAATCATCCACAACAATTGCGATATACTCTCTCCCATGGCGATATACTCTGCCTCGGTCGTGGAGAGAGCAACACAATGTTCCTTCCGACTTGACCAACTAACTAGAGATGAGCCTAGGAATTGGCAGCCCCACTTGTGCTTTTCCGATCCAACTTGCATCCAGTATAGTCGGAATCGGTGTAGCCAATTAGGTTAAATGACTCGGTACGGGGGTACCAAAGACCAACTCCTATTGTGCCCTTAAGGTATCTCAAAATTCTCTTGGCAGCAATTAAGTGAGATTTCTTGGCACAAACTTGATACCTAGCGTACATACCCACAGCAAAAAGTATATCAGGTCGACTAGCTGTGAGGTATAACAGACTACCTATCATGCTCCGATATTGAGTCAGATCAACAGGTTTACCACTCTCATCATTGTCTAATCTTGTGTTTGTAGCCATGGGAGTGGTTACCTCTTTTGAATCTCTCATATTGAATTTTCGAAGCATCTCTTGAGTATATTTTGATTGGTGCACATGGATCCCATCGCGAGTTTGCTTGATTTCAAGTCCAAGGAAGAAAGTCAACTCTCCCACTAGACTCATTTCAAATTCACTCTCCATGTGTCCAATAAACTCATTTAAATAGCCCTTGTTGTTTGAACCATAAATTATGTCATCGGCATATACTTGGGCTACAAAAATGTTGTCACCATCTCTACGTAGAAACAGTGTAGGGTCTATTTAGCCTCTAACAAAACCTTTTTCAATTAGGAACGTCGACAACCGCTCATACCAAGCTCGGGGTGCTTGTTTAAGGCCATAAAGTGCCTTCTTGAGCTTAAATACGTGGTTTAGAAATTCAGAACTTTCAAACCCCGGAGGTTGCTCGGCATAGACCTCTTCTCTTATTAAACCATTTAGAAAGGCCGATTTGGCGTCCATTTGATGTAGCTTGAAACCCCGATGTGCTGCAAATGCAAGCATCAATCGGATGGACTCTAATCGTGCCACGGGAGCATAGGTCTCATCATAATCAAGGCCTTCAACTTGATTGTAGCCCTTGGCTACTAAGCGTGCCTTGTTTCTTATGATTTCTCCCTTATGGTTCAATTTATTTTTGAAGACCCATTTGGTTCCAATAATGGTGGTCTTCTTGGGTCTAGGGACTAAGTCCCACACTTGACTTCTTTCGAATTGACCTAGTTCATCTTGCATAGCAATGATCCAATCGGGATCATTTAATGCTTCATCAATTTTCCTAGGTGCAATTTCGGAAATTAGGGCAACTTTGTTAGCCTCATTCCTAAAGAATGATCTAGTCCTAACCCCATGATGGATGTCTCCAACAATTTGGTCTTGGGGATGACTAGAGGCTAACCTAATTGCCCTTGGTGTTGGTGGTGTTTCTCGAATGGTTTCACTAGGCACTAGCTCAGCCTCAGGATCCGGCTGATCTATGTGTTGTCTAGGCTTACCGTCATCAGACTCATCACTATCAACAACATTCGGACTTTTATTCAAACCTAGTTTCCTAAGTTCGAATTGAGCTTTATCGATATCTTCTGGTTGATCATTTGCTTTTGGAATTTCTTCAAAAACCACATCAGAAGATTCTTCAACCAATCTAGACTTCTTGTTGTAGACTCAGTAGGCTTTGCTAACAAGGGAGTACCCGACCAATATCCCTTCATCAGCCTTTGCCGTGAACTTTCCAGGGTGGTCCTTGATGTTTAGGATAAACACCTTACAACCAAACACCCTAAGATGTTTAACCGTAGGTGGTTTTCCAAACCAAAGTTCATGAGGAGTCTTACCTAAGAACCTATGGATGAGGACTCGGTTTTGCACGTAGCAAGCTGTGTTTACAGCTTCAGCCCACAAGTAGCTTGGTAGCGAGTACTCATTAAGCATGCTTCGCGCAACCTCTTGTAAAACACGGTTCTTTCTCTCTACAACACCATTTTGTTATGGTGTTCTAGGAGTGGAGAACTCATGTCTATACCCTCTATCTTGACAAAACTCTAAAAATCGTTGATTTTGAAATTCACCTCCATGATCACTTCTTATTGTCTTAATAGTTGATGATTTCTTATTTTCAACTCTTCTACAAAAGAAAATGAAAACATCTAAGGTTTGGTCCTTATATTTTAGAAAATAAGTCCATGTATATCTAGTAAAATCATCAATGATAACAAAACAATATCTACTTCAATTCAAAGATATGATAGTGCTACAATCAAATAAGTCCATTTGAAATCTAATGCGGTAGAAGTACTTACAGTGCTTTTACCTTTATGTGCAGATTTTGTTTGCTTACCCATTTGATATGCATCACAAATCTTTTCTTTTTCATACTTGATGCTTGGTAAGCCACGAACTAATCCCTTGTTGGCCAACATTCGGATATTCTTCATGTTCACGTGTGCTAGTCTCCGGTGCCAAAGGATGGACTCCTCTTCTTTTGACATGAAATACTTAGCAAAAGTATTACTAGCACTTTTAAAAGATACTTGGTAAATGTTATCTACTCTTATTCCTACTAGTATCGTGTCAAAAGTGTCATGTTGTCTAACTAGACATTGACTTAGTTGAAAATCAATTGTGTAACCCGCATCACACAATTGACTGACACTTAGGAGATTAAATGCCATCCCCTTGACTAGAAGGACATTTTTAATTCTAAGACACTCGGATATTTAAATGTCTCCTATTCCTATGACCTTAAGACTACCATTATTACCAAAGGAAGCATTACCTCTATTTTTGCATTGAAGGGTTGTAAATAATGATTTATCACCGGTCATATGTTTGGAGCACCCACTATCAACGAACCAAGTTGATAGATGCTTCCCCTCAATCACAACCTACACAATTCGAAAAATAGAAGTTTTAGGTACCCAAACCTTGGGACCTAAAGCACCTACTAAACAAGACTTAGGCACCCATGCCTTGACTATTTTTCTTTGAGCCCTAGGTGTCTTAGATTGTCTAACATCAGTCCTAGACATTAAGGACACGAATGATGGTTCTTTGGGTCGGTAACCAATACCGACCCTATTGTAGACTGCCCTTTGGGCATTCAAGATCATGTCTAAGGTCTTTGTGCTTGTTGAGAATTTCTCAAGAACACTCTTGAGTCTCTCAACTTCACTCTTCAATGATTTGTTTTCATTTTCTAGCATCTCAACATGCAAATCATCTACGTCCTCATCCCTAGAGGATTTTAATTGTTCAACCTCAAATTTCAAAGATTTAATCTCATCCTCTAACATCTCTACATGTAAATCATCTACATCCTCATCCCTAGAGGATTTCAATTGTTCAACTTCTAATTGCAATGATTTAACCTTAAGTTTTGACTTTTTCAGCATATTGGTTATGCATGCAATAGCTCTATAGCATTTTTCTAGTTCGGGAGTAATTACCTCTTCATCATCAGAAGATGATGAAGACGCGTTTGAGGAGTCGGAGGATTCATCACTGCTTTCTTCTCCTTCCAATGCCATGAGTGCTACATGGCATGTACTCTTCTCATCATTCTCTTCTTCGGATGAACTTGAGGAGGATTCATCCCAAGTGGCCTTCAAGGCCTTCTTCATTTTGGATCTATCCTCCTTCTTTTTGAGCTTTGGGCAGTCCTTCTTGAAGTGCCCTTTCTTGCTACACTCATAGCAAGTAATGTTAGATTTATCAAGCTTAATTTCACTAGGGTTACCTTTACCCTTGAAGCGTCGACCCTTCCTCATCATCCTTCTAACGAAATTGGTCATCTCGGAGGAAGAAGAGCCGCTGCCATCCTCCTCGGATTCGGACTCGGATTCGGATGAAGATGAGGATGAGGAGACCTCCTTCTCCTTCTTCTTCTTGTTCTTTTCTCCTACAACTAAGGCAATCCCCTTCTCCTTGGGGCCTTTGTTAGCCATTTCATGCAATTTCATTTCACAAAATAAATCATCTAATTTGACAATTGATAAGTCCTTGGAAACATTGTAGGCATCCACCATGGATGACCACAAAGCATTCCTTGGAAAGACTTTCAACACATACCTCACAAGGTCGTGATTCTCGACCTTTTCATCAATAGAATGGAGACCATTGAGGACTTCCTTGAACCGTCTATGAAGTTCACTCACCATTTCATTTTCCTTCATGGTATGGTTTTGGAGTTGGTTGAGAAACAAATCCCTCTTGGCGATTCTTCAATCTCGGGTGCTCTTATGGAGTTCAATGAGCTTGTTCCACAAATCATTTGCACTTGTAAAGGGACCAACCTTGATGAGTTGGTCTTTGTTCATGCCACATTGTAGGGTCACCACCGCCTTCGCGTCGGCTTCACTCTTCCGAGTTTGCTCTGCCGTCCAATGCCATGATTCTAGTTCTTTGCCTTCATCATCCTTTGGAGGGGTGAAACCCTCCTTCACAGCGAACCAAGTGTTGATATCCATCTTTAGGTAGTACCATCTTCGATCTCCAATATTGAAAATCTACTCCATCGAAGAAGGGAGGTCGGGTGGTGGAAAAACCTTCTCTCAAAGCCATTGTAGTTGACTCTCGGCTGTTAATCCTCTTGTACAGAGCCCCAAGCTCTGATACCACTTGTCGGATCTTGGATGACTAGAGGGGGGGGTTGAATGTAGGCAGGCACTTAAGCTTTAGCACTTATCGATTTTCTGTACCTCAAATATTAGTAGCACAACGGAAGCTAAAGGAAAACAGAGTATGCAGAAATAAAACCTAGCTAAGCACAAATGTAAAACGCTAATAAGAGGATTTATAAGGTTCAGGGATAACTGACGGCCCCGAAATACTAGGTTAAAGTTGTCACGAATTGTGGGGCCATCAGAATTTAAAATATGTATAAAATGCTGGAAACCCTTTTTGCAATCAAAAATATGAAATGTAGTAAAGGGGTCACAGGTCGTATTTTTCCTCGGGACTAGTTGATGTTGAATGATTCGCGCTTGAGTTTATGTGTCGTTTAGGAATTTTGGGTTTCAAATCAAATTTGGGTTTGGATTGCAATCGGAAATGAAAATGCAATGAAAATAGAGGAGTTTAGCTAATGAACTAAACAAGTGATGGCAATCAACAATTCAATTAATGGAAAAATTAATCACCTAAGGCACTTAACCCAATTCGGAAGACAAACCTGATCAGTAATGCAAGGCAAATTGCTACAAAGATGAACAAAAACAGTGCAGGGAATTTTTAGCAGCAAACAAGCTTAAATGCAATCATTGCTAGCATTTCCTACTTGATACAAACATGCAAGAGGTAAAGTTTAATGTGTAAAGAAGAATCTGAAGATTGCAGTAGCTACACACTAGCAATTCGAATGCGAAATCAATTAGCTCAGCTTGGAAAGTTAAGCTTCCATTGAAGTGATACACAATTCTGAAAAGAGAAATTCAGAAATAGAATGTGCAGAATTTCATATGCAGAACAAACACAAAACAAACCAAATTCGAATGCAACTGATTTCAATCACAGCAATTCACTAAAAGGTAGGTTAAATCTTGAGTTTAGCAGTGCTGAACTTATCTTGATACATCTTGCAGAAAATTTCAGAAAACATGGCACGCAAAGAAAGTTGAATTTGCTTAAATTTTCTACTAAACTGCAGCACTATAAGCTAATGTAACACAAATGAAATTTGAGCAAATAAATCAATTGCAAATTCAGAAACAATTGAATGGAAAACAATAACTCAGCTCCCCTCAACTTATATGCAGATATGGCAAAGGAAGTCACGAAATGCAGAGTTTCAATAATGCCAATGCAGAATTTTACATGCAGAAATTTAGTGATGATATAATGCAGAAATTCTGGATGCAAGGAACTAAAACTGATGCTCAGAGATCAGATTGATCATTTCCAATATGACTCATATTTCTGCAGAATCAAACCATGGATGCAGCAACAATTCGATGCAAGACATGAGGCTGAATTTCAGAACATTGTATGTGCAGAAATGAACTGCTCAAAACTGAAACAAACTCATTGCGAATGGAGCTGACACCAAGTGCGAGAGTTCACTTAGAATTGAGTTTAACTTGGTACAACTCCAAGTTGAATTGTTATTTGAGACAAAGACAGGAATTAATAGCTGGAACACAGGAAAATAAATCTGAGTTTCAGAAATGAGGTTGCGCAGAAACTGAAATTGAAAGTGCAGCAATGAAATCGAAATTCTGAACAAACCAAACTAAACACAAGCCGAATTCAAATGCACAGCACACTAAGGTCTTAGTTTACTTCAGGAATGGAAACTAAAATGAACTAACTGCAAAGTTACTGATACTCAGGATAACTGGCTGATACGCAGGATGAAAACAGAGCATAAACTGATACACAACAATTAAACACGAAGTAAACTAGAATTTAAAAGCAAATGGGCACTAACAAACAATAAATCTAATTAACTTGCATAATCTAAACTGATTAAAGCAGTAACAATTCAGAAACCAAACTTAACCAATCTGAAATTCAGAAGCAATGAATGGCACGCAGCAAAAGGGAATTACAGCTAAAAGAAAATTGAAAATTCCTAATTTAAACTAATCCTCAACCCTTCCCGAGCTCAAATCTCCTTGGTCGTCAAGAAAGAGCTGGCCTCGAACCCCTAAGCACAGCAAATCAGTGGAAAACAGATTGGATTGATGAACTCTGCTCAATCTACACGCGGCTGGAATTTTCCAGTCCAATCTCTTCTATCTCAATGGATGGACTGCGATGATGATTTGAGAATCATCTGAGCTCGCCTGAGAACCCCTACAAGCAGCTCAAATGGTCGGAAATGGCTTGTGAACGAGAAACAAGTGATTGGTTAGCAGAGATGCCGAAACCCTTAAACAAACTCTGTCCGGATGAAACTTGAGTTGAATTCTCCACCAAGGCTATCTCCAATGATCCAGATGATGATCTAGGGTTGAAGTTGAGGGGTCACGCCCACGGATTGAAGGAAAACTCGAAGAAAAACTAAGACTATCGAAGAAGACGATGTTTGCGGCGAAGACGCGACAAGGAGAAGACTGTGGGAATTTCTGATTAAATACTTAACAATGGACGACCCAGATTGATTTGAGAAAATCCAATGGCTGATCTTACTCTGATTTAATCCAAACTTTGATGATGATGATCTGGGGTCAGGATCTGCCTCGTGGTAGCTTGGATCCTCCAGATTTACAATGGATGGTCCAGATCACCCTAATCTTTGAGTGGACGATCTAGAGCCCTCCGAGCTTGATCCAACTGTTGAATGAGCTCTGATTGGGATGAAACGTTCAGATCTTGATCAGAGTGCTTGATCAACCCTAACCCAAGCTCGGATTTCTTCAGATGGTCCCGGATGGCTCAGATCTAGCCGCTTTTGAATCGGAGGGCCCAGATTAATCTGAAACTTGATAACTCGATCCGGGTCACTTCCGATTCAAGTTTGACCCAATATGCCCTAGGTCCATGAACCCTTCATGCCTATAAAAATTAGATCACAAATTAGTGGCCAAATAATCCAAATATATGTAAATTTGTAATTAAGTCCAAAATAAAGGTAAGTTCTAAAACCTAGGGTAAAATCACAATTAAACAAGTAAAAACATGGGTCAAACATGGATTTTAGTAATTAAAATAATCAACAAATTGGTACTTATCAATAACTTGTCCCTACTCCTTGGCGTGCCCTTATGGCGGGCGATCCCTTGATCATCGGCAGATCAAGCCCCGAAAAATCCGAATAAAATGCAACCTCCTTCTCGGTGGAGTAACCTCTCCACAGCATTTCGAAATGGATCAAAGATAAAGTACAGGAAACACAAGAAGGATCTTACTTAGCACTTGAAACCACAAGAACACAAGCAGAACTTCTCCCGAGCTCCACCCAGCGCAGATCTCACGCAAGAAACCCCTTCTTCGTGTCTTCTCGCTGATGGACTCGCCAAGCCTCTTGTTTCTTCTTCCAAGTGCTCAGTAATAGATGGTTGCTTCAAGGATCACAATTGCTTGCTCAAGATGGAACAGAGTTGTTGCAAGAGCACAAGTTGTCGCAAGAAATCTGTGTGTAGGGAACTGAGTTGCCAAGACTTGTTCGCCACAAAAACACTTAAGTCCCAGCTTACTGATCCCCAAGTCACCACCTCACTGCAGCCTCCAGCTGCTCACCTGCAACCACCAGCTACTACTGAACTCTCCTGGACTCCCTGAGCTTCCCTCAGCCTAGCCCCAGTTAGCAGCTCTAGTCAGCGCCAGCGTCCGTTGCAACCTGAGATGGCAAATGGAGAAACCTGCTCCAAGGAAAGACTTCCATTGACTCTCCTTGAGTGTTTGAATCCATCCCTGTCACCTGCACACATAATCAGAGCATTATCACAGCATATCAGGCATAGAATCAATTATCAGAGATTAAGCACAGAGAATCAGATGTGTTCAGACGCGATCAGAGCGTCTGACAGTGCATTTTGAATTAAAGTGATCGGTCATTGGACTGATCAGAGAGCCTCCTGATCGGTCATCAGACCGATCAGGGTGGGTTCAGACCGATCAGGCTTCATCTTGATCGGTCCCCAACGCTCAATCAGGAATCGCAATTTCTCAGGGACTCTCCGGGACCGATCACCAGACCGATCCCAGGTTGTGGATCGGTCACCAGACCGATTCACCCCTTTGCAGGGTGATTTCTTAATTTCGTAGTCCAACCCTCCTGATCGGTCACCAGACCGATCAGGGCATGCTCAGACTGATCAGGCTCCGTCCTGATCGATCATAGTGAGGAACTCGCGACACTTGATCGTTCACCAGACCGATCAGAACAGTGTTCCAGATCGGTCACCAGACCGATCAGGAGCAGATCAGTAAGGTTCTCAAAACCTACTGGAAGCTCCCTGATCGGTCACCGGACCGATTAGGAGCAGAGCAGCAGGGGAACTCAACTCACTGTGAGCTCCCTGATTGATCACCAGATCGATCAGGAGCAAAGCAGTGAGTGAACTGCATGCTCCCTGATCGGTCACCAGACCGATCAGTCATCGCTGGATCGGTCACCAGACCGATCCACGAAGGAGCATCGTACCAACTTCCCTGATCGGTCACCAGACCGATCCAGGGACTCCAACCTAGCCCTCTAAGCTAGGATTTTATCCAACCTAGCCCTCCAAGCTAGGACCTGCCCCTCCAAGTCAGGATTTCATCATCCTAGCCCTCCAAGCTAGGACCTGGCCCTCCAAGCCGGGATTTCATCAACCTAGCCCTCCAAGCTAGGACCTGGCCCTCCAAGCCAGGATTTCATCAACCTAGCCCTCCAAGCTAGGACCTGGCCCTCCAAGCCAGGACTTTTTCACACCTAACCCTCCAGGTTAGGACCTTTCACACCTAGCCCTCCAAGCTAGGATTTTCCACACCTAACCCTCCAGGTTAGGAATTTTCCACACCTAACCCTCCAGGTTAGGAATTTTCACACCTAGCCCTCCACGCTAGGATTTTCCCACACCTAACCCTCCAGGTTAGGACTTTTCACACCTAGCCCTCCAAGCTAGGATTTTCTCACAACTAACCATCCAGGTTAGGACTTTTCACACCTAGCCCTCCAAGCTAGGATTTTCTCACACCTAACCCTCCAGGTTAGGACTTTTCAACACCGTGCCTAATACACGATCAGGTCTTAATCATAATCATAATCAACCTAACTTAAAATCGGTGTCAATCACCAAAACAACAATCAGGATCAAACTACATCAACAGATTTGTGCGTAATTGGGAATGATGGGTTTGTTTGTATGCACATGTGGAGGCCTATAAGGGAACCTGGCCTATTGGATCCAATTTATAGGGCTAGATCTAATAGAAACATAGATCTAACCCAATTATAGTTAGACCTGATTAGAATCAATTATGAGACATGCTCGTAGTCTAACGGACCGTGTTGGATTTGTCTTTGAGTTGGTCAAAACAACTGAATGGTCAAAGGGCCAAAGAATGCTGGTCGATTGGCCGTAGTTATTCAGTTGGCTGGTCGACCATGCACTATAAGCGAGTTGTGTTATTTTATAAACGACAGTTGATCGCCTACTCCAAATAAGTTGGCCGATAGGGTGTAGGATGTGTAAGATCGTTAGTAATTACCCTTCTACCTTCAGTGGGGCCTGCGCTGTAGGTACTACGGCCTCTAGTGCGGGTGCCATACAATCCTAGGTGCAACACTGAGATCCACCATTCGGTTGGTACCCAGGTCTAAGTTAACCAGTTGAATGTTAGCTACGTGATTCCAATTTGGCGTCCTTCCTTAAAATGTGACACCGACCCTATACAAGTCAACATCCCATCCCCAAGTGTGCTTACTATGGGAAATAGATCAAGATGCAGGTCTGACCAAGAGACATCCACTCGGACATCCCGGTCGGCCTGGATTGTCTGCTCAGACGGCCTAAACTGTCCTAGGGTTTGTGCATGCCTCCTTGATCTTGTTGTCATGTGTTATCTTGTTGAACCACGTCGGCTATCTGACCTTTGACTTATCCTACTTGAATTGGGAGTCCCAAAATTCTCCCATATCACAAGCCTCCTCTTCTAGTCTAGTTGAAGGAAGTGTCCAGTCCGACTGACTAGACTAGTGTTCCGGTCCAGGTCCGACATAGGTCTAAGGCCGATGTGTCAATTCCATACGAAGATGATTATGAACGTCATGCGTCATAAATGCAGTATGACGCGCAATTTGTATTGACAAAAGTACTTCGATTTCTTGATATCCTCTACAATACATGTTGCATTCTCTCTACTACGTGTCGCCCTTGGACCAGCTCAGTTATTTTTCGAGGTGATTAGTGCAATGATTCGAGGTACAGTTGTCAGGGTCAGAATTTGAAGAGTTGCCTGCTCGGTTATGCTTCAACTGTGGAGATCACATCTCACCCTTTTTTTGCGGGTGATCTGACGACTCAGAAAAAAGAGTGAGGATATAAGAGTTTTCCTCTGAGATTTAGTGCAGTATTCGTGTATGTTCTCACTGTGTTGCCCTAGCGCCCCCGGCGATCTTCAACTTCCATCTTTCTTCCCTGCGATTCCTTCCTTGCTCTTCCCACGTGTAAGTTTGAGTTTTTCACTCTTCTCTTTGTTCACTCTTTTGTTTACATTATCCTATCACTATGTAAGGAGAGGCTCCTATGAGAATTCCTGGCCTGTGGTACACAACAGTGATATCGGTGTTGGTGTATGTTGGGACCGGGTGCATGTTGACATGGATGCGGGTTCGTAATATTAAAATTAATTACGTGCAGCGGAAGGTTTAGCATAAATAATTTCTCAAATTATTTAATCACACATCTAAGCATGCAACCTTATGTTGTGTAGACATGATCATATATTTAAAATTTTACAGAAACGTAAACTAATTTACTTGTTACCTCGCGTAACTCGAAGAAAGGGACGAGATCCAACCGTAAGCGTCCCTTGGAAGCTCCGCCTTTATTCGCGTCCACGCCAAGTTTTCTTCGGGATGACTTCTCAAAGCCACGAGTTTCGTGCCGACAAGAACTACTAGATTCTCTAAAGGCACGACAAGAATACCAAGAGAGAGATGGGAAGACTAACCACCAAACGAAGAACGGAATCATGATTCCGGGAAGAAGGAAGGAGTTGCGCCCGCTTCTTCTTCTTCTTACGGCAGCGGCTTGGTGGCCGAGGGTGGTTGAAGCTCACGGTAGCAAGGGCCTCCTTTAGGGCCGGCGGCACTAGGGAAGGGAGAGGGAGAGAAGGAGAGAGAGAGGGCTTATTCCTAGATCTCTTGGATTGATTTCCAAGCCTTACCTTGATTCCTTTATATAGTGGCCTCTCAACCGCCAAGTCTCCCTTTTATGGAATAAATTTTCATAAGAAATTTATCATATACATTTTTCTATGATTTATTCCATCATGCCAAGCTTTTATCATAATTTAATTTATGATAAAAAATCAACCATGTCTCCCTTTTCTTATGGAATAAATTTTCACAAGAAATTTATTATATAAATTTTTCTTATCATGAAAAATCAATTCATAATTGATTTTATAAAATAAAATAAACTATTTAAAGTTTATTTTAATTTCCATGAAAATAATAAACCAAACCTCGGTTTATAAAATTTATATTATCCATAATTTTATAAAATAAACCACACTTGGTTTATTTTATAACTTGAACCAAATAATTTGGTTCTCCCCTTTTTGTTGTGGTCGGCCAAGCAAAGAGGGCGGAGACCCTCTTTGGCCGGCCACATCCAAGCCTTGACCCAATGAATTAAACTAATTTAATTCATCCAATAAGTCTTCAAAAGACTTAGCTATTTTACGCTTCCGATGCGTCTCTGAAAAATTCAGATTCGACTTATCTCTCTTGATCGAAAAATCTAATTTTCAACTTGTTTTAAATCCCTGGGATTACTCGTAGTGTGTGTGACTAAATAGGCTTTCGATTTATGTTGGCCGTCTATAATTAACCAATTATAGAACTATCATGAGTGGCACCTAGTAGTACATCATGTTACCCAATTAATCGAAAGATCAACGGTTGACCTCAGAAATGATTCTGAAATCCTTCAGCAGCTATAATGAATCGTGCCTCATTCCCTTCACCATCTTATACCCACTTGGTTCAGGACATGGTCTATGTGTGTTAGTCCCCACTAGGCTGACTACCTCACACCCAACCCAAGTAACATTTTCTCGTCCTACGGATTCTAATTACTCATGTATCTAAGAGATTCATGCTCTGGCCAGAGGATTCGAGTAACAATCCGACGATAGGCCTTGGGTATACATCTCCTCGCAAGGAGTGGTGAATCCTTTGTAGGCTGTTCAAACATCTTCGGGCACTTCGGTTTATACCCAATCATCCTGGGTTCACACCTCCTTGGAGATGCTTGCTTAAGATGTCAAAGTATAAGTCTCCATGACCAAGATGACTTGAACACCGCAAGTCAAAGGAACATCGCACTTAAGCTGTAGTAAGAACTTCACTGACATGTCTATATGTAGACTACCATATGAAGTTTTACAGCCAGTCACTCCAATGAACTAGTTTCCTTAACTAGCATTCATGTTTATCTCCGGGCATCACAATGTCACCAGCCAGTGAGAATCAGCTGATTAGAGAATAACTCATGCTAGTCTCAACAGAATTGATAGTGTCCGTATTTATCAATTCATCGACTAGGGAAAATTTCAATACTTCACAATTGCACATGTAGAGATAATCACTAGTTGTGAATTCATCACAAATTCTCTCATGCTGTGAATTGTATTGCGGACATTTAGTAAATGAGTTTAAGATCTCAATCAAATACACAGATATGTATACTCAAATAGTGAATATTCATTTATTAAAATAAATGATTACAATCATAAGGCAATTTCCTTAGGACACTTCTCTCATATTACTAACAGTGTAAGCCCTAAGTGCCAATCATGAGTTGATTGACTTTGATCATAAAGTATCATATCGCCCTTTTTTTGCAGTATTCGGTTATGCTTCAACTGTGGAGATCACATCTCGCCCTTTTTTGCGGGTGATCTGACGACTCAGAAAAAAGAGTGAGGATATAAGAGTTTTCCTCTGAGATTTAGTGCAGTATTCGCATACGTTCTCACTGTGTTGCCCTAGCACACCCGGCGATCTTCAACTTCCATCTTTCTTCCCTGCGATTCCTTCCTTGCTCTTCCCACGTGTAAGTTCGAGTTTTCCACTCTTCTCTTTGTTCACTCTTTTGTTTACATTCTCCTATCACTATGTAAGGAGAGGCTCTTATGAGAATTCTTGGCCTGTGGTACACAACAGTGATATCAGTGTTGGTGTAAGCCCTAAGAGCCAATCATGAGTTGATTGACTTTGATCATAAAGTATCATATTTATAAATAAAAGATAATGTTTTAGTTATTATATTTACTTCATGCTTCTGCCAGCTGAATAACTATAATAATGCCCAAAAATAGTAGTTCTAATCTACAGTAATCAATTGGTTGAATTGATTATGAGAGGTTGTCAATAACACTACTCTTAAATATTTCAATTCAAGATTTAATATACTAGGGTAATATTAATACGTTGAGATTAACATGTAGGTCAACTGATGATTTGATCTCACAAGTCATGGATATGAGATATCAAGTTGACACATGGGTATATATTAGAGAATATGTACTGAACTGACCAACTATGAGAAAGTTTCATGGATTGTTATATGAGTGTCATAAACATTCTTATAATGACTATTGGTATGAATAGTCCTTAGACCTGAGGTCACTAAGGTTCCCTACCTAAGGAGATGTATAGTTTGGTATCATCAAACATCACCCGTAACAGGGTGGACTATAAAGTTGATCATTGGGTATGCAACAAATTATGCGGAGGGATGTAAGTGATGTAGATAGGATCTATCCCTCCCATATGACAGGAGTGATATTTATGGGCTCCTTGATCGAGTAAGACTACTAAAATGCATGACCATGGCCAAATGAGTCAATATGTGATATTAAGTTCATTTGGTTGAGTAAGTCTACTTAAGAATCAAAAAATATAAAGATTGATAAGAGGATCATGAGATTGTTGCATAAGAAGCTGTGGAGCAACAACCTGTTTAAGTAGACCAACCTCTTCGTAGATCTAATAGGATCCATCATCAGCCTGAGAGATACTCATTTGTCTTGTCTAACCATGATGACATTATGCTTATTGAGTTGAACGAGCCTACATCCTATCAAGAAGATATGATGAGCCCAGATTATAAGAAATGATTAGAGGTCATGAGGTCCGAAATGGAATCCATGTACACTAACCAAGTATGGACTTTAGTTGATCCACCTGAGGGGATTAAACCCATTGGATATAAGTGAGTCATTAAAAGAAAGACTGACATGGATGGTCTTATGCATACCTATAAAGGGCAATTAGTAGCTAAATGTTTCAAGCAGATTTATGGTGTTGACTATGATAAAACTTTTTCACCACGATGCTTAAGTCTATTCGGATCATGCTTGCTATTGTAGCTTACCATGATTACGAGATCTGGCAGATGGATGTCAAAACTATATTCCTAAATGGAAATCTACTCGAGGATGTGTACATGACACAATCTGAGAGTTTTATAGATCTAGAGCATGCTGGAAAGGTATGTAAGTTGCAAAGGACCATTTATGGGCTAAAGCAAGCTTCTCAAAGCTAGAATCTTCGATTTGATGATACAATCAAAGCGTTTAGTTTTATCAAGAATGAAGATGAACCCTATGTCTATAAGAGGGCTAGTGGGAGCACAGTTATCTTCCTGATCTTGTATGTAGATGACATACTTCTCATTGGAAATGATATCCCTTCACCACAGTCTATGAAGATGTGTCTAGGGAATTGTTTCTCAATGAAAGACTTACGTGAAAAACCTATATCCTAGGCATCAAGTGTTGAACTGGTGCCGTCGATAGAGGGGAGGGGTGAATATCAACCGTAAATCTTCGCGGTAAGCTTCATAAAATTTCGATCGTTCTAATCAAAGCGTTAGTAGCACAGCGGAAAAGTAAAACAGAAAGATAAAAGATGATAGTGCACGCGGGATTTCTACTTGGTTCCCAACCCCCCAGAGTCAGTACATCCAAGGCCTATGCACGGGAACGCCCGTCCACTATTGATCTCCTTTCCGAACTTTCCGGAGGCGGAGAAACCCGTCTTACAGTGCAGAAGTTACAATCAAAGATAGATACAAATAAGTACGGAATTATAAATTCAAACCGAACAAACAAGATCTGAAACTCAGCCGATCAGCACCTCCGAAGTGTCGCGCACTTCCTCCTGGAGCCTCCCAGAGCCTCCCGATCATAGAGTCTCATCTTTAGCGCATTGTCGTCACTTGGAAAGCTTAGAATCATGTTTGGAAGTTCTGTTTAAAGCTGAGGGGTCAAAGCCCCTTTTATAGGCTTCATATGGGCGCCTGTGTCAATGGGGACGCCCTATAGGGCTTGGTCAAACCTTATACCCGCGCCGAACTCGTCACAGCTGATAAAACCTTTGTCATGGGCGCCTACATGAACTCGGGCGCCTGTATCATCCCGGGTGCTTGAATGGAAGCCTATTCTGCTTTCTTCACCGAAGCTATTTTTTTGTTCTTTGACCTAGGCGCCCCTATCAATAGGGGTGCCTGACTTGGCTAGGTTCCAGCTCCATTGTGTTATTTGCCTGCTTTGTCTTCCATTCTAGGTACCTGCAAGATACAAAAATACAAGGCAAATACATACACATTCTTAACCTTAAGGATTTGGTTATGACTTCGGATTTCCATGAAATCCTAGGTCGAACCGACTCAAGTTCACACCCCCGAGAACGAGCCTTTCACCTACTCCATTCAGGAGACAGTTGCCACCCAGTCCTTCGGGTGGACTTTTGCTTAGCCTCCGATACTCTCGGATCTCGAGATGTCTGAACCCTAGCCCGTCTCTACTTCTGTCCTTAGTCATCGCTCAGCTATGTTGCTCAATCCCTTGGACCAAGACTTCGTGCCCAAACCCTAAGTCCAGGACTTCGGTGCCCAATCCTCGGCCAGGTCTTCGTGCCCAATTCCTCGAACCAGGTCTTCGGTGCCCAACCCTCGGCTATGACTTAGTGCCCAATTTCTCGAACCAGGTCTTCGTGCCCAACCCTCGGTCAGGTCTTAGGTGCCCAGCCCTCAGTCAGGACTTAGTGCCCAATCCATGATCAGGATTTAGTGCCTAATTCTTTGAACTAGGACTTCATGCCTAGGTTAACAAGGACTTTGGTTCATCTTGGTCCAGTTTTGTTCACTCACCCTTCCCTTGTTCAATGTATCACTGACTTATGTATATTGTTAAACATTGAAATACTTAAAGGAGAATATCACTGATGCAACTTGCACCAACATCAAGATCTATAGAGATAGATCTAAGAGATTGCTTGACTTAAGTCAGAGTACACATATTGACAAAGTGCTAAATCGTTTTGCCATGCAGAATTCCAAGAAGGGATTTCTGCCGATGTCACATGGTGTATGTCTTTCGAAGACTCAATGCCCCACTTCTAAGGAGGAGAGAGACCGCATGGATCAAATCCCTTATACATCCGCTATATGGTCTATCATGTACGCTATGCTTTGTACTCATTCAGATGTCTCGTATGCTTTGAGCATGACAAGCAGATACTAGTCAGATCCAGGTGGAAGACACTGGACAACTGTCAAGAATATTCTTAAATACTTACGAAGGATGAAAAAATATTTCTTGATATTTAGAGGCAATGAGGAGCTAACTGTAAAGGGTTATAGTGATACAAGCTTCCAAATCGATAGGGATGATTTTCAATCACAATTAGGGAAAGTATTTTGCATGAATGATGGCGCTGTGAGCTTGAAGAGTTCGAAGCAGGGCACAGTTGCAGATTCTACAATAAAGGTCGAGTATGTTGCTGTGTCTAATGCAGCAATGGAGGTTGTTTGGATCCGGAAGTTCATTAAAGAGCTTGGTGTGGTTCTTAGTATAACAGACCAGATAGACCTCTATTATGATAATAATGGGGCTATTTTATAAGCTAAGGAACCTCACTCTCATTAGCGGACCAAACACATACTATGACGCTTCTATCTCATTCGAGTGATCATCGATAGAGATGATGTGAGGATATGCAGAGTACCCACTGATGCTAACATCGCAGATCCTTTAACCAAGGCTTTGACACAGAAGAAGCATGATGTTCACACTAGGTCATTGGATATTAGATATTACAGTGATTGACACAAGTGCTAGTGGGAGCCCTAGAGCCAATTATGTGATGATTGACTAGTGACTTTTGTATCATATTCTATTATTAATAAAGGTAAGTTTAGCTATTATACTTACTTTATATTTGTGTCAAATAACTAAGTATAATAATGTTCTTGGGTAGTAGGTTCTTATCTACATCATATTTATTGGTTCAATCGATAGTGAGATGATATAGAGAACACTACACTAAATCATTCCTAGTCAAGAATTAATATTCAGGGACAATATTAATACATGGAGCTTAGCATATAGGTCAATCAGTGACTTGAGCTCACAAGTCATGGATATGTGATATTAAATTGACACATGAGTATACATTAGAGAATGTGTACTGAATTGATTCGCCATGAGAAAGTTTCAAATATTGTCATATGAGTGTCATAAACTTTCTCATATGACTATTAGTATGAATAGTTCATAGACCTGAAGTGACTACGGTTACCTACATAAGGAGTTATGTACTTTGGTATTATCAAACCTCACCCGTAATAGGGTGGACTATAAAGGCGATCAGTGGATATGTAATGAATTATGCGGCGGGATGTGAGTGATGTAAATGGGATCTATCTCTCCCATATGGCGGGAATAATATCTGTGGACCCCTTGATAAGTAGAACTACTTAAATACATGGTCATGCTCAAATGAGTCAATATAAGATATTGAGCTCATTTGTTTGAGTGAGTCTACTCGGGGATCAAGAATCACAAAGATTGATCGAGGATAATTAGGTCTATGCTTCATTGGTCAATCTAAATATTGAGGATAGAAGGGCAAGGTAATACATTGTCATAGTCACGGAGGTTAAGTTAGATCTTGACTTTCTTTTCACTTGGATAGCAATGATGCATTGTTAGATGCCGCTTATTGCTTATACGTTTAAAGCGTTTTAGATACATTGTCAATGCTACGAGAACCTATTGGGTCGCATACTAAGGACACGATGCTTCGAAGATTAAATGATCTTAGTTTGACTAAGATTTGATCTAAATTGGATTAATTGAGTTAGACTCAAGTAAATCAAATTGGATTATGGGATTGAGATTTAATTTGAGTTAAACTCATTTAGATTAGACACAACCACATTTGAATGAGATAGTAATTCATTAAAATATTTAATGATTTAATAATAGAGGAAGATGAAAAGTTTCTCTTCATTGGATGAAGAGAAGTTGAAGAGTCACATGAGAAATATGTGTTCTAATTGGGTTTTTATTGGCTTTAATGGAGGGAAGCGAAAGGTACAAAAACTCTTCATGTAGGACCGGTGCCGTCGATAGAGAGGGGGGGGGGTGAATATCGACCATAAATCTTTCGCGAAAACTTCCAATCGTATACATACGAATATTCATTCTAAACAGAGCGTTAGTAGCACAGCGGAAAATAAAACGAAATAAAGGACAACACAATATGCACGCGGGATTTTTACTTTGTTCCCGACCCCCCAGGGTCAGTACATTCAAGGCCTAAGCACGGGAACACCCGTCTACTAATGGTCTCCATTTCGGACTTTTCGGAGGCAGAGAAACCCATCTTACAGTGCACAGTTTACAATCAAAAGAATAGATAAAATACGTGCGGAAAGTAAATTCAAACCAAACAAAATAGAGTTGAAGACTCCGCCGATCTGGACCTCCGAAGTGCAACGCACTTCCTCCTGGAGCCTCCTTGGTCACAGAGCTTCGTCGTTAGTGCTTTGTCGTCACTTTGGAAGCTTAGAATGGTTTCCGAATGATCTATTTGAGCTGAGGGGTCAAAGCCCCTTTTATAGCTTTCATTGGGGCGCCTGTGATATATGGGCCACCTCACAGGGCTTGGTCAAAGCTTATCTCCGCGTCAAACTCACAGCAGCCGATAAGGCTCTTGACCAGGGCGCCTTGGTTCATTAAGGCACCTGCATCAATGAGGCACCCTGTTTGATGGGGGCGCCTAGCAGCCTTCTTTCCAGCCCTATTGTGTGTTTGATTGTCTGCTTTGTCTTCAACTTTAGGTATCTGCAAGATACATAAATACAAGGCAAACATGCAAATAATCTTAACCTTAAGGAAATGGTTCTGACTTCGGATTTTCACGAAACCCTAGGTCGAACCGGCGCAAGTTCCCACCCCCGTGAACACGTCTTTCACCTACTACTCTCAGGAGACGGTTGCCACCTAGTCCATTCGGGTGGACTTTTGCTTAGCCTTCGATACTCTCGGATCTTGAGACGTCTGAACCTTGACCCATGTCTACTTCTGTCCTTAGTCATCGCTCAGCTAAGTTGTTCAATCCCACGGACCAAGACATCATGCCCAAACTCTAGGTCCAGGACTTAGTGCCTAACTTCACTCATCAGAACTTTTGCCCAGCTTCACTCACCAGGTCTTAGTGCTCAGCTTCACTCACCAGGTCTTAGTGCCCAGCTTCACTCACCAGGTCTTAGTGCCCAAATCCACTCACTGTGACGACCAACCTTTTGGTACTTCTAGCTTTAAGTTACTACTACTTGACTTCCCTTAACTTGATCTAAAATTTTTTTTCTCTTTTTCTTCTTCCTTCTCTTTTCTTTTCTTTTCTTTTCTTTTCTTTT
>JAGFNQ010001980.1:26398-66102 GCA_024364735.1 Boesenbergia rotunda | reverse complement strand
TATAATAATGCTAACATACTTCCTTACTAACTTACTTCATTATCTCCATACACATTTAGTATATTAATAATACTAACATACTTCCTTATCATCTTTCACTTCTGATACTAGCAGTCAATAATGAAAAGTATACAAAACTACAACATATGAACTTCTTCATCATGCACTTACTGATACTAGCAGTCAATAATGAAAAGCATGCAAACTATATACATATGAAACTTCTTTATCATGCACTTACTGATACTAGCAGTCAATAATGAAAGCATGCAAACTATAACATATGAACTTCTTACTTGGCAGGCGGCAGGATTGATGCTTGATGTCAGTGTGGCGGAAGGGTGGAACCTTTTGCTCTGATACCACTCTGTGACGACCCACCTTTTGGTACTTCTAGCTTTAAGTTACTACTACTTGACTTCCCTTAACTTGCTCTAAAATTTTTTTTCTTTTTTTTTCTTCCTTCTCTTTTTTTTTCAAAAAAACAAAACAACTTTCATTTTATTTGCTTTGAAAGGATTTGACCCCTAGACCTCTTCGTTGTAACACTAAAGCACTAACCAGCTGCTCTATACCACTTTCTTTTCAAAGGTACCAGTCAACTGCTATATAGCCAGTCGACTGGTATCGGCCACAGCAAGTTTTTGGGCGCGGCACCAGTCGACTGGCCTCTTGGCAGTCAACTGGTGCATCGAACAGAAGATACTGTTCGATAGGGCAGTCGACTGGTTCTGAACCAGTCGACTGGCACGCCTGAAAACCTGCATTTCAGACCGAAACCATCTCTATCAATCCACAAAACATATACTTTCAAGCCATACAAAGACATAACCCATTTCTATACTCTATACTAGTTTTCTAAACATTTTAGCCAATTCAAAACAACTCATAAACTTGAAATTAGGACTTTTGCGGAAGTAAATAAGCATAAAATATTGTGAACTTTAGACTAAAGTTTGTACCCAACTTTGTATCTATGCAAGGTTTAAACAAAGTCATTCATTTTACCACTTCGAAATACCAAAACACATGTTCTACAAGACTTAGCCCAATGATCTCTTCCACGGTTCCGCCGCCACTGAACATCAATGCAAGTCCCTTCGCCTCCTTAACTTATGCTTTCTCTTTACCTTTGTCTGCAATAGAAGGAAATGCAACTAATAAGCAAATTGCTTAGTAAGTAAATCCTAACTCACAAATCCAACGATAAGGGATAAACATGCTCTTTTCAAATAATGCTTGCTTCAAAACACATGCACTTTGAAATACTTACACATGGAAACTTTCATATACTTATGATGCTCAATCATACTTGCAAACATTTACTAGCACTAAATCATTGGCAAATCTGACATGCTCATAATTTCTTTTGAAACTTACTAATGATACATTTCCATACTTTAAAACACAACTTCTTTGCTCTTTCCCTTTAACATGCTTATAACATAACCATGTTATCATACATAACAAAACATGCACTTAAGGAAATTGAAACACTTTCATATACTCATATACTTCAAAATAATAATCAACTTTCTCAGGACTTGATACTGTACCATGGTATCAATGTACCAATGCGCGCATCCCTAATAGGTTTCGGGGTAGCTAGCCACCGCACCCTATTAGAGCTTCTTTCTAACTTTCTGTGGGACTCTCTTTTGCCCAGTACATGTCACTTTACAAAAGTAAAATACTTTCTTATTCATAATGCTTATACTTATCAAGCTATCTTTCTTTTTACATAAATCTTTGCACTACAAAACCTTACCTTTCTCACTTGGAACTTTCATCGAGCACCTTGCGTGCCCTTAACCCAAAACTCAATTTTGGGACTTTTCAAGAACTTGGTCTTCCATACTTAGATCACATATATAAAAATCTACTCCAATTCAAGTTCTATGATTAAAAACATGTATTCTTGAGAAACTTAATCACACAATAAACACTATTCTCCAAACATGCACATAAATCACAAAATCAAGGTTCTACAACAAGAAAACTACATGCGAAGCTACTCCTATTGCAGGTGAGTGATTTACTTACACTTTTCTTGAAGAAAACTCACTAAGTATCTCGAAATTTCTAGTGTAGGGCTCTTTTCCTCTTCCTTTGCAAGAAAACTCCACTCCTTGGCCCTAGAGAAGAAGCCCTAGGTTCTCTACTTCAAGAGGAAGAAGAAGGAGGAAGAAAACTCCCCCTTTCTCCCTATTTTCGCAGCCTCCTCCCTTTGCTCGCGCGGCCTCCTCCAAGCCCTAATGGGGTCTTAACTCAACTTAAGTGGAAGATTAAATACCTCTTCATGAAATGGGCTAAATCAACTATAATATTATTTCGTTTCATTCTTTTTTGTGCTTGATACCCTAGCCCAGCTAGTTCCTTGGACTCGTTTAAGTCACTGCTTCTCGCGTGGTCGCGAGATCGATCCCCAGCCGACCCCTTTAATTTTTTTCTTCATATTTTGATTCGAAAAAAATGCTATAATATTCCGAAAAAATGCTAGAAAAATCCCTAAAAATCCCTAATAATACCAGGAAATTATTGTGTGTTACAATCCTCCCTACCTTATAAAAAGTTCATCCCCGAACTTAGAATAGCTCTGGATACCTTTGCCTCATGCTATCTTCTGATTCCCAAGTTGCCTCTTCATACTTCTGATTCAGTCATAAGACTTTCACTAATGGTACCACTTTGTTCCTTAGCTTCTTATCTGCTCGATCTATTATCTGAATAGGTCGACTTTCATAACTGAGATCTTCTTGCACTTTTACCATCTGTGGCTCAATCACTTGGTTGACATCTGGGATATGCTTCTTTAGCATTGAGACATGGAACACATTGTGTATTGCTGACATCTCTGAGGGTAGCTCCAACTCATAAGCTAATTTGCCAACTCTTTTCGTCACTGGGTAGGGCCCTACATATCGAGGACTTAGCTTGCCTTTCTTGCCAAATCTCATCACACCCTTCATAGGAGCTACTTTGAGGAAAACTGTATCCCCAACTTCAAACTCTAACGGCCTATGTCCTACATCGGCGTAGCTCTTCTGCCTACTCTGAGCAGTTTCTATTCTCTGGCGGATACTCCTTATAGCTTCTGTGGTATCATCTATGAGATCAGTCTGTGACCCCATTTCCTTCTTCTCACTACCTTCATACCAACAGAGGGGAGATCTACACTTCCTACCATAAAGAGCTTCATAGGGTGTCATACCAATAGTGGCTTAGTAACTGTTGTTGTAGGCAAACTCAGCTAAACATAAATACTTGCACCAACTGCCCTTGAAGTCCAATGCACATGCTCTGAGCATATCTTCTAGAACCTGATTCACTCTCTCTGTCTGTCCATCAGTCTGGGGATGGAAAGCTGTGCTGAATTTCAGTTTGGTGCCTAACGCTGTCTGTACACACTCCCAAAAGTGTGAAGTGAAACGACCATCCCTATCAGAGATAATGGTCTTCGGGACTCCGTGTAGTCGGATCACTTCCTGCACATATAATTGGGCTAACTTTTCAATTGAGTAAGACACTCTGATTGCCAAAAAGTGGGCAGACTTGGTCAATCTGTCTACTATCACCCAAATAGCATCATAGCCATTAGTTGTCTTTGGTAGACCAACTATGAAATCCATGGCTATGTCTTCCCATTTCCACTCTGGAATCTGAATGGGTTGTAGGACACCTCCTGGTCTCTGGTGTTCTGCTTTAACTCTCTGACATGTCAGGCAGGTGCTGACATACTTAGCTATGTCTCACTTCATCCCTGACCACCAAAATCTTCCTTTCAAATCCTGGTACATCTTAGTGGAACCAGGATGCATTGAGTAGGGAGTTCCATGGGCTTCTTCAAGAATCTTCTTCCTCAGCTCTTCATGATTGGGGACACATAAACGGTCACCATAGTAGAGTATCCCACTGTCAGATACTCTAAACTCTTTACTCTCTCCTTCTTGCATCTCCTGCTTGATCCTTTGGAGATCAGAATCCTCAGCTTGCTCTTTCTGTATCTCTTCAAGCAAAGTCGACTCTAGTGTCAATAGAGCTAGCTGCCCATCAATAATCTCCACTCCATAATCTACTATCTCCTTCTGTAATGGTGGTGCCAATGATGATAAGGACATTAAAGTGGCACAAGTCTTTCTACTCAGTGCATCTGCTACTCTATTTGCCTTACCAGGGTGGTAAAGAATCTCACAGTCATAGTCCTTCACTAACTCGAGCCACCTTCGCTGTCTCATATTGAGGTCTTTCTGAGTGAAGAAATATTTCAGACTCCCCCTTTGTCATACATAAAAAAAAACCAACAGAAATGCTTGCACCAACAATAAAATATGTTTCTCCTTTTGAAAATATAAATTTTTGAAGCATAGCAACATGTTAGAAATATTTTGAACTTTTAGTATAATATGTTGAACTTAGATAAATTTTAAACAAACACACTAATAAAAGATTATGCAATTAAAACACATTATGCATTTTGCACAAAAAAAATTTGTACTTTGGAAATTATTATGCACTTTATAAAAATATTAGTATTTTGAAAGAAATTTTGCACTTTTTGAGAAAATACTAGTATTTTTTAGAGATGTCTGGCACGTTTCGAAAAATGTAGTACTTTTGGAAAATGCATAATTTTGAAAAAAAAAAAATACTATGAGCTTTGAAATGTGCAAGTACTTTTGAAAAACATTATGAGCTTTGAAAAATGCGAGTACTTTTCAAAAATATTATAAACTTTTAGAAAAATATACATATTTTTTTTGAAAAATATTAGTCATTTTCGAAAAGTATAGGTACTTTTTGAAAAATATTAGCAATTTTTGAGAAGTATAAGAAAGTATAAGTACTTTTTGAAAAATATTAGCATTTTTGAAGACATAATACTTTTCTTGACTTGGTTTATTTTCCAATCTGACATAATCCTAGGAAGCCTTGTTAACTACAAGGACATTTTCCTAGGTGTCCTAGAAATTCTCCAAATTCAAGTAAGTATTATTTTTAAAAAAATTTGAAAGTGAAAGTATGATAGAAAAATTTCTTATGTTTTTAAAAGGATTTTAACAATATAGTGCATGCAAACATATTACTTTGAAATGTTTACTAATTTTAATTTGACCTCCCCCTAAATCTGACACAGTCCTTGGAAGCTTGTTGACTACAAGTACTCTTCCTCTGAGTCTTTAGGGTTTGGTTCAGACCAATAGAATTATCTTATCATTTCAAAACAAATAATTGCCAGAAAAAAACTTGTCAGAAAGTTTTCTTTTGACTCAGACTCCCCCTATATTTGACACATCTTAGGAGTCCTTATAGATCATGAAGTAGACCTTCCTCTATATCTTTAGGGTTTATAAAAATCAAATGAACAATCATTTTCAGGAAGATAAATTTCGAAACCACAATTTAGAAAGAAGATAATTTTTAAAGCATAAGTTTTTTTTTGAAAACATACGTGACAGTGATTTAAAGCACCGTTTTCGAAAAACATTTTGAAGTGATAAGGATTTTTGAAGCATAATTTTCAAAAAACAACCTTTAAACAAAAACTCCCCCTGACACCAACATCGTTTGACTCTATCTAAGTGTCTTAAGGGACTTTAGTGTTGACCTAAGAGGCTTGTGTCTAATTGTGTATGTCAAACATTTTTGAAATGATATACTTTTGAAAATGTATAATACGTATAAACAATCAGACAATCATGAATTCCATAAAAAAATTATTAGGTTAAAGCACTATTTTGAAAATAAATTTTTAGAAAAATATTCTAGGAAATTTGAAAAACATTTTTGAAAATCATTTTTCAATTTATTAGTCCTTAACATCTCACCCATTCTAGATGTCTCAATACAGCAAGCATGGTTGTCTTATGGGTGCATTGTGAGATGCTTGAGTCATTCTTCTTAATTTCTTGTTAAATCTAAGATTTAGTTGAAACTTGTGTTAGATTCAAATTTATCAAGTAGTAAAGTGAATTTGATTTTCGGTAATCGGCTTCCAGGTATTGGCGAGGTACAGAGACCTTCTTTGGTCGTAGTTTTATTGGAGCAACAACCCTTTCCTTGACAAAGCCTTTTATCGAAAATTCATTTTCAAATTACTTTTTGAAATTTTTTTGTCTAACTAGCTTAGGTTTTGGATCGCTAGCTTTAGCTAGTTCCACCAGACTAAACAGACCAAGTAGGGTACGCCTTACCTTACTTGACCTTATTAGAAGGGCTTCCCTAACGTACTATCATCTCACCTCCACCTAATACTAGGTTGTTCAAGTTTCAACTAGTCTTTTTCCTATAGCCCTTCTAAATCATTCATAAAATTAAACATGAATGATATGGCATATGTTTAAAAGAAATTAGCAGATGCATGACATGACAATTATTCATGAGTCAAACAAGTCAAAACATTTAATTAAGTTTCTAAAGATGTATCAAATTCCCGATTTGATACATGTCGTGTGAACCCACGAATATGCCAACTCACTTTGATATATTTGTTGTTATTTAGTTGGGGGTTTCAGTTAGGTAGGATTTTATTTGGTTGCAATTTAAGTTATTAAGATTTAATTAAGTTTAAGTCTTAATTTTGATTGTTAAGATTTAATTAGAGATTAAAATTAATTAAGGATTTATTACGTTAATTAAGAATTAATTCAATTTATGTTGAATTAATTAAGATTTAATTAAGTTGATTAAGAATTAATTAATTGAAGTTGAATTGATTAAGATTTAATTAGATATTAAAGTTAATTAAGGATTAATTTAATTTATTACGTTAATTAAGAATTAATTGGTTTTAAGTTGAATTAATTGAGATTTAATTAATTAAGGTTGGAATCATTACAGATTAATTAAGGTTGAGATAATTAAAGATTAATTAAGGTTGAGATAATTAAAGATTAATTAAGGTTGGAATAATTAAGGTTGAAATGATTAATTAATAGTTGTAGGTTTAATTTCATCATTTTAATTATTTCGAAAATTTCTGATTCATTTATTATTTCTGCTTTATTCAATTTTTCATAATTTTCTAACAATTTTGATTTGTTTGACTTTTTGTAAACATTATTAATTATAGCCTTGATCCTAGAGAATTCACTTTCTTCCTTATCCTCATCATCAAAATCACATCCTTCTACATCTTCATAGTAGGTGGAGTAATTTGGGCTACTAGTTAATGTTTTATAATAATTGTTTTCAGGATTATTTAAGAAAATAATTAAATGATTATCCAAAGATATTTTAATTTTAATATCCTCAAAGTTATCCTCAGCATTATCTCTAATATCCTCAGGAATATTTTCAACAAAATCATTCTTATTCTCAGAAATAACTTCAATATTTTCAGGATTAATCTTAAAATTATCAGAATTAATTTCAGGATTATCAGTAACATTTTTAGATTTAAATTCAGAATTATCATTAACACTTTCAGATTTAAATTCAGAATTAATTTTACCATTATCCGTAAAATTATCAGAATTAATTTTAACATTATCAGTAAAATTTTTAGAATTAATTTTAACATTATTAGAAAAATTATCAGAATTAATTTTAACATTATCAGAAAAATTATCAGAATTAATTTTAGCATTATCAGAAAAATTATCAGAATTAATTTTAGCATTATCAGAAAAATTATCAGAATTAATCTTTGAAATTATTGAATTGGTATTAAGGATTAAGCAGTTAATTACTGATATTTTAACCATATCCACATTTTCTAACTAGTCATGCAAGATATTTATTTGACTATGCAATAATTCTAATTTATCAGAAAAATTATCTAAATTATCTACATAGGATAGTGCAGGAATTTGAAATTTTTTTCCGAACGTAAATTTTGCGTACCTTTGTCGGATACTTATTTTTGTAGTGTTTGTACTTTTCGCATTTGAAGCACCGTACATGGCTCTTGTCCCTCCGGACTCCGGGTGCTGGGATTTCGTTTGTCGCCGATGAAGAACGAGTCTTACGAGTAGGATATTGATTTTTGTAGTGCCCTCTCTCCTTGCACTTAAAGCATGTAATATGTAATTTAAAAACTGACATTTAAAATAAATTATACCTGATTCACCCCTGGGCTCCCCATCAACTCCTGGCGTCTTTGCTCCATCGGCTGTTAGTCCGGTGAAGAGCGTCCAGACTCTTATACCACTTGAAGGACCGGTGCTGTCGATAGAGGGGTGGTGAATATTGACTGTAAATCATTCGCGAAAACTTCCGATCGTATACTTACGAATATTCTGTTAGGATCGATTTGGTACGCTAGAGGGGGGTGAATAGCGTTTCGAGCCCTTTTCTTCCTACACGGTTAGTTTGCACAGCGGAATATACAATAAAAATAATCAAACAAATACTAACCAATGCTAACACGAGGATTTACTTGGTATCCACCCCAGACGGGTGACTAATCCAAGAATCTGTCGGTGGATCAATCCCCGGATAACCTCCAGCTAGCCCTCGTCGCTCCTTGTGGGTGGAGAAACCTCGCCACAATCACAATCAAAGCTCTGAGCACAAAGACTACTATCATGCCTTTAACCAAGATATGATTTGTCAAGAATCTCAGCCACCACGAAGTCCTCTTTAAATAGGACTCGGGATGAAACCCTCGCTACAAGTCAACTGCCCCCAGGGCAGTCGACTGGTGTCACTGAAATTTGACAGTTGCACCCCAACGTTCGAATTCTCAGCCAACTCACCAGCCACCTACCAGTAGACTACCCCCAGGGCAGTCGACTGGTCCCAGGCCAGAACCCTTCTGTGAGTTTTATCAGTCGACTGCCCCAAGGGCAGTTGACTGTCCTACTCACTCACCTAGGATTTCCCTTCCCGAGTACATTCCACTCCGCACTCGAACCCTAGGACTTTCCCGAGTACAATCACACAACACTCGTACCCTCACGACTTGACTGACTCCTCCACAGCAGCCTCGACTGTTGCCTTCGCGCCCTCTTCATCTTCGGCTCCCATCCCTCGGATGCACGCAAGCCTCCAGCTTGCCTCCATGCCATCCTTCACACATGCCTCGAAGTCCGCGCCCATCAGCTCATCGTCCCTGCTCTCCAAGGTCCCTCGGATGCGCACGCAAGCCTCCAGCATGCCTCCATGCCACCCTTCACCGTACTGAGGCTGTCCAGTTAAGTCCATATGTGTAACCTGTACATCCTGCACACTCAACATACACATATGAGATAACAAGGGAAACCTAACTTAAACCCTTTGCCCAAACATCAAAACCCATGGTCACTCCGGACCATCTTAGGGTTGATTGCTCCAACAATCTCCCCCTTTTTGATCTTTGGCAATTCGTTTAAGTTAGGAAAATAAATAATAGTAAATAGCAATAAAATGCTAAACACAAGCCTATGCAATGCAAAACTGGATCCTATCCCAAGGAATCCCACACCTAACCCTCCAAGCTAGGATTTTCACCACCTAACCCTCCAAGTTAGGATTTTTCACACACCTAGCCTCCAAGCTAGGACTTCTCACACCTAGCCCTCCAAGCTAGGACTTTTACCACCTAACCCTCCAAGTTAGGAATTTTCAACACCTAACCCTCCATGTTAGGACTTTTCACACAAATGGGCTTTTTAAAACTTCTCCCAAGCTCCCCCTACACTGGACTTACAAAGCTTTTAAAGAACCTCTCCAAGGTTCCCCTTACGCCAAGAATGGAGCAACCATGCTCTCCCTTAATCTTAGCTTCCCCTAAACCTAGGGTTTCTAGCAAAGGTGTGTTTGGTTTCCCAACTTAAACCCAACACTTCTCCCTCTTTGTCTAACATCAAAAAGACCCCAATAATATCCCAATTATTGGTTCTTTTAATCCTCAATGATCCTAAACATAGTGTACTATCAGCCCATACACTTGGTTTACATCATTTGGACACCAAACCAGCTGCTGATACAAAACTCAGCATTGACCAGTCGACTGCCACCCTGGCAGTCGACTGATACTCTGAAAGCCTGAAATTTCAACATTTCTGACGAAATTCAGAAATGCGCCAAAAATTCCACAAATCTCCAAAAATTCCAAAATTTTGTGGAGACGTTTGTCGTACCCATATCTACTTGGGAAAAATACATTCTAAAATATATCCATCACCATTCCCATGTTTGGCACAAAATCCAAAACTAGCTAAAAACTTCAATCAAACCTTGACCTAAAATCCTAGTTTTGGTTTTCTCTTGATGTCTTTGCCCATGCCAACCCACAATGCATCCCTAGCATTGATTTACATGGAATTTTCACACCAAAAACCAATTTTCATGCAATATGACCCCAATGTCATATTTGCATGCATGAAACTCAAAAACACCGTGCTAAAACCCAAGAATTGAGACTCAAGTCCGTCTACAATTCTTTTGGCACACTCCATGGTCCATCTAGACCTCTAGGAGCAACCCTCCAAGGTCCATTCACCATATATCCCAAAGGCTCCTAGAGCTCCCCCTAGAGCTCTTAGCTCTAGCCACCTCCCTAGGTGACTCAACCATCACTAGGCCACACCGGTGTACCTCTGGTGACTCTTGGCCTACAAACTCAACCCTCTTCACCTTGGACTCCTTGTCCTTAGTTAAGACCTTTTTCTTCCCTTTAAATGACATTCCCTTGCCATTTTTGGACTCCCCCTTCTTGCCATAATCATATGCTATCCTAGCATATCTCTTTCCCTTGGCATGGGGAACCTTAGATCGGTATCCTAGACCCGATCTATCATTGGTGCGGTTAAGGCCACCCAACACCATATCCAAACCCTTAGATCCAACCGTGAATCTTTCTAGGGTCTTTTCTAATTTATCAAGCCTTGCTCTCAACGCTTGATTTTCCCTTTCTAAGTTTTGAACCTTTGAGTCCATATGTCCACTTTGGACATTCCTAGACCTTCCCTCCTTTCTAGGCACATTCCTTCCCATCTTGGGCTTAGTGCCTTGATCCTTTGATACAAAGGCCCTAGATTTACCATGATGCATGCTTTTCCTAGGGTTATGATTTACCTTGTTGACTCTAGTCCTATCATTATATCTAAAACCATGGTTATGCACAAGCAGACAATTTTCATTAATACTAGCATGCATGGATAAATGGTTAATTCTATTTTTATCATGCAAGAAGGATCTTGAATTTAAATTACACTTTAACCTAGGGTTAGGAATTACCTCCCTTACCCTTGAAGTTCCTCCTTGTTGTAAGCTTCTCTTCTTCCTTTGCACTTTCTCCCATCTCCTCAAGTGCTCCATCTTCTTGAGCTCTCCTCTCTTTGGGCACTTGGTGTGGTAGTGCCCTAGCTCACCACATGTGAAGCATCTAATTCTTTTCTTCTTCTCTTGGGCTTCCCCAATCCTACACTTCATGTTAGAATTTAAATGAATTGAAATGGATCTAGATTTTACCTCTATTTTACCTTTCGGGCACTTGTCCTTGTAGTGCCCCTTTTCGTTGCACCCAAAGCATGTTATATGATCCTTTGATTTGGCTTTGGTGGAGGTGGACGTTAGGTTGACTTCTTCTTTAACCTTGGATGAAGTGGATGCTTCCTCTTGATCCAGCATGGTTGAGGGTCTCTCCTCCCCCTCAATTCTTGGAGTCGACACTTCATCTTCTTCTCTTGATGAGGTGGATGATCTTTCACTCAATTCTTCCACCTCACTTGATGATGTTGATAATTCTTGTCCTTTTTCTTCTTCTTGAGCCATTTGACTTATCTCCTCGGGCTCTTGAACTTGTGTAGGGTTTTTATGGATTTCTTCTATCTTTTTCCATAGATCACATGCATCTTTATATTCACCTACACAACTCAACACATTATTAGGCAAAAGATATACCAATATATCAATTACCTTCTTATTTGCCTGAAATTGATCTTGTTGCTCTTTGTTCCAATATCTAGGACGAAGCTTCTTTCCGTGCTTGTCCTTTGGAACTTCGAATAACTCTTCTATGATCATCCTACACTCCCAATCCATGCCAAGCCATGTCTCCATCCTTGTCTTCCAATACCCGAAATCTTCATGGTCCTAGGCCGGTGGAGTGTAAATCTCATCCCCAAATTTGTCTTTCATGGTTCTTCCCTCTAGCATGTGCTCCCTCGGCGGTTAGTCCGATCAAGAGCGCTCCTTCGCTCTGATACCAATTGTTAGGATCGATTCCGGTACGCTAGAGGGGGTGAATAGCGTTTCGAGCCCCTTTCTTCCTACACGGTTAGTTTGCACAGCGGAATATACAACAAAAATGATCAAACAAATACTAACCAATGCTAACACGAGGATTTACTTGGTATCCACCCCGGACGGGTGACTAATACAAGAATCCGTCGGTGGATCAATCCCCGGATAACCTCCGGCTAGCCCTCGTCGCTCCTTGTGGGTGGAGAAACCTCGCCACAATCACAATCAAAGATCTGAGCACAAAGACTACTATCTTGCCTTTAACCAAGATAAGATTCGTCAAGAATCTCAGCCACCATGAAGTCCCCTTTAAATAGGACTCGGGCTGAAACCCTCGCTACCAGTCGACTGCCCCCAGGACAGTCGACTTGTGCCACTGAAATTCGACCGTTGCACCCCCAACGTTCGAATTCTTAGCCAACTCACCAGCCACCTACCAGTCGACTGCCCCCAGGGCAGTCAACTTGTCCCAGGCCATAACCCTTCTGTGAGTTTTATCAGTCGACTGCCCCAAGGGCAGTCGACTGCCCTACTCACTCACCTAGGATTTCCCTTCCCGAGTACATTCCACTCCGCACTCGAACCCTAGGACTTTCCCGAGTACAATCACATAGCACTCGTACCCTCACGACTCGACTGACTCCTCCACAGCAACCTCGACTGTTGCCTTCGCGCCCTCTTCATCTTCGGCTCCCGTCCCTCGGATGCATGCAAGCCTCTAGCTTGCCTCCATGCCATCCTTCACGTATGCCTCGAAGTCCGTGCCCATCAGCTCATCGCCCCTTTTCTCCAAGGTCCCTCGCATGCGCACGCAAGCCTCCAGCTTGCCTCCATGCCACCCTTCACCGTACTGAGGCTATCCAGTCAAGTCCATATGTGTAACCTGTACATCCTGCACACTCAAGATACATATATGAGATAACAAGGGAAGCCTAACTTAAACCCTTTGCCCAAACATCAAAACCCATGGTCACTCCGGACCATCTTAGGGTCGATTGCTCCAACATAATCGTTCTAAACAGAGTGTTAGTAGTATAGAGCAAAGCAAAACGAAATAAAGGACAACACAATATGCACGCGGGATATTTACTTGGTTGCCGACCCCCCCAGGGTCAGTACATCCAAGGCCTAAGCATGAGATTGCCCATCCACTAATGGTCTCCTTTCTGGACTTTCCAGAGGTGGAGAAACCCGTCTTACAGTGCACAGTTTACAATCAAAAGAATAGATAAAATACGTGCGCAAAGTAATTTCAAACCGAACAAAACAGAGTTGAAGACTCCGCCGATCTGGGCCTTCGAAGTGTCGCACACTTCCTCCTGGAGCCTCCTTGGTCGCAGAGCTTCGTCGTTAGCGCTTTGTCATCACTTGGGAAGCTTAGAATGGTTTCCGAATGATCTGTTTGAGCTGAGGGGTCGAAGCCCCTTTTATAGCTTTCATTGGGGCGCCTGTGATGAATGGGGCACCTCACAGGGCTTGGTCAAAGCTTATCTCCGTGACGAACTCGCAGCAGCCGATAAGGCTCTTGACCAGGGCGCCCTGGACTATTGAGATGCCTCATTGATTGAGGCACCCTGGTTCATTGAGGTGCCTGCATCAATGAGGCGCCCTGTTTGATGGGGGCGCCTAGCAACCTTCTTTCCAGCCCTATTGTGTGTTTGTTTACCTACTATGTCTTCAACTTTAGGTACCTGCAAGATACATAAATACAAGGCAAACATGCAAATAATCTTAACCTTAAGGAAATGGTTATGACTTCGGATTTCTGCGAACCCCTAGGTCGAACTGACGCAAGTTCCCACCCCCGAGAACGTGCCTTTCACCTACTCCTCTCAGGAGACGGTTGCCACCCAGTATATTCGAGTGGACTTTTGCTTAGCCTTCGATACTCTCGGATCTCGAGACGTTCAAACCTTGACCCATCTCTACTTCTGTCCTTAGTCATCGCTCAGCTAAGTTGCTCAATCCCTCGGACCAAGACTTCGTGCCCAAACCCTAGGTCTAGGACTTAGTGCCTAACTTCACTTATCAGGACTTTTGCCCAGCTTCACTCACCAGGTCTTAGTCCCTAGCTTCACTCACCATATCTTAGTGCACAGCTTCACTCACCAGGTCTTAGTGCCCAGCTTCACTCACCAAGTCTTAGTGCCCAATTCTTAGAACCAGGACTTAGTGCCTAGGTTAACTAGGACTTTTTCTTCACTTTGTTACTCCTCTCTTGACTCACCCTTCCCTTGTTCAATGTATCACTGACTTAAGCATATTGTCAAACATTGAAACACTTAGAGGAGGACATCACTGATGCATCTTGCACCAACACTTCATATTCATAGAATGAGTATAAAAGAGTTTTTCTTGTCATTTGGAGGTTCTACTTGTCATTTTTCTTCCCTTCCTTTCCTTGGCCGAAATCTCTTGTTCTCCCTCTCCTTCTTGCTTTGTGAATCTCCGCTTATGGCTAACACCACAAAGGTGATTCTTCTCTGAAGCTTGAGAGATTGTGTTTGTGTGGATATGCATAGAGGCACAGACACTTGAACGTGCAAGAGATCTGGCATACCTCGGACAAGCGGGATAAGCGAAGAGCACGCGCCAAAGGTATACATATAAGATAGGAATTTGTAGATCTAACTTTGTATGAGTTTTCTTTCGCATGGATTGCTTGTGGGGTCTATTATTTCCGCTGTAATTTTTAAATATTTTTGCCTATAGATACCTACACTAACTACCCTACAGGTTGACCACGAAGACTATTAGAAGGGGAGCCCGAGCGACTGGAAGCGTACCATGTCTAATACCTTCGATCAGAGGATTTTGGCAATCTGTTCAGCAACCACACCTCCAACATGATCAAGTTAGGGGTGCATGGAGCCATCAGTGAGTTGAAGGAGGCTGGACACCTACCTGTCGATCTGTCAGTGTTGTAAAAATGCAGCACGTGTTGGAGATTGTTCCAGATGATGTCTTCACTAATTTTGCCTAGACTTTTTATATGATATCCCGTCTATGGGCCAAAAATATCTTGTCTTTGTAATGAATCTTTTGGCTTATGATACTTCTTTATTTTGATGTGCTTACCTTGGGTTTTTATATGCATATTGCAACCTAAGCATAGTTAGGACCCCCTATCATGAGTAGGGAATTCGCTAGGATTTTGTTAAAAGAGTTTAGTAATAAAGTACTATATCATAATATTACTCAGGGGTTGATGATTCGAAGTGTTACCATCACAACCCCTTAAGCTAGGGAGACAAGAAAAAGTTCTAATATGTCAATGCAGAATCCCTAGACTTTGATCGGATGCCTTGTGCTTGAGAGGTTAATCACATTAAATTCACTCGAGACTTGGCATCTTGGAAGGTTCTTATTAACTATGCTTAGTACGAAGCTACAATGTGCATACCAAGCTAAGAGTGAGGTAAAGCCAAACCATGCAGTTGGTGTGTGTGGGTAAGCATACCAATAACTTGTCTATGGGGACAACAGTTTGAAATGCCGAGTGAGAGACCATATTAGATCATGGGAAGCCATGTCCAAGTTGCCATGATGGCATTCTGAGCTGGAGGCTAGGGTGTGTGAGCAAGCACATTTATAACTTGTTGAGAAGCAAGAGTTTGGAAGCGTGTAAGCAAGCATAGTTACAACTTGCTGAGATGCAAGAGTTTGGAATGTTGATCGGGAGACCATTTGGATCGTAGGAAGCCACACCCGATATGTCGCGATGGCATGCCGACCAGGAGGCTGGGGCGTGTGAGCAAGCACACTTATAAATTACTGAGAAGCAAGAGTCTGGGAGTGTGTGAGCAAGTACACTTAAAACTTACTGAGAAGCAAGAGTTTGAAATGTCGATTGGGAGACCGTATTGGATCATGGGAAGCCACGTTCGATCTGCCGCGATGGTGTGCCGAGCAGGCGGTTGGGGCGTGTGAGCAAGCACACTTATAACTTGCTGAGAAGCAAAAGTCTGGAATGCCATTCAGGAGACCATATTGGATCATGGGAAGCCATGTCTGATCATTTGTGATGACATGTCGAGCGGGTGGTTGGGGCGTGTGAACAAGCACACTTATGATTTGATGAGAAGCAAGAGTCTGGAATGCCTATCGGGAGATCGTATTGGATCGTGGGAATCCACGTCCGATCTACCGCGATGGTGTGCTGAGCGGGTGGCTGAGACATGTGAGCAAGCACACTTATAATTTTCTGAGAATCAAAAATTTGGAAGCGTGTGAGTAAGTACACTTATAACTTTCCGAGAAACAAGAGTCTGGAATGTTGATTAGGAGACTATATTGGATCATGAAAAGTCACATCCGATCTGCCACAATAGCGTGCCGAGCGGGCGGCTGAGGCATGTGTTTATTGGGTTGAACTTGACCTACAATCTCTCTCAATGAAGGGGAGTTAGCACCTCATACATAATTTATATAGACGCGGATTTTATGCTTGGTACAATCATACATGAACTGCACTCCAGGGTCGATCCAATCATTTACCCCTCAAATCCTGCAAGTAATAAGCACTAGAGGCTAGCTTTTAGATCACATTATAAGGTTCATCCCACTGAGGTTCTAATATGCCAACATCTCCCACCGGATTGATATTCTAGATAGAGTGGCCCACTTGGTAGGAGCGAGGCAGTACCCTTTGGTTGTATTTCTAACGCATTCTTTGCCGATAAGATGCCAGCCACGCGGCTGCTTAGTCTCTTATCTCAGTCACTCAGTCCAGCTCCATAATTCGTAAGTTAGCATTGTTCTCAATATTGTCTTGGTTGTAGAGTCATCGTCGATTAAATTCACTACTTCCCCACCATGAAGTAAGTGGAAAGGAGTTAATCTTGTGCCTTCTCTGGGAGTTGTGCGATACGCCCATAAGATGCTAGGAAGCTCTTTAACCCAACTCCCGCCGACATGGTCCAGCTTTACTTTAATACCTCTTACAATCTCTTTGTTGGTGACGTCGACTTGCCCATTACTTTGTGGATAAGCCACTGAGTTAAACGCCTACTTAATGTCATATATTGAGCACCATTGTTGGATTTTTCTTGCCCTAGAATTGCCTCCCATTGTCTGATACAAGCTTGTGTGGAATGTCATATTGACAAAGTATATTTTTCTAGAAGAATTTAATGACATTGTTCTCTGTGATTCAAGCTAAAGCTTCTACCTCCATCCACTTGGAGAAGTAATCAACTGTCACTAAGAGGAACTTCTTCTGAGTTAGAGCTATGGGAAAGGGACCCACAATGTCCATTCCCCACTGATCAAATGGACAAGCGGTTGTCGAAGCCTTAAACAACTCAGATAATCGGTGGGAGATGTTCTGATGTTTCTGGCAAGAAATGTAGGTAGCTACCAGTCGAGCGGCATCCCTTACAGTGTGGGTCAGAAGTATCCGACCAACAAGACGTTTCTGACAACTAAACGTCTCCCTGCATGGCTACCACAGAAGCCTTCGTGTACCTCCCTAAGGGCATAATCAACATCTTCTAGTCCCAAGCAATTGAACAGAGGACGAGAGAAGACCAGCTTGTATAGCTGATCTCCAATGAGGGTGAATCAGCTAGCTCTCCTTTTGAACAATTTGGCCTACCTTGGATCGGTTAGGAGAGTTCCCTGCTAGAGGAAGGAAATAAAAGGAGTGCACCAGCCCTCTCCCAAATCAAGGTTTGCTTTTTCTCCACTTATGCAATCATTATAATCTGCGCTACTGGTTGATGGAGGACCCAAGGCGTAAGGGAACCAGCCAGTTTGGTTAACTCCTTTTCTTTCAGGTTTTTCTCCAATGGGATTTGCTTTAGTGTGACTTCTTGAAAGTCATTTTTTAACTTCTCGCAGGCCTCAGCATACATCCGCAGACGCTCATTATTAATCTCAAAACGTCCGGCCAGCTATTGAGTGCCTAGTGGGGAATCTGAATAAAGTAACACCCGAGTTGCACCCACATGCTAGCCGCCTACAAACCAGATATTAAGGCTTCATATTCTGCTTCATTATTGGTGACTCTATAATCCAACCTAACTGAGAGTTGCAACATATCCTCTTTGGGAGAGATCATGAGGATCCCTATACCACTACACTACTGAGTGGATGAGCTATCTACATAGATCCTCCAAGTTTCTTCCATGTCTAGGTTTTGTAACTCGCTGAGAAAGTCAACCAGAGATTAGGTTCTAAAGTCCTTTCTGGGTTGATATTGTATATCGTACTCACTTAGTTCCGTGGTCTACTTAATTAGCCGACCGAAGCTTCAGGGTTGAGGATGACCCTTCCTAGAGTACTCTTAGTGAAGACCACAATGGAATGAGCTAAGAAGTATGGTCTCAACTGTCGAGCAGACAACATCAAAGCATAAGCTAATTTCTCGAGTGCACTATAATGACACTCGACTTATTTTAAAAGATGACCAAAAAGTACATAGGGCATTATTCTTTATTATATTCTATCACCAACACTGTGCCTACAACTCCCTCTGTTGTTGAGAGATATGCATACAGTGTTTAACCCGTTTCCCGCTTAGCTAAGATAGGTAAATTAGACAAGTACTCCTTCAGTTCCTCAAAAGCTTTGTTGCAATTCTTGTCCCATTGAAACTTCATCGCCCTACGTAATGTCTTGAAGAAGGGTAAGCTACGATTAGTAGATCTGGAGATGAATCTAGACAAAACTGTTATCCTTTCGGTCAGCCTTTGTGCTTCCTTCAAGTTGCATGAAGGCGGCGTCTTGTACTTTGTTTGGATTTCCCTCTATCTCCCTTTTTGTCACAATGTATCCAAGAATTTATCCTAGTTTGCTCCAAACAGGCACTTTTCTAGATTGAGCTTCAGTCCATATTGCCATAGAGTTTGGCAAGGTTCTTCTATATCAGTAATGAGATCAATAGATTGATCAGTCTTGATGAGGATGCCATCAATATATACTTCTATATTTCTTCTAATATGATCTCAGAAGATCTTGTTCATCAGTCTCTATATGTTGCCCCTTCATTTTTAAGAACAAAAGGCATTACGGTATAATAGCACGTACCATCTTCTGTGATAAAGCTAACTTTTTCTTGATCATCTTTGGCGAGCGGCAGTTGGCGATATCCTTGGTAAGCATCGAGCATACAAATAAGCTTACTCCTCGAGGTGGAGTCCACCATTTGGTTGATTTGAGGCAAAGGGTAACAACCTTTCGGGCAAGCCTTGTTGAGATCTCTGAAGTTTATATAGACGCACCATTTGTTATTGGGCTTGGAAATCAACACTACTAATTTGGAAGCAGACACGTAGGATGGTGACTCCGGTGATGCGACGTGTGTTCCTACGAGGAGGATTGCCTGAGAAGAAAACTAGCCAATGAACATTACAAGGGCGCTAGAAGAAGCTCTGGCGATCCCCCTCCGACGCTCAAGTCAGAAGTTGATTAGAAAAGGGGAAGTAGAATATGTCAGATTAGATAATCCAGTCATTTTCCTAAGCATCCTTGAGTACCTTTTATTTTATGCCCATGACTATTCCCCTCCTTTTAGCAATAATGATATTCAATGCAACCGTTACATCATTATTTCCTTAACGACCCATAATTGTCGCATCTAATCATTAAAGCACATGACTGTTTCCTCTATTGGTCATTTAATACACTATCGGCGCCCCTAAAAGTATTAAATGCTCTCTTTAATGAATAGTCATCATATGATACCTCCAAGTACCCCAAAGGAAGCTTGCCCCAACCGAGCAAGAATGGCCTTTCCCGACCGAGAGTAGCCCGTCCCGATCAGGTCAATTTGACCAAAGGCACTCAAATCTCTTTTAGTCCAACAGTACTCTATCACGTTCGACCAAGCGAAGCAGAGGCCTGACCAAGCATTCCATGACCAAGTGATTCCCAATCGGGAGCCACCGGTGACAATTTGGACGAGTCCATGTGAAAACTCTTATGCCACAGCTCCTATGCCATGTGGCAACCTACGATTGACCTCCCTATCAACTACATTGGCTAGCCAAGTAGGGAGTTGGATTCCACGTATATACCTAGCCTCCATCAACTTGTTGACCTCAACTCGGATGACTTGATTTTTTTTGGAACTAAAGTCTCTCTTCTTTTATTTTACAAGTCAAGCATTCGAGAACACATGCAACTGGTGTTCCATAATCTCAAGGGATATCCCCTTCAGCTCTTGTGGAGACCATGCGAATGTTGGTGTCGGAATCACCAAAGTCAAACCTGAGTTTTGAAAATGGCAAAGGGTTCAGAAGTTAATGTTTTGTTGTGATCTAACAAGGATAATCAAGTGTGCAGGTAAAGTCTTAGGTACACTAGGCACAAAGTCCTGGTTCTAAAAATTGGGCATTAAGTCCTGGCCGCGGGCTTGGAAACTAAGTCCTGACATAAGGTTGGGCAATAAGTCCTGATCGTGGACTGGGCACCGAAGACCTGGTGAGTAAAGCTGGGCAATAAGTCCTGGATGAGGGCTGGACACCAAAGACCTGGTGGGTAAAGCTGTGCACTAAGTCCTGGTCTTGGACTGGGCACGAAGACCTAATCCGGGGGATTGGGCAAAAGTCCAACCGGAGGAGCCGGTTGGCAAACAGGTAAAATCTCCTGAGAGGAGTAGGTGAGGACGTGCTCCCCGTGGAGGGAACATTAGGCGTCGGTTTGACCTAGGGCTCCATTTGGGAAGCCCAAAGTCAGAACCAAGATCGCTCAGGCTGTAAAACATGCTTAATTCTATATTGTTTATATGTTATTTGTGTTTTGAAACTAACCCTGGTTGTAGTAATGAAGGGATGAAGGTGTCTGCTCCCAAGCGCCTCAATGGAGTGAGGCGCCCTGCTGGGCTATGCGCTTGTGTTGAGACAGGCGCCCCAGACAAAGGGTAAATTACAGCCACTGCGAAGCAAGCCTCAAGACTACATATGAGGCGCCTATGTTAACACAGGCGCCCCAGTCAGCTCAGGCGCCCTGGTTGAGGGGATAAGCGCTGGCCAAGTATGCGGATTGAGGTTCGTGCAGAGAGGGCCACGTATCAAGCGCCCCCTTCAACACAAGCGCCCCAGCTACAACTATATAAAGGGGTTCACCCCCTTGGCTTCCACAACAATTGATTTCTACGCATTCATTCAAGCGCTTCGCTCCGACAAGCTTCGTGCTCAAGATTCAAGCGCCAACGACGACCCGCGGCTCCGAATTTTCAACTTCTCTGGTCGTCAGTATAAAATTGTTTTACTGCTATATTTTCTTTTTAATTATATATTCGAACTTCAGTTGTAATATTTTAAGAAATATAGAATTGCCTGTTGTAAATGGTCAAGGACCGTGGGCCTTGGAGTAGGAGCCGACCGTAACTCCGAACCAAGTAAAACAAACGTGTTAGCATTGCCTTATTTTACTTTCCGCTGCGTAATTTCTCTAAGTTTTGCGAAAAAGTTAATGATCGATATTCACCCCCCCTATCGATTCAATCCGATCTCACAAGTGGTATCAGAGCGGGTGACTCAAACTTGGTGCAACCACCAGTTCAGTATTTTTTTCAGATTTTTTCAAATTTTAATATTTTTTTTCTTTTTGCTCGTCTTTTTCTCATTAATCGAGGTTGATGCAACAGCACTCGATTTTTTTTATAATTACTATTTTTCCCGCACTCCTAATCCAAGACGTAGTCTTGGGACAAGATTTTTGTTAAAATTTTCAGTTTATTCTAATGGCCATGAAAGAGGGATACAGCACCGCCAGACCACCTCTCTGATAGATCTACTGGCGTGCTAGAGGGGGGGGGGGGGGTGAATAGCACTTTTTCGTTTACGTCTCTACAAGATTGTTAGTTGCACAGTGGAAATACAAATAAAAATAAACTAACAATAGAAAACAATGCTAACAAACCAGGATTACTTGGTATCCACCCCGAACGGGTGACTAATTCAAGAATCTGTCGGTGGATCAATCCCCGGATAACCTTCGACTAACTTTGTCGCTCCTTGTGGGTGGAGAAACCTCGCAACAACACTTTGGACGCTATTTGAGCATAAGAGACTACTAACTCACTTTACCCAAGCGAGTTTCGTCAAGAGATAGTAGTCTAAAATGAGCTCCTTTAAATAGGGCTCGAATCTGAAACAGCCGCTACCAGTCGACTGCCCCTGGGGTAGTTGACTGATCCCAGTCAGATTCGACCGTTTCCGTATAACGTTCGAATCTGCCAGCCTATTCCAGCCTACACCAGTCGACTGCCCCATGGCTAGTCGACTGGTACACACCTAAGCCTAGTGTTTGACTCTTGAGTACAAGTCTCTTCACACTTAAACCTTCTCGGCTTAGCCCCTGAGTACAATCACTCATACTCAGACCCTCACAACCCAGTTGACTCTTCACTAGCAGCCTCGACTGTTGCCTTCACGCCTTCTTCATCTTCGGCCCTCGTCCCTCGGATGTGCACGCAAACCTCGAGTTTGCCTCCATGACACCCTTCACGTACGCCTCGAAGTCCGCGTCCCTCAGCTCATCGTCCCTGCTATCCACCGGTCCCTCGGATGCGCACACAAGCCTCCAGCTTGCCTCCATGCCATCCTTCACCCGAAGACATCAACAAAGTCCATGTGTACCTGTACACCTGCACACTTATGTACACATATGAGAACAACAATAAATCCTAACTTAACCATATTGCCCACACACATCAAAACCCCATGATCCTCTAGATCATTTCTGGGTCGATTGTCCCAACAATCTCCCCCTTTTTGATGTGTGACAATATGTTAAGTTAGGTAAACATAACAGCAATAGAAATAAATAATAGCAATATCAATTGAAAAACAAAGCATACCAAACAAGAGGCAACCTCCCCCTTAACCTATGCTTTCTTCCATTTTTTCAATTCTTAATGACAATGGCAAGTTAAGTTTTCCCAACTTAACTCTAATGTTTCACAACCAAAACCAAGTTAAGTTTCAACCTAAACCTAACTTAATACTCAAGTTCTCCCCCTTTGACACCATCAAAAAGATTGCCCCAAACAGCCCTACCCTAGGTGCCAAATAAGAACCAACCAGATTTCTGAAAACCCCCTCAGAAATCACAAAATCACATTCTGTCCACTCTCCCAGTCGACTGCGATCCTACCAGTCGACTAATATGCAGATTTTAGAATTTCCAGCCGAAATTCAGAAATGCATATAAAATTCCAGAAAAATCGGAAAAATGTGAAATTCTGCAAACATGCTTGTTAAGGTATTCCCTATCCTAGAAAAAATTGGTTCATTAAAAATATTAACCGTGCTTGACTTTTGGTACAAACCCAAAAATTCTCAAATAATGTCAACTTTGTATCAACTTTGAAATCCAATCATGATTTCCTATATTTGCCAATGTCATTCACCTCCATTTGACATATAGAATGTTTCCCAAACTCCCCTTTTCATAAAGATATTTCCATTTTGACAAAACTCCCCCTCTTTCTTTCTTAAATCTAAATGATCATACCCTTTTATATATAAACTCCATGATTTGATTTTCAACCAAATTGTATTAGGTAATATATCAATATAGAATTTCCAAATCATATTATGAACATATATAAGGATCGTTACTTTAAAAACACAGCATCTCATCTATTAGCACTTAAAGAACTTTCAAACAGTATTTAAAACATTATCAAATTAAGACAAAATTTTCAATAACATAGAAGAGAATGTATCATACATTGAACCATATAAGCAGTCATGAAATAAACACCAAAAGAGTAGCTAGGGCCAAAGCCCTGAAGTCATCCAAATAGTTACAATTATCAGAATGGAAAGTGTTTGAGAGGTATAAAAATACATCAGATAATAGTAATGCTTTCAACACTGAACAACTCCCAAAAACTGCATCATCTGGTCAGAACATATGATCGTCACCGCCTGGAGGTGGAGGAGGAGGAGGAGCCTGAAAAGCGAGATGCCATTGTCGCAGCATCTCGTACATGTCATCCTGGCGGCTGGTAATCCTATCAACTGCCGCTTCAATCCTCTGCTCAGTCTGCTGTACTCCGTGAATATCCTCACGGATGACGTGAGCATCCTCCTGAAGCCTGTGGGTGTCTGATCGAAGCTGGGTGAACTCTACACGTGTAACCAGCTCGCTAGGCTCCTCATCTGAACTCGATGACTCTGGACGCTCCCTCCAGACAAATGTCCCCTGCCTACTCTCAATACCTGCCAAGGATAACTATCAGGTACCGATCTGGTCATAATCCTTTGACAGGTGCCTGACCTGACCACTGGTGATGCGGATACCGAATCGTAACTGGAAAAACTCAGCCAACACATGACAGAAAGGCATGTAGATCTTCCCATTAACACTTTGGGAAAAGTTACAAATGGAAGTAAACACATGAAGAGACACATCTATGTCCAACCTCCACTCAAGAGCATACATCATTACTAGGTGAGGCAATCGAATCCTTGCTCTCCCCTTAGTAATAATGGGTAGGAGACATTCTACAACAATCTTGTATAGAACATGACTAAATGGACTCATGGGTTTGGCATCAAAGATACGCTCAGATTCATGCCTATGTCTTCTAAAATAGTACAAATGAATCTGATCGATAGTCACATCTGGAAATTCAAGCGGCTCAACAATGTTGGGAAAATAGGTATTAACATTGTTTGAAGCCCGACACTCTAGAAAACTAGCCAAAATCATGGTTGTGAAGGGGATGGTAGCACCGGCCACTCTAGACTCGTAAAGATTATTGTCTGAGTCAATACAAGTCAAATTGGCATAGAACTCCTTGCATAAATCAATATTATCATCATGTTGACAGTATACCAGTTGTTCAATGCCAAAATGAGTGACCATCTCAATAATCAGAGGTGCTTTTTCTTGAAAATAGGCGTTGTTTAAGTACCGACAATGCATTGGGGCAAACTCATTCTCTTCAAATCTCTTTTTACATTCTAAGCTCCTAAATCTGGCCTCTTCTGGAGCTTGTGAACCTGGACGGGATGATCCTTCACCCCTAGATCTCTTAGACATAACCCTAAGATACCAAACACATGCATGCATACCAAGATACCCCCCCCCCTAAAAGAGAAAATACCGAAGAAAACACATACAAAATATCATATTAGTATCCAAACAAAGTTTAAATGGAGAACTAAACCTTAAATCATGATACCTTTTCGCTAATCTTTTAATTTCGTTGATTTTGAGTGAATGTCTTGAGAGGAGGAGTTTTTAACAAGCCCTAGGGGTAGATCAGGGATAGAGAAGGACTTAGAGAGGGATTTTAGGGCTTAGTAGGGCCTAAGGACGAAGGAGGAGCTTGGGAGAGGAGAAGATCGCCGGGTAAGTTGCCAAAACCCTAGGGTTTGGCTCCCCCGGCGCGCCCATTTCCTTTTATAAAACCCGCATCCCAGTCGACTGGCAGGATGCCAGTTGACTGGAAAAACTATCCCGAATCCCAAGATTGATACATTTCTCAAAACTATCTAAATTTGACCAATTAAACTCAACCTAAAGTTCTAATTTGAACCTCTTCTTGATACTTAATCCCATATTCATTCATAGTACATTACTATCATAAAGTTACATGGTATTCCCATTTTAAAACCATTTTCTCTCAATTATAATCCAATTTTCAATCTTTTGCTTCATAATTCTGTAGGACCGGTGCCGTCGATAGAGGGAGGGTGAATATCGACCGTTAAAATTATTTGAAAAACTTCATAAGTCCTTCGTTCTAGACTCAGAGCATTAGTGCAATGGAAAATAAATAGAACAATAAAACAATACAGTAGACACACAGGATTTATTTACTTGGTTCCCGACCCCCCTGGGTCAGTATGTCCAAGGCCTATGTACTCGGCGTGAGTCCACTATTGGTCTCCATTCTAGAATTTTCGGAGGCAGAGAAAACCCATCTTACAGTTTATAGTTACAAGCAATAATATAGAAAATTAAGTGCGGAATTGAATAAAAGCAAACTGAACAAAACCAAGTCTGAAGCTCGGTCGATCTGGACCTTCGAAGTGCCGCGCATTTCCTCCTAGAGCCTCCCGGTCGTAGAGCCTCATCTTTAGCGTGTTGTCGTCATTCAGAATGATCAAAATAGCTCACAGCAGTTGTTGTTTGAAGCCTTGGGGTCGAGCCCCTTTTATAGTGCTCCTGGGGGCGCCCTGGACGTCGGGGGCGCCTGTCACGTGCCTTCGGATCCGAGAAACCTCATTAGAAGCTCGGTCAGCGCTTATCCCTCCAGAATCAGCCTCGGAGCTGACGGGGGCGCCCATGACACCGGGGGCGCCCTCCTTGACTTGGTCTGCTGGCTTCTGGTTACTTTGCTTCGATTGCTTTGACTCAGGGCGCCCGGGACCTCCAGGGCGTCCTGCATACTGCAGTTTTGAAGCAACTCTTGCTTCCTTGTTTTGCCTTGACCTTAGGGGTGCCCGGGACCTCCAGGGCGCCCTGCCCAGTTGTCTGCCCCTCTCCTTTGGGGCGTTCTGAGCTGCAGAATCACATCCCTTCGGTCCTGCATTCAAGGTTAGTGCCAAAACAGCAAAGCAAGAGTATTAGATAATTTTTTACAGCCGTAGCTGTCTTGGTTCTGACTTTGGGTCTCCCAAATGGAACCCTAGGTCGACCCGATGCAAGTTCTCACCCCGGAGAACGTGCCTTTCACCTACTCCTTTCAGGAGATGGTTGCCACCCCAGTCCTTCGGGTGGACTTTTGCTTAGCCTCCGATACTCCCGGATCTCGAGACATCCGAACCCTGACCCGTCTCTACTTCTATCCTTAGTCATCGCTCAGCAAAGTTGCTCAGTCCCTCGGACCAAGACTTCGTGCCCAAACCCTAAGTCCAGGACTTCGGTGCCCAACCCTCGGCCAGGTCTTCTTGCCCTGTCCTCGACCAGGACTTCGTGCCCACCTTCCGAGCATGTCTTCGGTGCCCAGCTTCACTCACCAGGTCTTAGTGCCTAGGTTAACAAGGACTTTTCTTCCACTTTGTTACTTCTCTCTTAACTCCCCTTTATTTGTTCAATGTATCACTGACTTAAGTCTATTGTCAAATATTAACACACTTAGTGGAGAACATCATTGATGCAACTTGCACCAACAATCTCTCCCTTTTTGATGTTTGACAATATCTTAAGTTAGAATGGTTGAAAGGGCTAAACCTTAACTCTTGGGATCATAATGAAAAAAGATGATCTAAGTTTTGAAAATTCATTTTTGATTCTTTGGGGAAAAATAAAAAAAATCTAACTTTCACTCTCCCCTTTTTGAAAATATTTTGATTAATTGATCCTTTGGTAAGAGAAAAAAAACCATTTATTTCTAGCTTAAGGCGCATCTCTCCCCCTTTGTCATACATCAAAAAATCAAGAATTCTTGCACCAACAATGACAACATTTTGGTTTTTTTTAATACTTAGTATAAATTTTTAAAAGCATAGTAATACTAAGTACTTAAATTTCCAGAACAAATCCATTTTGAAAAGGTATTGTGCACTTCTGAAAACTATTTTGTATTGTATGAAATATGTTTTTGATCTGAGATAATTTTCTTTTAGAAAAGAAATTTAGAAAAGAGATTTCAAGAATGCAAGTGCTTTTGAGTTTTTGAAAAATGCAAGTATTTTTGAAAAGTATTATTATCTTTGAAAAATATAAGTATTTCTGAAAAATATTATACATATTTTTCAAGTACTAAGTTTTTTGAAAAAGATGTGACTTTGAAAAATATAAAAAAAAAATTTTGAAACATAATATTTTACTTGACTAGGTTTCTTTTCCAGTCTGACACAATGCTAGGAAACCTTGATAACTACAAGGACATTTTCCTAAGTGTCCTGGAAATTCTCCAACCCAAGTAAATATTATTTCAAAAATAATTTCATAAGTCACACAAATTCTGAAAAATAGAATAATAGTATTTTGAAAAACTTATATTTTTAGCAAGATTTTGAAGATATGAAAATATGTTATTAAATAATTCTTTTAATTTGATCTCCCCCTAAACTTGACCAAGTCCTAGGAAGCTTGTTGACCACAAGTACTCTTCCTCTAAATCTTTAAGATTTGGTTCAGATAAAAAAGAATTATTTAATAATTTTTTTAAAAAATAAATGATTACCAAAAAAAACTTTTCTGAAGTTCTTTCTTTTGACTCAGACTCCCCCTAAATTTAACACATCCTAGAAGTCCTTGAAGATCATGAAGTGGACCTTCCTCTGTGTCTTTAGGGTTTATCAAAATCAAAAGAGATATAGGCACAATTTTTTGAACATATAATTTTTAAAACATAAGCCTTTTTCGAAAACACAAGTGATAATGATTTAAAGCGTAATTTTCGAAAAGTATTTAAAAAAAAAGAAAAATCCCCCCTGTACCCGACACCGTTTGACTTTATCTAAGTGCCCTAAGGAACTTTAGTGTTGTCCTAAGAGGCTTGTGTCTATTTGTGTGAGTCAAACAATTTTCAAAGGGATATAATTTTCGAAAACATATACTATATTGGCAATCAGACAAGCATGAAATCTATAAAAACATTATTATGCTAAAGTACTATTTTGAAAATATATTTTTAGAAAAATATTCTAACAATTTTGAAAATGGTTTTGAAACATGCTCATCAATTTCTTAGTCCTTAACATATCACCCATTTTAGATGTATCAATACAGCAAGCATGATTGCCTTATGAGTGTATTGTGAGATGCTTGAATCATTTTTCTTAATTTGTTATTAAATCTAAGATCTAATTGAAACTTGTGTTAGATTCAAATCTAGCAATAGTAAAGTCAATTTGATTTTCAGTAATTGACTTCCAGGTCTTAGCGAGGCACTAGCCCTTCTTTGGTCGTAGCCTTATTGGATCATCAACTCTTTCCTTGACAAAACCTTTTATAGAAAATTCATCTTCAAGTTACTTCTTGAAAGATTTTGGTCTAACTAGTTTGGGTCTTGGATTGGTAGCTTCAGCTAGTTCCACCATAAAGGTTTCCCTAACGTACTATCATCTCACCTCCTTCCAATACTAGGTTGATCAAGTTTCAATTATTCTTTTTCCTATAACCGTTCTAATTTATGCATAAAATTTAAATATGAATGACATGTCATATATTTAAAAGAGATAGCAAATGCATGGCATGACATTTATGCATGAGTCAAACAAGTCAGAATATTTAATTAGGCTTCTAAAGATGTACCAAATTCCCGATTTGATACATGTCGTGTGAACCCGCGAATATGTCAACCTCCTTTGACATATTTAATTTTATTAAATTACTTGTTACGGTTTGGGTAAGATTTTATTTTAATTCGAGTTTAAGTTATTTGAGATTTAGTTGGATTCAAGTTAATTAAGAATTAATTGAATTAATTTGAATTTGAATTAATTTGAATTAATTAATATTTAATTTGATTTTGAATTAATTTTAATTAATTAAGATTTAATTAAATTAATTTAGATATAATTTAAGTTTGAATTAATTTAAGTTTGAATTAATTACAAATTAATTTAATTTGAATTTAATTTAATTTGAATTTAATTTAAAGTTTAATTGATTAATTTGAATTATTTGAATTTGAATTAACTTAAGTTTGAATTAATTAATATAATTTATGTTCGAATTAATTAAGATTTAATTGAATTAATTTGAATTATTTGAATTTGAATTAACTTAAGTTTGAATTAATTATAATTTAATTTAAGTTTGAATTAATTAAGATTTAATTAAATTAATTTGAATTTGAATTAACTTAAGTTTGATTATTAGTTAATTAAGATTTGAATAATTAAGGTTGAAATGATTAATTAATAATTGTGGGTTTAAGTTCAACATTTTCATTATTTCGAAAATTTCTGACTCATCCTTATTTTTCTTTTCAAGTTTTTCAAGTAATTCTGATTTATTTGAACCTTTGTGATTTTTATTAACTATGACCTTTATCTTAGAAAATTCTATCTCCTCCTCAAGATTAGATCTTTCAATATCCTCAAAGTAGGTGGAGTAAAATGGGCCACTAGTTAATTTTTCAGGATTATCTAATGGAATGATTAAATTATTATCTAAAGAGATATCATCTCCACTATCCTCAGAATTATCCTTATTATCCTCAGAAATAATTTCAGGATCATCTCCAGAATTATCTTCACTAACTTCAGAGTTATCTTTAGAATTATTCTTATGATGCTCAAATTTGAATTCTGAGTGATACAACGGATTTTCAAATTTGAATTCATAATTATCTAAAGGATTTTCACATTTGAATTCGGATTTATCCTTAGGATTTTCAAATTTGAATTCGGATTTATCCTTAGGATTTTCAAATTTGAATTCAGATTTATCCCTAGGATTAAATTTATCTGAATTAAAATTATCAAAATTAAATTTATCAGAATTAAAATTATGATAATTTATTTTAGAAATAACTGAATTGATATTCTGAATTAAATAATTAATTTTTGATATTTTAGTCATATCTGCATTTTCTAATTTGACATGCAAAGTATTAATTTTACTATGCAGTAAATCTAATTTATCAGAAAAATTAACTAAATTATCAAAAGACATTGCAGGAATTTGTAAAATTTTTGGAACATAAATCCTACGTACCTTCGCCAGACATTTGTTTTTGTAGTGTCCGTACTTCTCGCATTTAAAGCATCTGATGTGGCTTTTATCTCTCCGGACTCCTGGCGCTGGTGTCTCCTTTGCCGCCGGTGATGTAGACCGAGTCATACGAGTAGGGCACTGATTTTTGTAGTGCCCTCTCTCCCTGCACGTGAAGCATATAATATGGAATTTAAAATTTGACATTTAAAATTATAATGTACCTGATTCACCCCTCAACTCCTAGCGTCGTTGCTCCGTCGGCGGCCGGTGAAGAGCGGCCTGGCTCTGATACCAATTGTAGGACCGGTGCCGTCGATAGTGGGGGGTGAATATCGACCGTTAAAATTCTTCGGAAAACTTCGTAAGACTTTCGTTCTAGACTCAGAGCGTTAGTGCAGTGGAAAATAAATAGAACAATAAAACAATACAGTAGACACGCGGAATTTATTTACTTGGTTCCTGACCCCCCTGGGTCAGTACGTCCAAGGCCTATGTACTCGGCGTGAGTCCACTATTGGTCTCCTTTCCGAAATTTCTGGAGGCGGAGAAAACCCGTCTTACAGTTGATAGTTACAAGCAATAATATAGAGAATTAAGTGCGGAATTGAATAAAAGCAAACCGAACAAAACCAAGTCTGAAGCTCGACCGATCTGGACCTCCGAAGTGTCGCGCACTTCCTCCTGGAGCCTCCCGGTCGTAGAGCCTCGTCTTTAGCGCATTGTCGTTGGTCAGAATGATCAGAATAGCTCACAGCAATTGTTGTTTGAAGCCTTAGGGTCGAGCCCCATTTATAGTGCTCCTAGGGGCGCCCTGGACGTCGGGGGCCCCTGACACGTGCATTCGGATCCATGAAACCTCATCCGAAGCTCGGTAGCGCTTATCCCTCCAAAATTGGCCTCGGAGCTGACGGGGGCACCCGGGACACCGGGGGCGCCCTCCTTGACTTGGTCTGCTGGCTTCTGGTTACTTTGCTTCGATTGCTTTGACTCAGGGTGCCCGGGACCTCCAGGGCGCCCTGCATACTGCAGTTTCGAAGCAACTCTTGCTTCCTTGTTTTGCCTTGACCTTGGGGGCACCCGGAACCTCCAGGGCGCCCTGCCCAGCTGTCTGCCCCTCTCCTTTGGGCGTTCTGAGCTGCAGAATCACATTCCTTCGGTCCTGCATTCAAGGTTAGTGCCAAAATAGCAAAGAAAGAGTATTAGATAATTTTTTACAGCCGTAGCTGTCTTGGTTCTGACTTCGGGTCTCCCAAATGGAACCCTAGGTCGAACCGACGCAAGTTCTCACCCCCGAGAACGTGCCTTTCACCTACTCCTTTCAGGAGACGGTTGCCACCCCAGTCCTTCGGGTGGACTTTTGCTTAGTCTCTGATACTCCCGGATCTCGGGACGTCCGAACCCTGACCCGTCTCTACTTCTGTCCTTAGTCATCACTCAGCTAAGTTTCTCAGTCCCTCAGACCAAGACTTCGTGCCTAAACCCTAAGTCCAGGACTTCGGTACGCAACCCTCGGCCAGGTCTTCTTGCCCAGTCCTCGACCAGGACTTTGTACCCACCTTTCGAGCAAGTCTTCGGTGCCCAGCTTCACTCACCAGGTCTTAGTACCCCGCTTCATTCACCAGGTCTTAGTGCCCAACTTCACTCACCAGGTCTTAGTGCCTAGGTTAACTAGGACTTTTCTTCCACTTTGTTACTTCTCTCTTAACTACTCATTTTCTGTTCAGTATCACTGACTTAAGTCTATTGTCAGACATTAAAACACATAGAGGAGAACATCATTGATGCAACTTGCACCAATAAATTCTCCCTTTTGCGTGCCAATTCACTATGAGTTAGGCTAACCTTAGCCTTACAAACCCAGTGGCACGCTTTATAGCCCATTTAATCTTCTAGAATGAAACCACCTGAGATCCATTGACCATGAATTCCATTTTGGCTTCTAGAACTCTCCCTTGAGCTCCTATCCCTAGTTACCTCCCTAGGAAGCTCATCTACAAAGGCAAGACCACACCGGTGCTTCTCCGGTGCTTCTTGACCTTCCACTCTCACTCTCTTAACCTTATAGGTCTTTTGCTTGGTCATTTCCTTTTCTTTTTCTTTAAATGACTTTTCTTTGCCATTTTTTACTTTCTCTCTACCATAGTTATAGGGCACCCTTGAATATTGCATTTTACTCACACTTGCCCTCTTAGGATGATATCTTATGTCCGGTCTACCATTCCTAAGAGATTGATCTTTTTGCATCATGTTTGCCCCCTTTGACCCTCTAATGACTCCACCTAGGGTTCTTTCTAACTTATCAAGTTTTTCTCTTAAAACTTGATTTTCCTTTTCTAACGTTCTAATCTTAGAATCACTAGACCTAACTTGATCATTCCTAGGTCTACCCAATTTTCTAGGCATATTTCTCCCTTCCTTAGGGTTTATGCCTTGGTCCTTAGTCCTAGAGTTCCTAGGTTTATCATGAAACATAGAATTTTGAATGTTTTGGCATGCAAAACTGTTTTTTGGTTTTATCATGATATTTGAAACCAAAATTACATCTAAGCAAGCGATTGTTTACATTTCTATCATTCATGGAAGAACTTTGAGCATAAATAGAGTTAGGGATTACCTCCCTTACCTTTGGTGATCCCCCTTGATGTGAGCTCCTTTTTCTTCCTTCATTCTCCCATCTCCTAAGGTGCTCCATCTTTTTCAACTCTCCATTCCTTGGGCATTTTGTATGGTAATGCCCTAGCTCCCCGCATGTAAAGCATCGAATATTCCTTCTCTTCTCCTTTTTAGCCTTCGCATTCCTACACCCCATGTTAGAATTTAAATAAATAGAATTGGGTTTAGGAATTACCTCCTTTTTACCTAGTGGACACTTATCCTTGTAGTGCCCCCTCTTGTTGCACCCCCAAAGCATATAATATGCTTGTCACGCCCCCAGAGGAACATGCTTCCTCGAAAATCGGGCAGCATCTCCCCTGTACGGCGGACAATATGGTACAATAATACATGTATCTCACCAATAAAAGCTTAGCCACATGCGGCTAGCATCACATATATATAGAAGTAAACACAACCACGCAGTATAAGATAATGGGTGGCTCAGCCACCTTAAACATACAAGAAACTAAAACCAACGAGAACTCAAAATGTCTCTTTTAACGACAAAGAAACTGATAACAAATACAAGACGAATTTATCAAGTATTGAAAACAAAACAACTATACCAAATACGGAAACGTAACTCATCTCTACACTGGGGACTGGCAACTGGATCCTCACCTGGCTCCAAGAACTACGTCTACCTGCTATCTGAAACAACAGAAAGGAAAGCATGGGTGGTGAGTTCGAGCGGACTTTGCGGGTATATGAGTAGACAAATAAGCATGGCATAATAAAGATAACGGAGTAGAGAAATCAACACTGTACAGTCCATAAGGAAATATAGAAACCTAATCATGCATAACATATGTAAATCGACATGGTATAAAGTCCGAATAATGACTAAGCAGGTATAGAACAACTCAATAATAATAATATCAAGATATGCATGCATGTCAAACATATGCAACAATCATAGCTCATATAAGTGCATCGAACACAAGAAAATACATAAAAAAAATACGTATGCACATGATGCAATGACATGTGTCACCCCTGACGCCAGTCAAGCCGTCAACACATCCCATCTGTGTGGCCGAGTGGGTAGGGTTGTGACAACTGTACCACTCCAACAACAAATACCACATAAGGCGTGGTTGAGTGGACAGGATGCTGGGGAGTCTACACTCCAACCCCGATACATAGGGGGAGCTATACAGTTGCAATATCCCTCTAAAAACAACGGTGAGGGTGAGCCACCAACAACTCATCCCTCTAAAAACAACGGTGAGAGTGTCACTATTTGGCATAACAGGACAGGTGCTCGCACTCTAATAACTACCACGATAACAAGTGGTTGAGTGAATCAAGCAACAATATGACTAACGACGGCTTAACCAAATGTAAGCCTAATAGCCGTTAGTATGCAACGTGCAAGTATGGTGCATGTTATACGATGCACAAACAACCGAAGAAACAACGATGCAACAAAATCCAACAAGTATACGATGCATCAATACAACCAATCGGAAATCGAAAACCAACGATTATGCACCTACACTACTAGGTAGGGTATTTCTAATGCCAAATAAATCTAATTGTGTTTAATGGACTTCTATGTGCTCACATACAAACGACACTTTACAGAATAGAAAACCAATAGAGGACTGTACGGATACAAATTTGGAATATTCGAAGATCAACGAAGAATAAGTCTCAACGGCGATGTTTTAAATAACAATAAAGAACAAGGTCAAGCAACCTATTAGACATAATATAGTCATGCTTTTAAGGTAAAGAAAACTACTCGAGTACAAAGGAGAAGTACCACCTTATAATTGTAGAAGACCGTAACCGAGAAACCGTCCACGATCAATCGAACGAGTCCGAATTCAAGGTCCTGTATAATAATTAATAAAGTTTAGCTAATTAGACTTAATGTTGATGATGATACAACCTATCATTTTGTATGCTTGGTTAAACACTACTACCATCAAAGCAAACTTCTGCTATTTTAATTAACATGCTTTATTTAATTTGTCCATATTGCTAAAAGGATTTGTTTCACGACTAATAGTTGAGACCCTTGAGTCTTTAAAGTATAATTATAATAGCCTAATCGATTAGCTCAAGCATGGTGCTTTAAAACCTAATCAAATCCCAAAACTTACAGCAATAAGATCAAGGAAGTTTAGAATACCCAAATTAATCAGAACCTAACAGCTTTAAAGACGGCCAAACATCTACACGACGCCACAGAAGATACAACTCAAATTCTCAAAACATCTACCTTTTAAAAGTAGAATTGCTATACCAATCAAGGAAACAACAAGCTCAACACCATTGTTAATTACTTCTACTCTGATAAACCCTTCTCACCTCCAAGATCCACCTTTGCGGAGTTAGGGCAGACCCTCACGACAATGGATCGAACAGCAAAACAAGTTCCTTCCGATTCCCCTTCGCCCGCCGGCACCAACTCACGGCAGACTGAAAAGAATAGGGGAAAACACTACACCTACTCACATCATAAATCAAACCCAAGAACACATTCCAAAAACCACCAAAGGAATTAAGGACAAGGAAATCGCAACTGAGGACTTACCAGCACGAAGGTCGACAGGCGTTCGGTGTTGGCTGGCAGGACCGACGGCGTCGGCTAGGTTTCCACGCAAGGTCGTAGCACGCTGAAGAAGACGAAAGAAGGAGGGAAAAAGGGAGAAGGCTATGGCCGGCGGCGGTCGGCGGTCGCGAGGGAGCGGTTGCGGCTTCGCGCAGGGAAAGTCACAGAGGAGATGGGCGTCGGGCGGTTTCGAGAGAGTTGGGCATCAGGGAGAAGAAAACGGCAGAAGGGATTGGGGAGGAAGTTAGGGCTTTTAGGATTTAATATAAGTTTTGGCCATTTTACATAATGGTCCTCCAACTTTCACTATTCACAACTAGGCCCTTTATAAAAAAAATTATTACCCTTTCAACCCTTTAAAAATCCAGTATTTGACATTCTCCCCTACTAACAAAAAATTTGGTCCCCAAATTTAACCAGTAAACCACAACATACTAGTCCCCTGAAGCATAATCATAAGTGCCTCTATAACAAATTCTATAATTGCATTATCTTATTATAAAAAAAACTATGGTTTTATAAGGAGAATATATGGATTGAGACATGATCGAAAGAATCAATCTACGAGACCAAAGTCCATTCACGAGACAGGTACAAAGGATCCAACTATAGAACTGCTTGACAGAATCAACCTCAATGAAGTGCACACAAATGCCGAAGCAGTCAAGCTCCCAACACACCACCAGGACAACGCAAAGGGTACTTTGGGGGGAATTTACCTCTTCGCATATTTTCCAACAAGCGTAATAGGCAACACAGTGGATTTTAAACTTTGTGATTCCTCAACGACAACTTGTTCTCATTTGGTTCATTCCTGCGTGAGGGCACCATATGTGAACCAACATATTTCAGATGGTCCACTTTGACTTGTGAGCAACTTATAGCAATATGTTGCCAAATGACTAGCTATGTAATAAAGACTATGAAAACAGTCTTTTCATGAGGTTGAAGGGTATCTATGGAAACATGAACCCTTATTTCTAAATTGTGAGGATCAAGAGGTTCAAATGCAATGTTGGAGAAGATTGAGGGTTGCTTCTTTGCAACCTAAGAAGCATTTAGGAAATTCTTAGAATGTCTGAACATCTACAAATAGGAAAACTAGCAAGAGAGCTAGGATCAGAGACCTTTCCTTTGTTTCCAAGGTAATATTATGTTTCTATCAAGATTCACATTGGAGTTTTTTTTTTCCTGTAAATCCTTATAAATACTTTGTTAAAGCTAGAGGCAGTGAGGAAATGAGTAGAGGTGAGAAGATCTGATAAGCCTCTAGCTTGATGGACCTAGCAGTGATTTGATCACCAAGTAGTCTATTGTGAGCAGTAAATAGAAAAAGAAGAAGAGAAAGTGAGTCGGTGAAATTGGTTATGACTTGAGCTGTTGATCCAACAGGATTATATAAAATAAGTATGGCTTGTTTTTTGTCATAACAAATTAATGCTCAATGGAAACCTTATTATTATTATTATTTTTTAAGATTTATTTCTAGCGATCGTATGGACTATGTACATAGTTGTTTAATCAATTGATGTAAAATACCATTTGCATTTTGTTGGAAAAGCTTGTTTGCTATCAAAGGTTCCATATCTGCTTGTATTTAACTTGTTGCATGCAATTGAAAACAAGTTGGTAAACTGTATTTACTTGTTCTCTTGTCTCAAAACCTTGACAGCAAATGTTGAAACCTATGTGCAAACTTTGTCGACTAAAACTACTAAAGTTTATCATGTGTCTAAGACTACTGCATCTGCATATGCAGTCAAAGCACATAAACTTTTGGATCCTTACATGAAGGTAAATTACTGAGAGAGTTTAAATAATGTTTTACTGATAGCTTAAATGTTTGTTCTATTTATATTTGATTAATTAATTAGGCTGCAAAAATTTAGTGTTTTGTGGCACTAAGAAGCCAGGAAGGTTTCTAAACCTTACATTAATCATGTTGCTACTATCACCAAACCATATGTTGAAATGCTGAAGATCGCTTTAAGGCCTTACACAAAACGTGTAGTTCGAACTTACAAAAAATTCCAGAAATCAACAATTACCTATCACCGCCAGGTACTCATATTTGTCTGCTAAAACTTGTGTATGCCTTGGCATTGTTAGCATCATATGTATGGACACTAATTGGCAGGATACATTATAAACATTTTACTTGCAATGTTTCCTTGTTGTTAAGACCTCCAAAACATTTCTTTTCCGAGTATGGGGATCCTTTTCTCTCTTTTTTTTTTATCAACATTCACTTTGGCCCTTCCGGATAATGTGCCATATATATAACAAATTTTAAATTTCAGTCTTGGCTCATTCGATTTCAAAGGTTGGAACCGCCAACCCAGCGGCCCCCTGGTCTCTGCCCCACAAGTGTCCAGAGGGGGTAAATCACGGTGAATGCTGGGCAGGCCAAGACACCCAGGCGCGAGGGATTTTTTTTTAAACAGCAGCCGAGGTTTCACCCCTCGTTCATACTGTCGACCCTCGAACCCACGACCTCCATTTCAAGTGCGAGTGTCTTAACCAGCTGATCCAGCCCGTGCGAGTGTCTTGGCTCATTCGAGCATTTACGGTAGGAAGTTTCAAGGATGATTTAGGTTTCTTTCCTGATATCCTTTTCCCTCTATATTTTTTTTTGTGAATGAGTTTGCCCACATTAATAGAATCCCCTATGTTAACATTGTTGTTTCAATAGGTTTTTAGTTTAGAGGGATCCACTATCCGATTTTATGTCACATGGATCTTTAGAGAAATTTATTTATGCTATGAAATCTAATGTAAGAATACCACTTATTCGCAAAAGATTATATAAGATTTCAATAAGGATAGCAAGAGGTCTAGAATACCTACATTGAGGGTGTAACACCAAAATAGTTCATTTCAACATCAAGCCTTGTAATATTCTCTTAGACAAAGATTTTGTTCGAAGATTTCAGATTTTCAGTTAACCAAATTATGCATAAGAAAAAGAAACACCGTTTCAATGACAATGGCTCATAATCTTCTCTAGCAACTTTGGAGTTGTGACTAGCAAGTGTGATGTTCATAGCTATGGAATTATAGTGTTGGAAATGGCATATTTAAAGAAAGACTTCAATGCCTTAAAGAATACTAGTGAAATCTACTTATACATTGAATTTATAATTTAGCATATATATGTAAATGTTGACCTAGGATCCAGATTTTGAAACTGCTTCAACTTTCATTCAGAGAGAATCTCTAACCATATCTTTGACAATACCTTTGAAGCTGTTTGGGGAAAACTATATCGTTTATGGAGAATCTCTAACTATAGCTAAATAAGATATAGGTTACAAAAGACTAGGGACAATAGAAATAACTATAGCCAAAAATTGTCACTAGCTCAATGACAAAGCAAAGTTATCAAGTAGAATCATGTGATGGCCTGAACATCACAGGATCTAAAGTATCAACTTTAAATAGCAACAAACATTACTTTCAGTGTTTGTTAGCAAACTAGTTCTTCTTAAATAGCTACTGTGGAATATGCAAACACAAATCAATTTAGATGGCTAACAAATGAGCATCGATAATGATGAAGATCGTGTGGTTTCTTGAAATGACATAAGATATAAATGTTGGGTGACAACTATTGTTAGCGTGGTTTCTTTTTGTGTTACGTATTTCTGTACATGCTAGCTATATGTGGGGCATGAAGCATGGCCTTTAAATCCATGTGGAAAACATCATGCTTTCAGGACAGAAGGTTAGTGTGAAT
>JAGFNQ010001980.1:0-25096 GCA_024364735.1 Boesenbergia rotunda | reverse complement strand
CTAACTTGATGATGGAAGTGGAGCTCACTCAAACACATATGATTCTTGCACTACCATAGGCTTGCTTATTATCTACTCTCCACCATTGATCATGATTGGAATCAACAACTATAAAAACAAATGAAAACATGGAAAATGGTAAGAAATGGAATAAAACAAGAAAATGGAAAATTTGATGGAGTGGGAGACTTGGTTGCTCAAAAATATTTCCAATGTGCTTTGCCCCATCTTGACAGTCCTCTAATGATATCAAGAGTGTGGTGAAGTCAAATTTAAGTAATTGCCTTTGATTTGGATGAAAAACCCTTCCTTGGTTTCAATGTGCCATTTTCCACCTTGCGTGCCAAATTTCTTTCTTCATTCTCTTTTCTGATTTTTCTCTTCTTCTTTTATCTTCTAGCAAGGTCAGAAATGAACTGAAATAAAGCTTGGACTTGGGTGAGAAAAATTTCACTTGATTCCATGGTGCCAAAGTTCACTTGTTGTGCCACTTTGTTTCTCCTTTGTTTTTCTTCCTTTTCAAACTGTTTTCTATTTCTTTTTCTTTTTTTTTTCTAACTGATCACTTCAGAGCAGGAACACCAGTTCCTATTTCAGATTACAGCTCCAATTCCAATCTAATTCGTGACAGCAGGTTGCATCAAATAAAAATGGCAGATTTAGAGCTTGAAGTTGATACCAAACTGTTTTTCTGTTTTTACCTCAGGTTTTGTTCAGCTTCTCTGCAATTTTTTTTCTTTCTCTGTTTTTCATCAGATTCCAAACTCTTCCTTTGTAATTTGGCCGCCAAACTTTTAAATAAACTGCCTCACAAGCTCTGATCAAACTCAGCTACCCATTGCTAACTTAGGAAGCAGGAATTCAACTTCTTTTCAGCCTTAAGTCAGCCTTCCTTCAGATTCTGTTTAAATTCAGCAGTGTTTCACTGACTTTCCAAACCAGATTCAGGTTGAGGTAGATCAGATTCCTTGCATTCTTTACAACCATTACATCACACAATGATAAACAAGCAGCCATATATTTTTTTCTGCCTTATACTGCTTCCTTCTTTTTTTTTCTGTTTTTCTGTTTCGATTTCTTTTCTGCTGCAATTCCATTGTTTGTGCTATAATTCCCTTCCATTCCATTCTAGATCAGTAACTTGGATTCAGATTTCCTTCCTTCCTCTGATGTTTGGCACAAATTTCTGCAATAAGCTCAGATTTTCTGTTTTGGCACAGATTTTTGTGTAAGTTTCAGATTTTTCCAACTTGAGTTCTGATTTTTGTGGACATGCTTCAACCTTTATCAGAAACAGCTGCAACCCAGCCTTCCATGAGCTTCAAATGGATTGCATTTTCTGTTCCTTCTGATCAGCAAGATGAATTTGGACCAAGTCACTGCCGTGAGCTTCAAATGGATTGGATTGAGTTCAGATTTTTTTTCTCTTCACAGCTTCAAATCAGATTTTACAAGGTGTGGCTGATCTTGACTTCCCAAATTCCAACTTTCCAATTTGGATCCAAGTCAATTTCGATCCAAGCTAGTAAAATTTTTTTCTTCTTCACCTTGGCACAAGAATTTCTTTCTTTTTTTTTACTTGCCACTTTTTAACTTGGATTTGCAGATTTTTTTTTTTCTCTCAAATGAAGTTTTCCTTGCTCCAAATAATTCCAAACTCTAGTCACTCACCCACACTTGAATCTTTGTCCGTCTCGGGCAAAATAACATCAAGAAACAATCCAAACAACAAGTCTAATGAAAAGTGAGGGTAAGAGTAAGAAATAAGTAAAGAAAAATGGAATGAACATGATTTTTTTCTTAAAATTGATAAGGAAGGAAAACAAATGGATTAGCCTCTATAGATGTGATCCAATCATTGAATTATGATTTTGAAAGAACCTAAGCAAGTTCTAGAGTACAATGACATAGGTGTGTCACAAAAATAAGGCTAATTCTCACTAGGTCAAAAATAATTCATCTCAAGACACCAATTAAGAATCTAAAGCAAAGGAGTACTCAAGCATCCAAGATTTCATCCATTAGCTCAAACCTTAAGTCTTAACAACCAAATTTAATTTATTTTCAAAAGACTCTAAAATGCTATGGAGATAACCTAGAGGAATACATTTATTTCCACTCATGTAAGAAAAAGTGCTAAAAGAAAAGACATGGTATTTACAATATCTATTTATTCAATTTACTCTAGAAAACATAAAAGTGAAAAATGCGATAAAAGAAAATACAAGAAAGAAAAATCTCCCCTTTATTTCTGGTGGACGGAGTCGACCCAGAAGAAGCCTCCATCTTGGTAGTGGAGGTGTCTGGGCGGCTGGGAGAATTAGGACTCCCCCACACTTGAATTTTTCAAAATAATGCTCCGGTGGCCGAAGGCGATTCAGGTTCAAGAGCCATTCAAGGGATGGAGTGCTTTTAATTAAAGTCAGATCATCTCCTCCTTCTTGATGCCCTTCAGAAGTCCTTCCAGGAGGCTGGAGTCTATTCAGTTGGAGCACCCACTCCTGAAGTCTTCTGGACCCTGCAAAAACATGTAATACCTCTCTCAAGCGTTCAGGGTCAGAAAGAAATGATATAAGTTCAGTTTCTGCATGAAATAAATCCAAATCTGCATCTTGTCCAATTAAATCAATTTGTGGTGCCTCAATAAAACTTTCAAAATGATTTTCTACAAAATTTGCATCCAGGAGCTCATCACAAATAAAGAAATCAATTTCTGGCTCATCAATAGAAAGTTCACAATTATTTTCCATCCAGGGTGTATCATGCAATGTGTCACAGCCAATCAAATCAATATCAGGTATTTCCAAAAGTCTTTCACATTCATTTTCAGCATAAGACATAACAAGAGATTCATCAAAATAAATAACATCAATTTCAGGCACTTCTAAAAAATTTTCACTATCCATATCCACAAAAGATGTATTAAGTGATTCATCATAAAAAACTACATCAATTATGGGTGCCTCTAAAATTATTTCACTATCCATAGCAAGAGATGTATCAAGTAATGCAGTACGATCAATAAAATCAATGTTTGGTACCTCTATTCGATTTTCATAAATAATTTCTACACAAGGTATATCAATAAACTCATCAGAATCAATAAAATCAGCACTAGGTACCTCACTGCATTTTTCTGAAGAAAGAGGAGGAACACTTACCTGAGCGTGCTGGATAATACCTGAAGGTGTATCTGTGGTCTCCTCCTGGTCATGTTCATGCTCCTCTTCAGCCTCAGGCTCTGGTGGACAATCAACTGGTGATCCTTGGGTGCTTGCTTCCACCATGCAAGTCCCTACACTTTCTGGTTCATTCTCTAAATCTTGTGGTGGTCCCTAGGGCTTAGTGCAATCCCCTACACCTATGGAATCATCTCCTCTGCATGCTTCTCCTGTAATATCTGCAGCAACAGTATCAGAAAAATTAGGACCACTAATAACACTATCATCAGAAAACAAAAGTCTAGAATGGTCCTGTGGAGCTTCAGTTTCTTCTTCTTGAGCTGAAACATTTGAAATTGGATTTTGAATAGGAGTCTCCGGAGGGATGCATGCTGTAGGTGCCCAGATTTTAATGTATTCTTCTTCTTCTTCTTCTACTAAATTTGCAGGATTAATTGAAGAAGGACTTTGCCATGCACTAGGGTCACCTTGAACTGATATAAAACCAACTCCGGGGCTCTCAGAATTAAGAATAGCTTGAGAAGCTAATTGTTCTGCTCTTTGGGCTTTTATCTGATTCAAATCATTAGCCACTTGTTTCATTTGCCTTTCGATGTTTTGAAGCTCTTGTTGACACATTTGATAAAATGGTTGCACAGGCTGATTAAACTGCTGAAAAGTTGGTTCACCACTTGGTGGAAATTGCTGAAAATTGTAGCCCTGGAATTCTTGGATCTGAGGTTGATATTGTGGTGGTGAACACTGAAGTTGAGTGGGCTGAAATTCTTGTTGCCATGGCTGAAAATTCTGGAAAGGTTGCCCTTGCTGATATTGTTGAAATTGTGACTGATCTTGTTGATAAAGGGGCTGAAAATTAGGCTGAAATTGCTGAAAGTGGGGCTGAAAATTTTGAAATTGGGGCTGCCCATTCTGAAAATTCTGGAAAATTGGTTGAATTGGCTAAAAATCCGATTGAAATTGTTGTGGTGGCTGCAAAAACTGATTTGGTTGCTGGAAATTAGAATAGGGTTGTTGGAATTCTTGCTGGGTCTGCTGAAAGAGTGGACACGGCTGCTGATAAGTGGATGAAAACATTTTGAACCTGCACCCCTGTCACAAAACAAACAAGAAAAATGGCAGTACCCGTATACAAAAGAATAAGCAACAAAAAATAGAACCCAATGATATATCAAAAAGTATACAAGCAAAAATCAAACAAATCAACTAGTTGCTTCCCCGGCAACGGCGCCAAAAATTTGACGGGCCCAAAATATACTAATTAATTTGTCACGAAATGTATGGGCTCATCAAATTTAAATATCAATGAATGAATTGCTGGAAACCCTTTTTACAATCAAAATCTAAAAATGTAGCAAAGGGGCCACAGGTCGTATTTTTCTCGGGGCTAGTTGACGTTGTTTGATTCGCGCTTGTATTTAGGTGTCGTTTGTGTTTTCGGGTTTCAAACAAAGATTTGGGTTTGGGTTCAATTCAGATATGAAAGCACAAAGAAAAGGAATAACTGAATGAAGCAAACTTAAGCTAGATAAATACAATGGAAGACTCAACCAATTGTGACTCAATCAAACCCAAGTGGATTTCAGAATTGGAAATTCTATATCAATCGCACTCCAAGTACTAAGTTATTGAAACAAATAGTGAAACCATTATGATTAAAACTGATGCAACATTATAACCATAATTTTCGAAACAACTTGATACAAAATAAATGCCAAACCTTGACTTGATACAAGATACATGCCACCAAAACTTGATACACACTAAATAAAACTTAGGTGCCGAGATGAAAATACTATTCAGAACCAACCCAATGCGACAGAGATGATTTTCAGGCTTGAACATTCATTAAAAACAGGCTTAGTCTTGATACAAATCAGAGCCAAAAATAGTGGACACGCAAAGGAAACATTTATGCCAAAACCAATGCTTTTGTGCCAATGGTGAGGCTGCCAATTCAGAATTGGATGAATCGATTACTGCTGGGAGAGTACAGCTGTGAACTCAGTGATACGCAGGGATAAGTGCAGACATTCAACTTCAAAATAATGATCAATCAAGAAATTGAAGACTGGACAAACCCAAAACTGCAGAAATTGCAGATATGGACTGTGAAATTTCAGCAACCAACATAATTCAAAATTCGAAACTGATCAACAACAAACATGTCCATACTTCAGTTGAATGCACCAATTCAAAGTAAGATCAGATTCTCAGAAGCTAGACAGCACTTGATACAAAAAAAATCTGATAAACAACATGTGCAGAAAATGCAAACTCTGTATTAGAAATTCAGCAACAAAGTGGATGCAAGTCTGAACAAAGCAAGGAATCCAAGTGCTGTGATCTATATGCAGAACCTCACTAACACAACATCCAGAAATGATAGCTGACAAGGTATAGAATAAAATGAACTAGCACAGATAATGGATTCAAGTTGCAGAAATTCGAATGGAAAGACTGCAATTCAGAATTGCAGAAATGAATTGGAAGAATTGATACACAAAGGCTGAGCTATAAGTCAGAAATAGAATTGTCTGGACAACAAGCTCAACCCTAATGCATTGATATACTAAATACGATCTTTAATTTCAGGGAATTAACTACACAAGAATCGAAATTGAAACAAGCTGAGAAATTTCAGAAACCAAACTGAAACTGTGCAGAATATGGCTGATACGCATGAAAGGATATGGCACGCAGCAATTACACTATGAAATAAACTGAAATTAACTTCAATTGATCACTAAGAAAGTTCTTAAACTATTATCATGAAGATTCAAATCCTAGTTAAGCAGAAACTATGCAAGAAACGAAACTTAACCAAACTGAAACCAAAACAGAAACTAAACTACAGCAGTAATGAAGATTACAACTAATAAGCGAGATTAACTAAGAAATCTAAACATCGATCTCTTCCCGAGCTCGAATGCTTCTTGGTCGTCAAGCAAGAGTGAGCCTCGGACCCGCAAGCTCAGCAAATCAATGGAGAAATGACCTCTGCTAAGCAATCCAGCTCACAGTCTGTGCCAAGCTGAATTGCCAATCGATTTCTTCAATCTTGACTTGTCCAATCGCGCGGATGATGTGGGGATGAACCAAACACTCCAGGGAACCCCTCTGGATAGCTCGGATGGATGGAGGATGGATCAAAACCGAGATTGAAGCAATGATGGACAGAGTTGCGGAAACCTCGCAACAACTCTGTTTTGGCCAATTCGGAGCTGGAAATTCACCGAAGCAGCTCCCCAAGGATCTAGCACTCGATCTAGGTCAGAAATCGAAGGGTCGCGCCCCTTGGATTGAAGAAAACTAGCTAAAATTGAAGAACAGCTGAAAGAGATGAAGAACTGCGGCGGAGACGCGACAACGCTGAAGAGCTGGGCAGATTTGATTAAATACTTATCAATGGACGGTCCAGATTGATTTGGATGAATCCAACGGCTGATCTTGCTCTGATTGGAGCCAAACTTTGATGATGATGATCTGGGGTCAGGATCTACCTTGTGGTAGCTCGGATCCTCCAGATGTGCAACGGATGGTCCAGATCAACTCTATCTGTGAATGGACGCTCTAGAGCCCTCCAAGTTTGATCCAACGGTTGATTTAGCTCTGATTGGGATGAAACCTTCAGATCTTGATCATAGAGCTTGATCAACTCTAACCCTAGCTCAGATTGCTTCAGATCGTCCCGGATGGCTCAGATCTAGCCGCTCTTGAATCGGACGGCCCGGATTAATCGTAGGCTTGATAATTCGATCCGGTTCATATCCAACTCAAGTTTGACCCAGTATGCCCTAGGTCCAGGATCCTTTCATGCCTACAAAAATATATCAGAAATTTAGTGGCCAAATAATCCAAAAATTGAGTAATTTTGCAATTAAGTCCAAAATAAGAGGAAATCCTAAAACCTAGGGTAAAATCACAAATAAGCAATGAAAACATAGGTCAAACATGGATTTTAACATCTAAAATAATCACAAAAATGGTACTTATCACTTACCCCATGATGTATGCTATGCTTAGTATGATACATGATGTATATATATGTGATACTTGTATGGGATGTTTGATGTCAAAAACCTAAGCTACCTCTACCCTTGACTTTCGGCCAAACCTTAGGTTTAGGGTTAAGAAGAACTCAATTAACCCATGAAGCATGCTACCACTTTCTATGACATGAATATGATTTATGTGATCAATCTTGTCATATATAAAGTATGTTTAAGTGGTTGAAATATGATGTATGTATGAGCATGTCTTATAGCCCATGGGGCACCCTTATGAGATTGCATGTGATGTGTATGTTAAAATGCTTGAAAGGATACTCCACTAAGTATGGGATCAAGAACACCCCTTATGTTGCGTGGTGTGTCCCTATGGGATCATGAGCACCCTTGAAGAGTGGTGTGTCCCTTGAGAAGTGAATTTGGAGTACTCCTTAGCATATATGTAAAGACATGATAAATATTTTACTTTGTAAGTTGTGTACTCGACTCGGAAGGGGGTCATTAAACAAATCCGGGGTGCATGTTAACTTAAGGTCATGGCTCCGGTAGGACGGAAGGGTCCTGCTCTAATGGGATTGGTGGCTCGCTACCCCAATTCATTAGGGAACGCGCATTATGTGGTACACAACTGAGCCCTATATAATGTTGAAATATTTTTAAGTAATACCTTTATGGAATTGTTTTGTAAACATTTATTATATGTGAAGGGTATGCTTAAGATACTTCATACTGCTTGCTTAGAAACTTTGATATTTAGTATGCTATGATAAACTCATGCTTATGATTCATTATGTGTACATGTTGTATTCTTTCGTATGGATTTTGCGAGTAGGACAGGATCCTTACTAAGCATTTATGCTTACTAGTTTATGTGTTGTCTTATGCTGCAGATAAGGGTAAGGGACACTTAAACTAAAGGAATAGGCAGGAGGGCTGAAGATGTGTGGGGTGGTGGCTCGGGAAAGAAAGATTCTTTTATCTACATTACTATGCCATGTTGATGTTTTCTTTAATAATAAATATTAGTGATTACACTTGGATTACTCGTATATGTTGAGTTGAACTACTTGTGAACCTACCATGTTCTAATCATTAAAGCATGATATCTGATTGGCATGCACTGACTAATATGCCTAGTACTTATAAATTTCACTTGGTAGATTTAAACAAGCATGCTTAGTACTTAGTCCTTGCACTTTTGTTTGTGTTTTTATTATATGTTATGAAAGAAAAATTTATATGATTGATTGTTATGTAACCCCGCCCCGAGAGTAGATATAAGGGTGGGCGTTACACCGGTTAGAAAGCAACCTCCTTCTCGGTGGAGAAACCTCTCCACAGCGTTTCAATCATAGATATATGTTTAAGCACAATGAAACAACGAGAAAGATCTTACTTAGCACTTAGCAAAGACAAGAACACAGCAAGCTCCCTTAGAGGTCCACCAGCGACGATCTCACGCAAGATCCCTCTCCTCGTGTCTTCTCACTGTTGGACTCGGAGCTTATTGTTCCCTCCTTCAAGCGCTCAAGTAATGACTGGTTGCTTCACAGATTGTAGTTGCTTGCACAAGATGATGGAACTTCAGAACACGCAAGCAAGATGTGGAGAACACAAAGGCGCAGCAAGAACTCAGTTCATAAACTCTAGAACTCTGCTTTAACGAAGCCTTCTTCCGCCCTTTTGTTTCTCCACTCAGCACCAGGTGACAGCATCTCCTGCAGCCTCCAGCTGCTTCCCTGCCAATGTCAGCTACCACTGAGCCCTCCTTGGACTTCCTGAGCTCCCCTTAGCCAAGCTCCAGTCAGCAGCTCCAGTCTGCAGCTCCAGCCGTTGCAACCTGAGATGGAAAACGGACAAACCTGCTCCAAGGAAAGCCTCCATTAACTTCTCCTTGAGTGTTTGAATCCTTCCCTGTCACCTGCAGCTTGATCAGAGTATTAGAATAGCATATCACTCAGTAAATCAAGAATCAGAAGTTAAGCGCAGAGAATCGGATACGTTTAAACGCGATCAGAGCGTCTAACAGTGCATTTTGAATTAAAGTGATCGGTCACTGGAACGATCAGAGAGCCTCCTAATCGGTCACCAGACTGATCAGGTTGGGTCCAGACCGATCAGGCTCCGTCCTGATCGGTTCCCAACGCTCAATTAGAAATCGCGATTTCTTTGGGACTCTCCTGGATCGATCACCAGATTGATCCCAGGTTGTGGATCGATCATCCGACCGATCCACCCCTTTATCGGGTGATTTCTGAGCTTCGCAGTCCAGACCTCCTGATCGATCACTGGACCGATCAGGAAACCTCCTGATCAGTCACCAGACCGATCAGGTCATGACCAGACCGATCAGGCTCCATCCTGATCGATCATAGAGAGGAACCTGCGATGCTGGATCGTTCACCAGAACGATCTGCACAGTGATCCTGATCGGTCACTAGACCGATCAGGAGCAGTTCAGCAAGGGAACTCAACCTTACTGTTTGCTCCCTGATCGGTCACTAGACCGATCAGGAGCAAAGCAATGGGTGAAACACATACTCCCTGATCGGTCACCTGACCGATCAGTCATCGCTGGATCGGTCACCAGACCGATCCACGAAGGAGCACCGTTCCAACTCCCTGATCGGTCACCAGACCGATCCAGGGGCTCCAACCTAGCCCTCCAAGCTAGGGTTTCATCCACCTTAGCCCTCCAAGCTAAGGATTTTTCACCTAACCCTCCAAGTTGGGAATTTGCACCTAACCCTCCAAGTTAGGACTTTTCACCTAGCCCTCCATGCTAGGACTTTTCACCCAACTCTTCCGGATTAGGACTTTCCAAACCTAGCCCTCCAAGCTAGGACCTGACCATCCAAGCTAGGACTTTTTCACCTAACTCTCCAAGATGGGACTTTTCACCTAACCTGTAACGCCCGTCCTTATATCTACCCTAAAGGCGGGGTTACGGGTCCATACATTCATCTCATATATCATGTTAAGCATGTATATCCAAACAAAACAATTACAATACAAGAAGTGTAGTAAGCATGCTTATTGAAGACTAATTTACCAAGCAAGGTTTTTCATATCATCCATGCAACTACAACATAATAGAGAGATCATTTAACTTCATAATTTACTGATCTAAATAATTTACTGATCTAAACATGGTTTGAACACGATAGAGCACAGCATTGGGCAAAGGGCATGGTAAGAATATAGCAAGAGTTACCTAGTCTTAGATACATACAAAAGATGCATTCATAAGCAACAGGAAATAGTAAATAAGCAAAGGGCATTTTACTTAGCATGCATACTACAAGAATTAGACATTAATGATAGTGTTATCTAACATGACATAGGTTCCATATCTCTAAACTTAATCAACAGTAGAGTAGACATAATCATCACACATTCAGAGTATAGTAATACAATTGCAATCTTTTATTGGAAGCAGTTTAGATTCTAGACAAAAAGAAGGTAGATAAGAATCTTTCGTTCTTTCCCGAGCCATCACCACACACATCCTCTAGCTTTCTCTCTGCCTCTTCCTTTAGTTCAAGTATTTCTTACCGCTATCTGCAGCATAAGAAAAACAACATGAACTAGTAAGCAAAACATGCTTAGTAAGAATCCGGGCCTACTCGCAAAACCATATCGATACATCATATCATGTACTCAGTAATCAAGATAGAACAAGATATAAGCATCATAAGCATCTCATCAAAGCATCATAAGCATCACATCAAATATCTCTAAGTACTTACAGAACAAGATCATCACATAATGAGAAAATATGCTTTTCAAACAGTTCCATAAAGGTAAGTACTTAAAAATACAATATCATCCAGGGCCCAGTTGTAGTACCACATCAAGCGCGTTCCCTAATAAATTGGGGTAGCGAGCCACCAATCTAATTAGAGCAGGACCCTTCCGTCCTACCAATGCCATGACCTTCAGTTAACATGCACATTGGATTTGTTCAACGACCCCCTTCCGAGTCGGGTACACAACTTTCAAAGTAAAGTAATTTATCATGCAATTACTCATATATGTATATGCCTAAAGGTACTCTTAATCTCATCTTAAAGGGACACACCACTCATCAAGGGTGCTCTTGATCCCCTAGGGACACACCACACATTCGGGTGCTCTTGATCCCAGTTTCAATAGAGTATCCTTTTTTTTTAATCATATTATTAACCACATCTCAACCACATCATGTTCATGTCATAAGAGTGCCCCATGGGCTATAAGGCATGCTTTTATACCTAACAAGATAGGTCACATAATTTATACACACATCATATAAGTGTAGCATGCTTCATGGTTTCATTAAGGACTTCCCAACCCTAGAACCACGGTTGGCTGAAAATCAAGTGTAGGGAATTCTTTGATTTTCCAATCAAGCATTCATTCCTGCATTTCTACAAACACCTCAAGTGTACTTCATGTTAACAATTGAAACATGGTTTATACTTCAAAGTGGGGTTAGCTTCCACTAACCCTAACTTACAAGGGTGGCCGAATGGTGTAAAATGGCTAGGCTAGGTTTTTGACATCCAACCTTCACACAAACATTCACACAAACATGTTATCTACACTACTATTCATGAGAACATAATAGGATAGCAAGCAACTCAAAAACCCTAGCCTTCCTCCTCTTGGCCGAAACCTTGTAGGGTACCAAACCCTAATTTTGTCCTTCCAAAAATTTGGAAACATCACATATGAGTATACCCTAAGTCTTAAGGGTTATTTTCATGTATTGAAAAGTTGCCACACACATCCCTTAGGAAGTGACCGAAACCCATACAACGACAAACCCTAGGTTTTGTTCTTGACACCATGAAGAAAAATCCATCTACATGTATACCCTAAGTCTTAAGGTCTTCCCATGCATCAAAGTTGGATCAAAAACCTTCTCTTGGACCTCCAATCCTAGGGTGGCCGAAACTTCTACAAGGAAGATCCTTGTGATTTTTCAAAAGAAATACACAAACAAACATTCAATAGCAATTATACTGCAGGAGAGAGGACACTTACATCCTAGCGCTGGAATTTCACCTTCTCTTAAACTGTAGGGTACCCTACACTTGCAGGGTATGTGAAAATCCTTTTCTTCCCAATCTTCTCTAGGGTTCCTTGGACTTGGTAGAGGGCAAGGCACTTGGATTTTCCTCCTTGCAATTGCCCTAGGGTTAGAACCCTAGGGTTGAAATTTCGAAAACACAAGGGAGAGGAGTGGATTTTCGGTGGAGAAGAGAAAAGGAAGAAGAAGAAGAGGAAGTTACTCTAACTTCCCATCTCCTTATTTATACTTTTCTCATGAAGAGACATGTCTCTTCACTTCCCTAGCTTTTAACAAGCATGTTCCTTATTCCCTCTACATGAAATATTGCTTGGTTCATTGGTTATGACATGGTGAATGCAACTAGGAGGTTCAAGGTTCAATCCTTGCTTCCTCCTTTCTACTTCTTCTTTTTATCACAATTTGCACTAATCCATATCAAATCCCATTAAACCAAGCCCATCATGACATTTCTTAATATTAATAATATTTCATAAATATTATTTCATAATATTTTTAATATTTCATATTCATGAATATGATATTTCATGCATTCATGACATTTCATAGCATGTGATTACATGAAATTTATATCATTTCATTATAACCATTTTTCATACGTTGTCATGATTTTACATTGAAAAATCTTGGGGTGTTACATAACCCTCCAAGTTAGGACTTTTCACCTAGCCCTCCAAGCTAGGACTTTTCACCCAACTCTTCCGAATTATGACTTTTCACACACCTAGCCCTCCAAGCTAGGATTTTCAACACCTAACCCTCCAGGTTAGGATTTTCCAACACCTAGCCCTCCAAGCTAGGATTTCCATACCATGTCTGATCCCCGACTAGGACTTAATCATAATCATCATAATCAACCTAAACTAAAATCGATGTCAACACCAAAACAATAATCAGAGTCAGACTACATTAACAGTACTAGTCATGAAGTTAGATATTAATTAATTAAATTGTCAGTAAATTAATTAATTAATGGACATGCGAGATCTTAAACACGGGGAGATTATGTACATATAATATGGTGGAGCCCATATTTAATTATAGGGTTGGTGCGGTAGTTTAATGGTAACCCATTAATGGACCGGGTTATCATTAATGGATCGGGCTTTGGATCCATTAGGAGACAAAAACCAACTCCTCCTCATGGTCCCTATTGTAGCCTATATATACCTCATAAGCCACCTGTTGTTGTATTATCAATTAACCTAGGCCTTTCTCTCTCCAATCCTCTCTCTGTCTCTTAGGGTTAGGCGGCGCACGCAAGAAGGCAAAGGAGAGGCTTTCGGTGAGGAGGAAAGAAGGAGGAGAGATCTTCTTCTTCTTCACATCCTCTCTTTCTCCTTTTCCCTAAGAACGTGCAGCTTCAACAAGGAAGGGAGGAAGGTCGACGCATCCTTGAAAAAAGGAGAAGGTCGGCATGTAGGGATCTATGGGCAAAAATATTTAGAATTTACAGCGGAAATAAGATCCTTTGAGTGATTCATGCGAAAGAAAACTCATACAAAGTGAATTTACAAAAATCCTATCGTATAGGTATACCTTTGGCGCGTGCCCTTCGCTTATCCCACTTATCCGAGGTATGTCAGATCTCTTGCACGTTCATGTGTCCATTCCTCTATGCATATCCACACGAACACGATTTTTTGCCTCAGAGAGGAAACACCTTAGTTGTGCTAGCAACATGGGATGGTTCACAAAGCACAGGAACCTCCACTAGGGAGTTTTGGACAAGGAGGAAGAAAGAAGAAGAAGAGAAGTGCTCACTATTATCCATTGACAATAGAGGGTATTTATACTCATCTATGAATACCAAGGGTCTATGTCCCTTGAGCTCCTCTCATCTTAATGCTAATTAAACCCAATGAATACCAAGCCTTTTGGTATCCCTTGAGACTCTTAATATTCTATTCATCTAATGAATAGAATGCCTCTTAGCCTTCTTATTAAATAATATTCATTAAACCATTTAATGAATATTATCCATAATTAAGTGGTTGAGTCTAATCTAGATGAGACTAACTCAAATTAGACTCAATCCCATAATCCTATTGGATTCACTTTAGTCTAACTCAATTAATCCAATTTGGATAAAATCTTAGTCAAACTATGATCAATTAATCTCCGAAGCATCGTACCCTTAGTGTGTGATTCAATAGGTTTTCGTAACGTTGGCAATATGGCTAAACCACTCTAGATACATAAGCAATGAGCGTTATCTAGCAATGTATCATTGCTACCCAAGTGACAAGAAAGTTGAGATCTGACTTAACCTCTGTGACTATGACAATGTATGACCTTGTCTTTCCATCCTTGATATCTAGATTGACCAATGAGGCATAGACTGTGTCATCCTCGATTAATCTTTGTGTTTCTTGATCCCCAAGTAGATTCACTCAAACAAATGAGCTCAATATCTCATATTGACTCATTTGAGCATGACCATGCATTTTAGTGGTCCTACTTGACCAAGGGGCCCATAGATATCACTCCCGTCATATGGGAGGGATAGATCCCATCTACATCACTCACATCCCTCTGCATAATTTATTACATACCCATTGATCTCTTTTATAGTCCACCCTATTATGAGTGACGTTTGACGATACCAAAGTGCATAACTCCTTAAGTATGGTACTGTAGTGACTTCAGGTCTAAGGATTATTGATAACTATCATTTTATCATTTCAATTAGGCTCTCAAAGCCATATTTTTGATCCCTTTTCATATGCTTAAGTTTGCATTTACATTAGGTTTCATGAAATCTTTCTATTTTGTCTTTGGATACAATTCTTTCTATATTTGAGATATTTTGGTATTAATTTTGAATCTAATTTTGTAGGCTTCAAATGACCATGGACCTAGATCAAGATTGGATCAGACTTGAGCTCATACTTGTCTTTGATCAAGGGGATCAAGAGGTGAATCAATATGGGTCGTCCAATCAAGGAATAAGTAAATCTGAACTATCTATGAACTTTTGATCAATCCGAGTTCAGGATAAGGCTAATCATGACCCCAGATCAAGATCTGAGAATTTGAACCAAATCATAGCACATCTGACCGTCGGATCAAGCTTAAAGGAGTTTCAACCATCCAAGCTAGAGAAAGGAAGATCTGAGCCATCCGCCTCAGATCTGATTGATCCGAGCTAAGGACAAGTAGATCAGAGCCATTGATCAAGATCTAGAAACTTTGGTTAAGATCTAAGAAGATCTGACCGTCGGATGAGGCCGGAACGATCACAGCCATCGAAACTTAAATGGGTCAGTTAAAATAGAATTCCCCTCTTCGCTGAGCTAGTCGTCGCGATTTCCAGTGTCTTCTTCCAGTTTTGATCGCTTTTCTTCTCCGATTCTTAAGGCGACCACTTCAAATTAGTTCATCTTCCAGATTCCAAATCAATGAAGTAATCCTCCGCAAGATCTGCAACCCAGTTTTGTCGCTGAAAGGGTCTCGACTAAGGGTTTCGTCGGAATCCTGCTCTTCGGATTAGAAACTCCTTGTTAGCTATTGTAAATCGATCGGAGCTATCAGATGCAATTGAAGGGGTTCTTTGAGAGCATCTGAAGGTTTCGGAGCCGATTCACAACGCAATCTTATGGATACTTGTATGGGACCTTTTTGATGTTTGATGTTTGGGGAATAGACTTTATGGGACCTTTTCCTGCATCTTATGGATACTTGTATATTTTATTTGTTGTAGATTATATTTCTAAATGGGTGGAGACCATTCCCTCGAAGACTGATGATTCTTGTATTGTTGTTAGTTTTGTCAGGTCACATATCTTTGCAGGTTTGGGATTCCAAGGGCTATAATAAGTGACCAAAGTTCTCATTTTTGCAACAAACACATGAAGGCTCTACTTAGCAAGTATGGGGTTGTACATAAGGTTTCTACTTCCTACCATCCTCAAACAAATGGCCAAGCCGAAATTTCAAATAGAGAAATCAAAGCAATTTTGGGAAAGACCGTTGGGCCTAATAGGAAAGATTGGAGTAAGAGGCTTGATGATGCGCTATGGGCCTATAGAACGGCATACAAAACACCAATTGGAATGTCTCCCTACCGGTTAGTATATGGAAAAGCTTGTCATCTACCCGTGGAGATAGAGCACAAAGCATATTGGGTGGTGAAGGCTTGCAACTTTGATGCTACTAAGGTGGGGGAAGAAAGGATGCTTCAACTCCAAGTGTTGGGACCGGGTGCATGTTGACAAGGATACGAGTTCGTAAAATTCAAAATATTTACGTGCAGCGGAAGAGTTTGCATAAAATAATTTCCTAAATTATTTTAACTTCGTATCTAGCATGCAACCCTATGGTGTGTTGACATAATCATAAAATAAAATTTTGCGGAAAAGTAAACTAATTTACTTTTATACCTCGCGTAACTCGAAGAAAAGGGACGAGATCCAACCGTAGCGTCCCTTGGAAGCTTCGCCTCTATTCGCGTCCACGCCGAGTTCTCTTCGGGATGACTTCGCAAAGTCACGAGTTTTGTGCCAACGAGAACTACTAGATTCTCTAAAGGCACAACTAGAAGAACAAGAGAAAAATTAGGAAACTAACCAATGAAGTAACGGAATCGAATTCCGAGAAGAGAGGAGTCGCTATCCGCTTCTTCTTCTTCTTGTTCGGGTTCTCCTTCTTCTTGATGCTCACGCCAACTTCAAGGGGAAGTTGTTGGGCGCCGGCCCTAAACCACTAGGGTGGGCGCCGGCCCTAGGAAGAGAGGGAGAGGAGAGGAGAAGAGATTAAGAGAGAGAGGGAGAGACTCTATATAATTAATTGGAATAAGGGCTATCCTTTGGTTCCTTTATATAGTAGCAACCCCTTTGCTAAGTCTCCCTCTAAACCGAATTAACGGAATTAACGGAATTAGTTATAAGAAATTTACTTATTAATTATTCCGTTTAAACCGAGTCTTTATTATAAACTAATTTATAATAAAACTAATTCTTCTTCTCTTTAAATTATGGAATAAATTTTTATAAGAAATTTATAAACTTTCTTATTATGGAAAAATCAATTCATAATTGATTTTATAAAATTAAAATAAACCAATTCATGGATTATTTTAATCTTCCATAAAAGAATAAATTTCTATAAATTTTATTTATATAAATTTCTCTATACAAATTTATTTATCCATAATTTATAAAATAAATCGCACTAGATTTATTTTATTAATTAAACCAAAATTAATTGGTTTTCTCCTCTTATTGTGGCCGGCCACCAAAGGGGGTTTTGACACCCTCTTTGGCCGGCCAAACCAACCCGAACCGCCGCGAATTAAACTCATTTAATTCGCCCAAAAAGCCTTCAAAAGACTTAGCCCTTTTTAGCTTCCATTGCGCCTCTGATTAACTCAGATTCGACTTATTTCTCTTGATCGGAAAATCCAATTTTCAACTCGTTTTAAATCCCTCGGATTACTCGTAGTGCGTGTGACTAAATAGGCTTTCGATTTATGTTGGCCGTCTATAATCAACCAATTATAGAACGATCATGAGTGGCACCTAGTAGTACATCATGATCCCCAATTAATCGAAAGATCAACGGTTTGACCTCAGAAGAAATTATTCTGAAACCCTTCAGCAGCTCTAATGAATCGTGCCTCATTCCCTTCACCACCTTATACCCACTTGGTTCAGGACACGGTCAATGGTGTCAGTCCCCACTAGGCTGACTACGTCACACCTAGCCCAAGTAGTGTCTTTCTCGTCCTTTGGATTTCTAATTACTCTCATGTATTTAAGAGACTCGCACTCTTAACATGATATGCTCTGGCCAGAGGCTTTGAGTAACAATCCGACGATAGGCCTGGGTATACATCTCCTCGCAAGGAGTGGTGAATCCTTTGTAGGCTGTTCAAACATCTTCGGGCACTTCGGCTTATACCCGATCATCCTGGGTCCACACCTCCTTGGAGATGCTTGCTTAAGATGTCAAAGTATAAGTCTCCATGACCAAGATGACTTGAACACCGCAAGTCAAAGGAACATCGCACTTAAGCCGCAGTAAGATCTTCATTGACATATCTATATGTAGATTCCCATATGAAGTCTTACAGCTAGTCACATCAATGAACTAGTTCCCTTAACTAGCATCCATGTTTATCTCCGGACATCCCAATGTCACCAGCCAGTGAGAATCAGCTGATTAGAGAATAACCCATGCTAGTCTCAATAGAATTGATAATGTCCGTATTTATCAATTCATCGACTAGGGATATTTCCAACACTTCACATTTGCACATTTAGAGATAATCACTAGTTGTGATCCCATCATAAATTCTCTTATGCTGTGAATTGTATGGCGGACATTCAGTAGATGAGTTTAAGATCCCAATCAAATACACAAACATGTATACTCAAATAGTGAATTATCATTTATTAATATAAATGTTTACAATCATAAGGCGATTGCCTTAGGACACTTCTCTCATATCACTAACAAACTCCCACTTGGCCTAATGCCAATCGCTACGGTATCCAATATCACAGGCTCTAACATGACCCTCAAACTTGTTTTGAGGCAAGACCTTAGTTAAAGGATCCGCTAAATTCCTTTCAGTGGGAATTTTCTCAATTTGTATGTCATTCCTACTTATAATCTCTCTGATCAGATGATAGCGTCGAAGCACGTGTTTGGATCGTTGATGAGACCTTGGTTCCTTCGCTTGTGCAATAGCTCCATTGTTGTCGCAGTAAACCGGCACTGCTTCATCAATGGTTGGAACCACACCAAGTTCTGAGACAAACTTCTTGATCCAAACTGCTTCCTTTGCTGCTTCCGAAGCTGCGATATATTCCGCTTCCGTGGTAGAATCCGCTACGGTGTCTTGTTTGGAACTTTTCCAACTTACTGCGCCTCCATTCAAAGTAAATACGTATCCAGACTGTGATTTGGAGTCATCCTTATCTGTCTGGAAACTGGCATCTGTATACCCACGTATTACCATATCTCCTTCTCCATATATTAGGAACACATCCTTAGTTCTTCTTAAGTACTTAAGGATTGTCTTGACAGCCGCCCAATGATCCATTCCTGGATCCGACTGGTATCTGCTTGTGACACTCAAAGCATATGATACATCGGGCCTTGTACATAACATAGCATACATGATAGATCCTATTGCGGATGCATAGGGAATCTTATTCATGCAAATCCTCTCGTCTTCTGTGCGCGGACACATAGACTTCGAAAGGTTGATCCCATGCCTGATGGGAAGGTAACCTTTCTTGGATTCCGACATGCTAAACCTTTTTAGCACTCGGTCTATATATGTAGACTGCGAAAGACCAAGCAACCGTTTTGATCTATCTCTATAGATTCTAATCCCAAGGATATAGGTTGCTTCTCCCAGGTCTTTCATGGAGAAAGTTTTGGACAACCAAATTTTAACTGTCTGTAAAACTGATATATCGTTTCCTATAAGTAAGATGTCATCGACATATAATACTAGGAATACGACTGCACTCCCACTAACCTTCTTGTACACACAAGGTTCGTCAGGATTTTGTGAGAAATCAAACTCTTTGATTGTCTCATCAAAACGGATGTTCCAGCTCCTAGATGCTTGCTTCAGTCCATATATGGATCGTCGAAGCTTGCATACTTTGGTTTTATCAACCGATGTGAAACCTTCAGGTTGTATCATGTATACATCCTCAAGCAGGTTTCCATTAAGGAAAGCTGTTTTCACATCCATTTGCCATATCTCATAATCATAATGAGCTGCTATGGCTAGGAGCATCCGAATGGATTTAAGCATAGCTACTGGCGAATAGGTTTCGTCATAATCAATTCCTTGTTTCTGACGATATCCTTTTGCCACTAATCTAGCCTTAAAGGTAACAACATTACCTTCCATGTCGGTTTTCTTCTTGAAAACCCACTTGCACCCTATGGGTTTAATCCCTTCAGGTGGGTTAACCAAGTCCCATACTTGGTTTTGGTACATGGAATCCATTTCCGACTTCATGGCCTCAAGCCATTTGTCCCTTTCTGAACTTTTCAGAACATCTTCATAACTGATAGGTTCGTCATCACCAATGAGCAACACGTCGTTCGATTCACTTACGAGAAATCCGTATCTCTCTGGAATGTTGCGTGTCCTATCAGACCTACGAAGAGGTGGTGTAGTTTTAGGTTCAACTGATAGCTCATCACTATGAATTATCGGTTGTGGGTCTAGACTAGGTGTCTCTTTAATGTCTATTGGAGTCTCTTGAACTTCATCAAGCTCAATGCTACTCCCACTGTTTTCTTGTAAAAGAAATTCTTTTTCTAGAAATACAGCATGCCTTGAAACAAACACCTTTTGTTCCAAGGGATGATAGAATTGGTAACCCTTCGTTTCCTTAGGGTATCCAATAAATAGACATTTATCAGACTTAGCATCCAATTTGTCTGATACAACCCGCTTCACATAAGCAGGACAACCCCATATCTTAAGGTGAGTTAAGTGAGGTTTCTTACTATTCCAAATCTCATATGGAGTAGTAGAGACTACCTTGGTCGGGACTCTGTTTAGCAAGTAAACAGCTGTCTTAAGTGCATAACCCCAAAAGGATTTTGGAAGAGTTGCATGATTCATCATAGACCTAACCATGTCCATCAAGGTTCGGTTTCGCCTCTCAGATACACCATTATGCTGTGGTGTATACGGCGGAGTCCATTGGGATAATATCCCATTGTCCCTAAGATAATCTTGGAACTCTTGACTTAAGTATTCTCCACCCCGATCGGATCGAAGTATTTTAATACTTTTGCCAAGTTGTTTCTCTACTTCATTTCTGAATTCTTTGAATTTATCAAAAGCTTCAGATTTGTGTTTCATCAAGAACACATAACCGAATCGTGAGTGATCATCGATAAAGGTGATGAAGTAGTTATAGCCTCCTTGTGCTTGAGTTGACATTGGTCCGCATACATCGGTATGTATTAGACCAAGCAACTCTCCCACTGGATTACCTTTTCCGGGAAAGGGTAATTTGGTCATCTTGCCTTTCAAGCACGATTCGCATGTATCAAATGAACCGGGTTCAAATGATTCCAAAATTCCACATCGGTGTAATTCGGTCATGCGTTTCTTACTTATATGGCCAAGACGACAGTGCCACGTGTAGGAGTCTATTCGATTATCTATTCGAGCACGTTTATTACTAACTTCGATATTGAAAATGTCACTGGATAAATCTAACGTGTAGATGCCATTGCACAAAGTTCCATTTCCATAAAGAACGCCATTTAAAGTTATGTAACAACAATTGTTACTAAAAGTTAAATGATAACCTTTTTCATTCAAACATGAAATAGATACAATGTTCTTTATTAATGAAGGAACAAAATAACAATTATCCAATTCTAAGATACGTCCGTAGGGAGCTTCAGCAAATATGTTCCGATGGCAACAGCAGCAATCTTTGCTCCATTTCCAACTCTCAAATTCGCTTCTCCCTTGACGAGTCTTCTTCTATTCCTTAGCCCCTGTATGTCATTACATATATGTGAGCCACACCCAGTATCAAGTACCCAGGTATTTGAGGAAATAGAGTGACATTCAATAACGAAGATACCTGAAGAGGATGGGGCATCGGATGCCTTCTTCTTCATGGACTCAAGATAAATCTTGCAGTTTCTTCGCCAGTGACCTTCCTTGCCACAGTGATGGCAAGTGCCTTTTGGTTTCTTTTCAGTCTTTTTGGCCTTTTTCTTCTTCCCTTTATTCTGTTCTTTGGCCTTCCTCTTAGAACCTTTCTTCGAGGAACCAACTAACAGTACCGCCTTTTGATCCGGCTTTACAGAAGGCTCCACAGTCTTCAGCAGGTTGATCAACTCAGGAATGGTAGTCTCCAGTTTGTTCATCCGATAGTTCATCACAAATTGTGAATAACTTTTGGGCAAACAATTCAGAATTAAGTCAATACTTAGTTCATGATCCATTGCAAAACCGAGTGTATTCAGTCGCTCAATGTACCCCAACATCTTTAACACAAACTGCGAAGCAGAAGTGCCTTCCTGCATCTTAGTGGTGAAGAGGAGTCTGGAGACCTCGAACCTTTCGGATCTCGCCTGCTCTTCAAACAACTCATGAAGATGAAAGATGATGGTATAAGCATCCATATGCTCATGCTGCTTTTGCAACTCAGGTACCATAGAGGCTAGCATGATGCAACTCGCAAGTTCAGAATCGGTCACATGTTTCTGATGGGCCAACAATTGGTCCGGAGTTGCATTTTCTGGAGGACTTTTGGGAAGTGCTTCTTCAAGGACATAAGCAAGCTTTTCTGCCTTAAGGACTATCCTCAGGTTTCGAAGCCAGTCCATGAAGTTCGGCCCAGTCAGTTTATTGGTGTCCAAAATGGAACGCAGGTTTATTTGAGTAGACATGATCGAGTGATTATCCTAGAAATACAAATTGAGATTATGTGAGAAGATTGATTAAATAATGTATCAACATACATAAATTAAATCCTATTTATTTTACGAATTGAATCACCCTTATTATCAATTCGGGAGATCGTAGGAACATCTCCAAATAGGTTGATATCCAACCATAGATAAGAACCACCATGGCTGTGGCCATCAAGTTTTTCTTAGCTATGAAGGTAGGTAATTATACCGATTACACATCACATATATGTAACTATCACCTTATGCTATCAACTAATTGAATGTTTGCATAAATCATTAGGTTGTTAACTCATTAACAAGTATGTATCATTATACATAGCACCTAACTGCACCTCTCTTTACATCGACCTTGGCTGTGGCACAACAAATCGATGCTCCAAGCTTAAGGCTGACCCATTAATCAAGAAATAGTTTTAATATGGTTGGAGCTCATTCAACCGTTTAGTCAGGCTTGGATGTGTCCAACAACCAAAACTAAGGATTGACCTCTGACTCCAACTATATTATACATAAACTAATTCCATGGTTTGAACATGTTGAGGTTCAAGTCGGGCATGGATGTGTCCATCAACCCTAGCGAGAAACAAAACTCCGGTTCTAACCATATTAATGGAAGGTGTTAGCCTTAATATTTTGTAAGGGGTGTTTGGGTCTCATTCTTTTCTAAGCACATTCATGACATAAAATTATGTCATGACTAACGATTTCCTTAATAAAGTATGTATGTGACTTAATTTATCAAGTCTCATGAATTAAATTAGGAACCGGATTTCCTAATTATAATTTCATACTTTATTAAAGGAATTGTTTTGGGAAACAATTTCCTAAATTGTCATAATTAATTTCGGAAATAATATGTTCAAGATTTTGATTTCTCTAAATCAAATCTTATTAAATTAAGAGACAAATCCCTTAATTCAACTACATATTATTTTCATGAAAATCTTATTTAAGAAAACTCTATAGGAAACCATTTTCCTAATTAATTTTGGAGACAACAATATGTAAGAGCATCACCTCTTCAACATATTTTATTCATGGATTTAATTAATTACAACAAATCGTTTTCTAAGGGTGGCTCCCCGAGGCTCAGATACCCAAAGAAAAGTAATTTGTCGTAAATCCAATTTGGACGGCTCCCCGAGGCTCAATCCAAATCAAACATGACAATTTCAATTAAAAATTGGGAAATTAAATTACAACAACTAACTTTAAATTGGACGGCTCCCCGAGGCTCAATCCAAAATAAAGAATTTTGTTGTCAATTTAAAGACCAATTCAAATTTAATTGTCAATTAACTATCCATGAATTTGTCTAGACTTTCTCAAAAGAAAGTGCCCAAAATTGCGAGATTTCAAAAAATAATTTTCAGAATAATTGTAAGTTTCGGGTAAAAAGAAAACTTACATATTTCCAAAAATTGGAAAATTTCTAAAATAGAAAAATTTCCAAAATTTGGAAAGTTTCCAAAGATGGGAAATTTTCACAATTATTATAAAATTTTAGAAACTAGAAAATTTCAAACGTTTGCGAAATTTCATGAGGATTTCCAAACTTTGAAATTCCTAAATCTAAAATCTATTATAATTTGAAAGTTTCCATAATTGAAAATTTTTTCCGAAATTGAGATCATGACAAAGTGTTCCGCAAAACAATTATATGATAATGTCGAACACTAACCGGCTCTGATACCACTGTTGGGACCGGGTGCATGTTGACAAGGATACGAGTTCGTAAAATTTAAAATTTTTACGTGCAGCGGAAGAGTTTGCATAAAATAATTTCCTAAATTATTTTAACTTCGTATCTAGCATGCAACCCTATGGTGTGTTGACATAATCATAAAATAAAATTTGCGGAAAAGTAAACTAATTTACTTTTATACCTCGCGTAACTCGAAGAAAAGGGACGAGATCCAACCGTAGCGTCCCTTGGAAGCTTCGCCTCTATTCGCGTCCACGCCGAGTTCTCTTCGGGATGACTTCGCAAAGTCACGAGTTTTGTGCCGACGAGAACTACTAGATTCTCTAAGGCACAACTAGAAGAACAAGAGAAAAATTAGGAAACTAACCAAGAAGTAACGGAATCGAATTCCGAGAAGAGAGGAGTCGCTATCCGCTTCTTCTTCTTCTTGTTCGGGTTCTCCTTCTTCTTGATGCTCACGCCAACTCAAGGGGAAGTTGTTTGGTGCGCCGGCCCTAACACTAGGTGGGCGCCGGCCCTAGGCAAGAGAGGGAGAGGAGAGGAGAAGAGATTAAGAGAGAGAGGGAGAACTCTATGATAAGTTATTTGGAATAAGGGCTAGCCTTTGGTTCCTTTATATAGTAGCAACTCCTTGCTAAGTCTCCCTCTAAACCGAATTAACGGAATTAACAGATTTAGTTATAAGAAATTTTATCTTATAAATTTT
>JAGFNQ010001979.1:0-21890 GCA_024364735.1 Boesenbergia rotunda | reverse complement strand
GTCTAGAAGACTTCTGGAGTGGGTGCTTCATCTGAACAGACTCCAACCTCCTGGAAGGACTTCAAAAAGCATCAAGAGGGAGGAGTTGTTCTATTTCGACTAGTAGCACCTCACCTCTTAAGTGGGTTCTGAACCTTAATCGTCTCCGACCACCGGAAGATGCTTGTGCAAAATTAATAAGGGAGAAACCCGTGCACTACGAGATTGACTACTTGAGGATAGTTCTCCCAAAATGGATGCTACGTGCTCTCTACCCTACTTGAAGGGGAGTTTGTTCCTTTACTTTCCTTTTCTTGTTTTTCTTTATGTTTATATTTGCATGTTTGTTTGCTTTTATACTTTGCATTCATGTTTTGCTTTCCTCATTCTGCATTTTGTTTGGTCTTGAATAAACCTTGTTTGACTTCTAGTTGTATCTCCTTACATGTTCCTTTATTATGCTTTGAGAATCATAAAAGATGTTAAGTCTGATTATTGAGTTTTGGTTTCCTTAGTATGCTTGGGGATATTAATTGCATTTAGTCATTTGTTATGGTGATAGACTCTATCTTGTTGGATTAAGCATGACATTTTATTGATCACCTAGTGAGGATATTGCCATGCCTATCCTTAATCCTCTTATGTGTGATAGCATTTGTGATACTTGACACTCTAGAACTTGCTTTGATTCTTTTTGAAATTACATTAACATAAGCTTACATGAATATGATAGAGGAAACTTTTCTTGTTGAACTCTTAGTTTTCCCTCTCCTTTTTGTTGTTACTACTGAGCATTTCACCTATTGCTTTCATATTTCCTTGTCAGATCTTTTCATTGTCATTACATTCTCACTGCCATATCTTTATTAGCTTATTCTTCCCTTGAGTATACGATGAGAGCATAGGGTGATAGCATGATGAGTTATATTTTTATTTCTCTATTATCAGCCTCTATTATTGTGAGTTTTAGATGTTTTCATGCTTTACTCTCTTGCCCGAGACGGTCAAATTTTAAGTGTGGGGGGAGACAAGTGTATATGGATGAATGCTTGTGTGAAAAAAAAAATCTCTCTTTGAAAAAAAAAAGAAAAAAATAATCTCTCTATGAAAAAAAAAGAAAGAAAGAGAGATAGAGAAAAAAAATAATAAAGAAAAAAAATGAAAAAAAGAGAGAAAAGAATGAAAAAAAAAATCTCTCTATGTGAAAAAAAAAATTTCCTCAAGCATTCGAAATTTTGTTAGTGATAACAAAAAGGAATATTTTCTTGATGTGTACTCTTTTGATATTATTATTTAGAGAAATTCAAGAGTTATGTTGATCCCTACATGCACTTTGAGAGATGTTGTAAATTGTGGTTGTGTAGTGCATTGAGAATGTGAAAGTAGAATTTTGAGTGTTGGAGGTTTGATTGAGTTATTTACTTTGGACTATTATTTGATTGTATCATCATGTTAATTACCCCAATGCTCCCATCTTCTCTTTGATCTTCTTTCATGCTCTTTATGATCTTTTCGTTATCTATCATTCTTGTTCTCTTGTTAAGAAAGTGATTTCATCATTATTTATTGAAAAGACCTCTTGATTTGTGTACTTATGTTATAGTAGTGGAGAAGTAGAAGATAAGCAAGCATATGGTAGTGCAATGTCATGAATGTTTTGAGAGAACTCTACTTCTATATCTGTTATTTTTGTGAGCATCAGTGCATATATCCATCTTGTGAGGTCTTTGTCATGCTTAGTTTATTCAAGTTGATGAAATTACCATGCTTTTGACTTATGTGAGATTTGGAACCATAAATACATGGATTCTTGAGTCTTGATGATCCTAAGTAACTCTCTTTTATTATTTCTTAAGGTATTGATAGGGAATGTAATGTTTGGGAGATATGTTGTTTTCTTGTAGTTTTGTTTACTAGCCTGAGACATGCAAGAATAAGTGTGGGGGAGTTTGATAACCATCATTTTGTTGATTATTTTCGGCTCTAAAATCCATGTTTGATCCACATTTTATATGCTTAAGTTTACAATTTTATTAGGTTTCATGTATTCCCTTCATTTTGACTTTTAATTCTAATCTTTGTATATTTGGGATATTTTTGGCACTAAATTTGAATATCATTTTGTAGGTTTCAATTGATCATGGACCTGGATCAAATTAGGTCAGACTTGAGTCAGCATTGGATCCAGATCAAAGGGATCAAGCATCGGATTATTAGGAGCCGTCCATTCTAGGGAACGGCTGGATCTGAGCTATCGGTCAACTTCTGGTCAATCTGAGTTCAAGATATAATCACTCATGAGTATAGATCAAGATCTGAAAATTTCAGCCAAATCAGAAGTGATCTGACCGTTGGATCGAGCTCAAGATGTTCTAGACCATCCATTCAAGAAAAGGGAAGATCTGGACCATCCGCCACTGATCTGGTTAATCCGAACTAGGGACAGGTAGATCAGGACCATTGATTGGGATCTGTGAAGTTTGGTTCAGATCGGAAGAGATCCGACCGTTGGATGAAGCCGAATCAATCTCAGGCGTCCATTACTAATGAGCTGTGAGTTCTGGGCTGAGATGGGTTAACTGCGGTTTGGGCTGGCTGAACCAAGGCTGACTGAACCCAAGAGCTGAACCGGACTGCTGGGCTGAACCGAACTGATTGGCTTGGCTTGACTGGACCGAACCAAGGAACTGGACTGAACCCAAGCTGATCTGTGAGTGGCTTGGCTAACCGAACCCACGCGCATCCGAGACATCAAAAAGGCACACTGACGCAAACCTAGGTCATCCTCTCGAATCCACCTTCTCCACAGAAGCGAGGGCGATCGGGGAGAAGCCGCTGCAGACGAGGGGTTCCCGTCTCAACCATCTTCTCTACCTTCACCGCCGGCGGAGTTCCATCACCACCATCTTCACCGCCGCCGCAAGCTAGGATTAGGGGTTCCAATCCTAGCCGACCGGAGATTGAATCGACGAGTTTGAGGGGTTCCCGACTCGATCCGATCAATTCCATCCACTCTCCTCCATCTACACGCCGCAAGCTAGGGTTAGGGGTTCCAACCCTAGTCATCCTCAACGCCGCCGGTCGCACGAGCTAGGGTTCAGGGGTTCCGAACCCTAGCCGAACGCAGCATCGCAGCTTTTCCTTCAGCAATTTCTTCCGTCACAGTTTCTTCACCGTTTCAATTCCCGCAGTTTCTTTTTGCGTAGCTTTCCTTTACAGTAGTTTGTTTCTTTACAGCAATCCTTCATCTCAAGTTCATCCGGCAGCTTCTTCACAGTTCTTCCGGCAGCAATTCCTTCATCCAGCCTTCATCAGATTCGAGCATCAATTTATCTTCATCAGTTCCATTCCAGTAGATTACTTCTTGCAGAATTCCAGCAATTCGATCACTTCTGGACAGTTCTTCTTCAGCAGAGTTCACTTCAGAATTCCCCAATTCAAACTCAGATTACTTCATGCAGTTTTCTTTCCGCAATTTCGATCCAGCAGTTGTTTCCAGCTTCATCAGCTCAGCAATTCAATTTCTTCCTTCCAGAAATTCCCTAACAGCCACTTTTCAGCAATTCCTAGCTTCGGCAGAACCTAATTGGCAGCAATTCTGTTTGATCAGTCTCGAAAATTTGAGTAGTTATGTTTTGCTGGTTGATTTTCGAATTTGGATGTTAATGCTTGTAGCAAGTTTGATCTCCTATGTGTTAGAATGACATACAATCATTTTATCTTAATACATGCTCATCATGTGTTTGATGAATTGCCTCTTTCATTAATGGATTCTAGTTTGAATTTTTCTTATCATAGATTTTTGTAATGCTTAATTAGTTTAATTGCTTTATGTTCAGTTGATGGATTTTCATTAATTGCTTCATTAGTTTAATTGCTTTCTTATCGTAGATTTTCATTAATGGATTCAGTTTGATGCAATTAGGTTAGGTTTCAGTCATGTTCAGTTCCCTAAATACTTTACCTTATGTTTCTTTTAATTCTCTTGCAAGTATAGTTTAGTGAGGTTAGATTCATTACCTGCACTGTCTTTCACTTCGGTAGAACTAGATTTCATACTTGTTTTTCTATTTCTGTTCGTAGTATTAACGTTCAAACCAAATCCCAATTTGATATCAAAAACTCACAAGCAATAAAATACGATCCTGAGATTTATCTTGCACCAACTACATTCGTTGGGAGACGACTCGAGTTACTCTATGCTACATAAGTTTAGAGGAATTCGATATCTTAATTGTATTTGAAACCGTAACACGACAAAAACGGTTATCAGAGGGCTAGGTAAAAATCCCGATGAGTGAAGCCGGGTCCCGGTGAGTGAAGCCGGGTGACTGAAATCCTGGTGAGTGAAGTCAGGTCCTAGCTTGGAGGGCTAGGTAGAAATCCTGGTGAGTGAAGCCGGGTGACTGAAATCCTGGTGAGTGAAGTCAGGTCCTAGCTTGGAGGGCTAGGTTGAAGTCCCAGTGAGTGAAGCTGGGCATGACACGAGTCAGAGATGGGCCGGAGGTTTGTTCTCATGACTTAGAGGGGATTTGGCCTTCCCTGGATCGGTCTGGTGACCGATCAGGGAAGTTGGCACGGTGCTCCTTCGTGACTGATCGGTCCGGTGACCGATCCAGCGATGACTGATCGGTCCGGTGACCGGTCAGGGAGCACACAGTGAGGATGAGAACCTACTGCCCGGCTCCTGATCGGTCCGGTGATTAATCAGGGAGCAGGCAGTTCCCTCACTGCTTGGCTCCTGATCGGTCCAGTGACCGATCAGGGAGCAGGCAGCTCCCTCACTGTCCAGCTTCTGATCGGTCCGGTGACCGATCAGGGAGCAGTCAGTTCCCTCACTGTCCGGCTCCTGATCGGTCTGGTGACCGATCAGGGAGTGTTGGGACCAGGTGCATGTTGACATGGATGCGGGTTCGTAATTTTAAAATTAATTACGTGCAGCGGAAGGTTTAGCATAAATAATTTCTCAAATTATTTAACCACACATCTAAGCATGCAACCTTATCTTGTGTAGACATGATCATATATTTAAAATTTTGCAAAAACGTAAACTAATTTACTTATTACCTCGCGTAACTCGAAGGAAGGGACGAGATCCAACCATAAGCGTCCCTCGGAAGCTCCGCCTCTATTCGCATCCACGCCGAGTATCTTCGGGATGACTTCGCAAAGCCACGAGTTTCGTGTTCTCGAGAACTACTAGATTCTCCGAGAACGCGACAAGGAAAACCAAGAGAAGTAATCACATCGGAAAAACTCACCACCAAGGTTAGTCGAAATCACAATTTCGGCGAGAAGGAGAAAGATGACTTACGCCCAATCCCAAGGTGATAATGGCCGGAGAGGAAGATCGTCCATACGGAAGAACTTTGCCGCTTCGGTGTTTCTCCTTGTGCTCATGGCAAGAAGAAGGGAGAAGAATGTTGGCCAACCAAGAGAAAGAAGGGAGGAGAGGGAGAGAGCCCAGGCAAGAATACTTGGATTTATTTCCAAGCCTTGCCTTGGGTCCTTTATATAGTGGCCTCTCAACCGCCAAGTCTCTTTTTACATATGGAATAAATTTTCATAAGAAATTTATCATATAAATTTTCTATGACTTATTCCATCATGCCAAGTTTTATCATATTTTAATTCATGATAAAAATCAACCAAGTCTCTTTTTTCTTATGGAATAAATTTTCTTAAGAAATTTATCATATAAATTTTCTTATCATGGTAAATCAATCCATGATTGATTTTATAAAACAAAATAAACCAATTCATGGTTCATTTTAATTTCCATGAAAAATAAATTTCTTTATATAAATTTATTGGGCACTTTCTTTTCTTGAAAGTCTAGACATTTTATGGAAACATTAATTGACAATTAAATTCAAATTGGTTTTTAAATTATTAACAAAATTCTTTACTTTGGGGAGTGCCTCGGGGAGCCACCCAAATTAAAGTTAGTTGTCATAATTTAATTTCCTATTTTGAATATGAATTGTTATAATTGATTTGGGTAGGCCTCGGGGAGCCATCCAAATTATATTATTAACAAGTTCTTTAATTGTTAAGTTTAATTTGGTTATGCCTCGGGGAGCAGGCCAAATTAGATTTACAATAAATTTCTTTCTTTGGGGAGTGCCTCGGGGAGCCACCCAAAGTAAATAATTTGTTGTAATTAATTATCCATAAATAAAATATGTGATCAAATCTTGGAAATTTTGAGGTGATTCTCAAACGATAATTTCCTTATTTGATTTATGAGGTGATGCTCTTACATATTGTTGTCTCCAAAATTAATTAGGAAAAATTGTTTCCTATAGAGTTTATTTCCTTAAATAAGATTTTCATGAAAATAATATGTGGTTGAATTAAGGGAATCTATCTCTTAATTTAATAAGATTTGATTTTGAGAAATCAAAATCTTAAACATATTATTTTCGAAATTGATTATGATAATTTAGGAAATTGTTTTCCAAAACAATTCCTTGAATAAAGTATGAAATTAGAATTAGGAAATCCGGTTCCTAATTCAATTAATGAGACTTAATAAATTAAGTCACATACATACTTTATTAAGGAAATCGTTAGTACATGACATAATTATATGTCATGAATGTGCTTAAAAGAAAAAGATGAGACCCAAAACCCCTTACAAAATATTAAGGCCAACACCTTCCATTAATATGGTTAGAACCGGAGTTTTGTTTCTCATTTGGGTTGATGGACACATCCATGCCCGGCTTGAACCTCAACATGTTCAAACCATGGAATTAGTTTATGATTAATATAGTTGGAGTCAGAGGTCAATCCTTAGTTTTGGTTGTTGGACACATCCAAGCCTGACTAAACGGTTGAATGAGCTCCAACCATATTAAAACTATTTCTTGATTAATGGATCAGCCTTAAGCTTGGAGCATCGATTTGTTGTGCCACAACCAAGGTCGATGTAAAGAGAGGTGCAGTTGGGTGTTATGTATATTGTTGCATACTTGTTAATGAGTTAACAACCCAATGATTTATGCAAACATTCAATTAGTTGATAGCATAATGTGATAGTTACATATGTGTAATATGTAATCGGTATAATTACCTACCTTCATAGCTAAGAATAACTTGATGGACTCCAGCCATGGTTGTTCTTATTTATGGTTGGATATCAACCTATTTGGAGATGTTCCTACGATCTCCCGAATTGATAAATATTCAATTCAAAAAATAAATAGGATTTAATTAATGTATATTGATGCATTCTTTATCATTCTCATCACATAACCTCAATTTGTATTTCTAGGATAGTCACCTGATCATGTCTTCTCTGAATTTGCGTTCCATTTTGGACACCAATAAGTTAACTAAGGCCAAAAAGATTGAGAAGGCACCAAAAGGCACTTGCCATCACTGCGGCAAGGAGGGCCACTGGCGAAGAAACTGCAAGGTTTATCTTGAGTCCTTGAAGAAGAAGGCATCCGATGCCCCATCCTCTTCAGGCATCTTCGTTATTGAATGTCACTCTATTTCCTCGTACACCTGGGTACTTGATACTGGGTGTAGCTCATATATATGTAATGACATACAGGGGCTAAGGAATAGAAGAAGATTTGTCAAGGGAGAAGCGAATTTGCGAGTTGGAAATGGAGCAAAAATTGCTGCTATTGCCATCGGAACATATTTGCTAAAGCTCCCTACTGGACTTGTCTTAGAATTGGATAATTGTTATTTTGTTCCTTCGTTAATAAAGAACATTGTATCTATTTCATGCTTAAATGAAAAAGGTTACCATTTAACTTTTAGTAACAATTGCTGTTACATAACTTTAAATGGTGTTCTTTATGGGACCGGAACTTTATGCAATGGTATCTATACGTTAGATTTATCAGGTGACGTTTTCAATGTTGAAGTTAGCAACAAACGTGCTCGAATAGATAATCAAATAGACTTCTATACGTGACATTGCCATCTTGGCCATGTAAGCAAGAAACGCATGACCAAATTACACCGATGTGGAATTCTGGAATCATTTGATACATGCGAATCATGCTTAAAAGGCAAGATGACCAAATTACGCTTTTCTGAAAAAGGTAAACCAATGGGAGAATTGCTTGGTCTAATACATACTGATGTATCTGGACCAATGTCAACTCTTGCACAAGGAGGCTATAGCTACTACATTACCTTTATCGATGATCACTCACGATTCAGGTATGTGTTCTTAATGAAACACAAATATGAAGCTTTTGAAAAATTCAAAGAGTTCAGAAGTGAAGTAGAGAAACAACTTGGTAAAAGTATTATGATACTTCGATCCGATCGGGGTGGTGAATACTTAAGTCAAGATTTCAAGATTATCTTAGGGACAATGGGATATTGTCTCAATGGACTCCGCCATATACACCACAGCATAATGGTGTATCTGAGAGGCGTAACCGAACCTTGATGGACATGGTTAGATCTATGATGAATCATGCAACTCTTCCAAAATCCTTTTGGGGTTATGCGCTTAAGACAGCTGTTTACTTACTAAATAGAGTCTCGACCAAGGTAGTCTCTACTACTCCATATGAGACGTGGAATAGTAAGAAACCTCATTTAACTAACCTTAAAATATGGGGTTGTCCTGCTTATGTAAAGCGGACTATATCAGACAAATTGGATGCTAAGTCTGATAAATATCTATTTATTGGATACCCTAAGGAAACGAAGGGTTACAAATTCTATCATCCCTTAGAACAAAAGGTGTTTGTTTCAAGGCATGCTGTATTTCACGAAAAAAAATTTCTTTTACAAGAAAACAGTGGGAGTGGCATTGAACTTGAAGAAGTTCAAGAAACTCCAATAGACATTACAGAGACACCTAGTCTAGACCCACAACCAATAACTCATAATGATGAGCTATCAGTTGAACCTAAAACAACACCACTTCTTCGTAGGTCTGATAAGACACGTAATATTCCAGAGAGATACGGATTTCTCATAAGTGAATCGAACGACGTATTACTCATTAACAATGACGAACCTATCAGTTATGAAGATGTTTTGGAAAATTCAGAAAGGGATAAATGGCTTGAAACCATGAAGTCGAAAATGGATTCCATGTATGAAAATCAAGTATGGGACTTGGTTAACCCGCCTGAAGGGATTAAGCCCATAGGGTGCAAGTGGGTTTTCAAGAAGAAAACCGACATGGAAGGTAATGTTGTTACCTTTAAGGCTAGATTAGTGGAAAAAGGATATCGTCAGAAACAAGGAATTGATTATGACAAAACCTATTCGCCAGTAGCTATGCTTAAATCCATTTGGATGCTCCTGGCCATAGCAGCTCATTATGATTATGAGATATGGCAAATGGATGTGAAAACAGCTTTCCTTAATGGAAACCTGCTTGAGGATGTATACATGATACAACCTGAAGGTTTCACATCGGTTGATAATACCAAAGTATGCAAGCTTCGACGATCCATATATGGACTAAAGCAAGCATCCAGGAGCAGGAACATCCGTTTTGATGAGACAATCAAAGAGTTTGATTTCTCATAAAATTCTGACAAACCTTGTGTGTATAAGAAGGTTAGTGGGAGTGCAGTCATATTCCTAGTGTTATATATCGATTACATATTACTTATAGGAAATGATATATCAGTCTTACAGTCAGTTAAAATTTGGTTGTCCAAAATTTCTCCATGAAAGACCTGGGAGAAGCAACCTATATCCTTGGGATTAGAATCTATAGAGATAGATCAAAACGATTGTTTGGTCTTTCACAGTTTACATATATAGACCGAGTGCTAAAAAGGTTTAGCATGTCGGAATCCAAGAAAGGTTACATTCCCATCAGGCATGGGATAAACCATTCGAAGTCTATGTGTCCGCACACAGAAGACGAGAGGATTTGCATGAATAAGATTCCTTATGCATCTGCGATAGGATCTACCATGTATGCTATGTTATGTACTAGGCTCAATGTATCGTATGCTCTGAGCATCACAAGAAGATACCAATCTGATCCAGGAATGGATTATTGGGCGGCTATCAAGACAATCCTTAAGTACTTAAGAAGAACTAAGGATGTGTTCCTAATATATGGAGAAGGTGATATGGTAATACGTGGGTATACAGATGTCAGTTTCCAGACAGATAAGGATGACTCCAAATCTTAGTCCGGATACGTATTTATTTTGAATGGAGGCATAATAAGTTGGAAGAGTTCCAAACAAGACACCGTAGCGGATTCTACCACAGAAGCGGAATATATTGCAGCTTCAGAAGCAGCAAAGGAAGCAGTCTGGATCAAGAAGTTTGTCTCAAGACTTGGTGTGGTTCCAACCATTGATGAAGCAATACCAATTTATTGCGACAACAATGGAGCTATTGCACAAGCGAAGGAACCAAGGTCTCATCAGCGATCCAAACATGTGCTTCACCGCTATCATCTGATCAGAGAGATTATAAGTAGGAATGATATAGAAATTGAGAAAATTCCCACTGAAAGAAATTTAGCGGATCCTTTAACTAAGGTCTTGCCTCAAAGCAAGTTTGAGGGTCATGTTAGAGCCTGTGGTATTGGATACCGTAGCGATTGGCATTAGGCCAAGTGGGAGTTTGTTAGTGATATGAGAAAAGTGTCCTAAGACAATCGCCTTATGATTGTAATTATTTATTTTAATAAATGAATATTTACTATTTGAGTATACATGTTTATGTATTTGATTGAGATCTTAAACTCATTTACTGAATGTCCGCAATACAATTCACAGCATGAGAGAATTTGTGATGAATTCACAACTAGTGATTATCTCTACATGTGCAATTGTGAAGTATTGAAATTGTCCCTAGTCGATGAATTGATAAATACGGACACTATCAATCTGTTGAGACTAGCATGGGTAATTCTCTAATCAGCTGATTCTCACTGGCTGGTGACATTGGATTGCGGACATTCAGTAAATGACATTGGCTGATTGACATGGATGCGGGTTGACATGGATTGCGGACACAAGATAAGGTTGCATGCTTAGATGTGTGATTAAATAATTTGAGAAATTATTTATGCTAAACCTTCCACTACACGTAATTAATTTTAAAATTACGAACCCGCATCCATGTCAACATCCACCCGGTCCCAACAGTGTCAACCCGCATCCATCTGTCGATGAATTGATAAATACGGACACTATCAATTCTGTTGAGACTAGCATGGGTTATTCTCTAATCGGCTTATTCTCACTGGCTGGTGACATTGGATTACAATCATAAGGCGATTGCCTTAGGACACTTTTCTCATATCACTAACAGGGAGCACACAGTGAGTTGAGTTCCCCCACTGATCAGGTCCTAAACGGGCTGATGACCGATCCAGGACTTAGGATCTGATATCTGCGATTACTATTCACTCACAAGTGGACCGATCAGGCTTGAGCCTGATCGGTTAGAGGCTATCCTGATCGATCTGGTGACCGATCAGGCCTGTGTCGCCGTGAAAGCTGGGAGTCCCAGCAAAGCGGTGGATCGGTCTGGTAACCGACCCACGAGCCCTGGATCGGTCCGGTGACCGATCACTTTAATTCAAATTGCACTGTCAGACGCTCTGATCGCGTCTGAACGTATCTGATTCTCTGCGTTTGATCTCTGATACTTGATTTTCTGATTGATATGCTGTGCTAATGCTCTGATTAAGCTGCAGGTGATAGGGAACGATTCAAACACTCAAGGAGAGTCAATGGAGGCCTTTCCTTGGAGCAGGTTTGTCCGTTTTCCATCTCAGGTTGCAACGGACGCTGGCGCTGGCTGGAGCTGCTGACTGGGGCTGGTCTGAGGGAGGCTCAGGGAGTCCAGAAGAGATCAGGAGTGGCTGGTGGTTGTAGGAGAGCAGCTGGAGGCTGCTGTGAGGTGTTGACCTGGCAATAGTGGAAGGACTTAAGCGCTTGGTGGCGAACAAGTCTCCACAACTCTTTGATCTGTAGGCTGCGTGCTTATGTTCTCTGCTATTCCATCGTTCTTGTGAAAGCAGCTACAATCTTTGAAGCAACCATCCCTTACTTGAGCACTTGAAGGAAGAAACAAGAGGCTTGGTGAGTCCATCAGCGAGAAGACACGAAGAAGGGAGTTCTTGCGTGAGATCGTCGCTAGGTGGAGCTCGAGTGAAGCGCTGCTTGTGTTCTTGCCTGTGCTAAGTGCTAAGTAAGATCTTTCTTATGTTTCATTGTGCTTAAAACTCTATCTTTATTGAAACGCTGTGGAGAGGTTACTCCACCGAGAAGGAGGTTGCTTTCTATCTGGATTTTCCGGGGCTTGATCTGCCGACGATCAAGGGATCGCCCACCTTACGGGCACGCCAAGGAGTAGGGGCAAGTTATCCCCGAACCTTGTAAACCCTCTTGTTAGCGTCTTGCATTTGTGCTTAGATAGGGTTTTAGTTTTCTGTATACTCTGTTTTTATTACTTCCACTGTGCTACTAAACGCTTAAGTGCAGAAATTTGATAAGTGCTAAGTTTCGGTGTCTGGCTACATTCACCCCCGCCCCCCCCCCCCCCCCCCCCCGCTCTAGCCATCGAACATCCAACAAGTGGTATCAGAGCTTGGGGCTCTGTTCTTGCGGATTAACAACCGAGATCTATCATCCATGGCAATTAGAGAAGGCTTTAGCACCACCCGACCTCCCTTCTTCGATGGCGCAGATTTTCAATATTGGAGATTGAAGATGGAATACTATCTAAAGATGGACATCAACACTTGGTTCGCGGTGAAGGAGGGTTTTACCCCTCTAAAGGATGATTAAGGCAAGGAACTAGAATCTTGGCGTTGGACGACTGAACAAACTCGAAAGAGTGAAGCCGACGCGAAGGCGGTGGTCACCCTACAATGCGGTATGAACAAAGACCAACTCATCAAGGTTGGTCCATTCACAAGTGCAAAAGACTTATGGAACAAGCTCATAGAACTCAACGAGGGTACTCGAGATTCAAGAATCGCCAAAAGGGACTTGTTCCTCAACCAACTTCAAAATCTCTCCATGAAGGAGAATGAAATCGTAAGTGAGTTACATAGCCGATTCAAGGAAGTCCTCAATGGTCTTCATTCTATTGATGAAAAGGTCAAGAACCGCAACCTTGTGAGGTATGTGTTGAAAGCATTTCCAAGGAATGCTTTGTGGTCATCCATGGTGGATGCCTACAAAGTCTCCATGGATTTATCCATTGTTAAGTTAGATGATTTGTTTTGTAAAATAGAATTGCATGAAATGGCTAACAAAAGCCCCAAGGAGAAGGGGATTGCCTTAGTTGTAGGGGAACGATCTAACAAGAAGAAGAAGGAGAAGGAAGTCTCTTCATATTCATCCTCTTCCGAATCCGAGTCCGATTCCAAGGAAGATGGCAGCGGGTCTTCTTCCTCCAAGATGGCAAATTTTGTCCGAAGGATGATGAGGAAGGGTCGACGCTTCAAGGGTAAAGGTAACCCTAGTGAAGTTAAAGTTGATAAAACTAACGTCTCTTGTTATGAGTGTGGTAGGAAAGGGCACTTCAAGAGTGAATGCCCAAAGCTAAAGAAGAAGAAGGAGAAATCCAAGAAGAAGGAGGAAAAATCCAAGAAAAAGAAGAAGGCCTTGAAGGCCACTTGGGATGAATCCTCTTCAAGTTCATTCGATGAAGAGAAGGAGGAGAAGAGTACTCGCCAAGTAGCACTCATGGCATTAGAAGATCAAGAAAGCAGTGATGAATCCTCCAACTCCTCAAACGCGGCTTCATCATCTTCTGATGATGAAGAGGTAACCACTCCCGAACTTGAGAAATGTTATAGAGCAATTGCATGTTTAACCAATATGTTGAAGAAGTCAAAAAATAAGGTTAAATCATTACAATTAGAAATTGAACAATTGAAATCCTCTAGGGATGAGGATGTAGATGACTTGCATGTTGAAATGTTAGAAGATGAGATTAAATCTTTGAAACTTGAGGTTGAAAAATTGAAATCCTCTAGGGTTGAGGATGTAGATGATTTGCATGATGAATTGCTAGTGGATGAAAACAAATCATTGAAGAGTGAAGTTGAGAGACTCAAGAATATTCTTGAGAAATTCTCAACAAGCTCAAAAACCTTAGACATGATTTTGAATGCCCAAAGGGCAGTCTACAATAGGGCCGGTATTGGTTATTGACCCAAAGAACTTTCATTTGTGTCCCTAATGTCTAGGACTGGTGTTAGACCAATTAAGACACCTAAAGTTCAAAAGAAAGTTGTCAAGGCATGGGTGCCTAAGCCTTGTTTAGTAGGTGCTTTAGGTCCCAAGGTTTGGGCACCTAAAACTTCTATTTTTCGAATTGTGTAGGTTATGATTGAGGGGGAGCATCTATCAACTTGGGTCGTTGATAGTGGGTGCTCCAAACACATGACCGGGGATAGATCATTGTTTACTACCCTTTAAAAAAAAGTAGAGGCAATGTTTCATTTGGTAACAATGGTAGTCTTAAGGTTATAGGAATAGGAGACATTCAAATATCCGAATGTCTTAGAATTTCAAATGTCCTTCTAGTCAAGGGGATGACATTTAATCTCCTAAGTGTCAGTCAATTGTGTGACACGGGTTACACAATTGATTTTCTACCAAGTCAATGTCTAGTTAAACAACATGACACCTTGGACACAGTACTAGTAGGAACAAGAGTAGACAATATTTATCAAGTTTCATTTAAAAGTGCTACTAATGCTTTTGCTAAGTGTTTCATGTCAAAAGAAGAGGAGTCCACCCTTTGGCACCGGAGACTAGCATATGTGAACATGAAGAATTTTCGGAAGTTGGCCAACAAGGGACTAGTTCGTGGCTTACCAAGCATCAAGTATGAAAAAGAAAAGATTTGTGATGCATGTCAAATGAGTAAGCAAACAAAATCTGCACATAAAGGTAAAAGCACTGTAAGTACTTCTACCGCATTGGATTTACTTCATATGGACCTGTTTGATTGTAGCACTATCATATCATTGAATGGAAGTAGATATTGCTTTGTTATCATTGATGATTTTACTAGATATACATGGACTTATTTTCTAAACTATAAGGACCAAATCCTAAATGTTTTCATTTCTTTTTGTAGAAGAGTTGAAAATGAAAAGCATTAACAATTAAGACAATAAGAAGTGATCATGGAGGTGAATTTCAAAATCAACGATTTTTAGAATTTTGTCAAGATAGAGGGTATAGACATGAGTTCTCTACTCCTAGAACACCACAACAAAATGGTGTTGTAGAGAGGAAGAACCGTGTTCTACAAGTGGCTGCACGAAGTATGCTTAATGAGTACTCATTACCGAGTTACTTATAGGCAGAAGCTGTAAACACAGCTTGCTACGTGCAAAATTGAGTCCTCATACATAGATTCTTAGGTAAGACTCCTCATGAACTTTGGTTTGGGAAACCACCTACGGTTAAACACCTTAGGGTGTTTGGTTGTAAGGTATTTATTCTAAACACCAAGGATCACCTTGGAAAGTTCACGGCAAAGGCTGATGAAGGGATACTAGTCGGGTACTCCCTAGTTAGCAAGGCCTATCGAGTCTACAATCAGAAATCTAGATTAGTTGAAGAATCTTCTGATGTTGTTTTTGAAGAAATTCCAAAAGTCAATGATCAACCAGAAGATGAAGTCTAATTCGAACTTAGGAGACTAAGTTTGAACGAAAGTCCAAATGTTGTTGATGGTGATGAATCCGATGACTGTGAGCCTAGACAACCCATAGATCAGTTGGATCATGAGGCTGAGCCGGTGTCTAGTGAAACCATTCAAGAAGCACCACCAACACCAAGGCAAACTAGATTAGCCTCTAGTCATCCCCAAGACCAAATTGTTGGAGACATCCACCATGGGGTTAGGACTAGATCATTCTTTAGGAATGAGGCTAATGAAGTTGCCTTAATTTCTGAAATTGAACCTAGAAAAATTGATGAAGTATTAAATGATCCCGATTGGATCATTGTGATGCAAGATGAACTAGGTCAATTCGAAAGGAGTCAAGTTTGGGACTTAGTCCCTAGACCTAAGAAGACTACCATCATTGGAACTAAATGGGTCTTCAAGAATAAATTGAACCATAAGGGAGAAATCATTAGAAACAAGGCACGCTTAGTAGCCAAGGGGTACAGTCAAGTTGAAGGTCTTGATTATGATGAGACCTATGCTCCCGTGGCACGATTAGAGTCCATCCGATTGATGCTCGCATTTGCAGCACATCGTGGCTTCAAGCTATATCAAATGGATGTCAAATCGACCTTTCTAAATGGTTTAATAAGGGAAGAAGTCTATGTCGAACAACCTCCGGGGTTTGAGAGTACCGAATTTCCAATCCACGTGTTCAAGCTCAAAAAGGCACTTTATGGCCTTAAACAAGCTCCCCGAGCTTGGTATGAGCGGTTGTCGATATTTTTAATTGAAAAAGGATTTGTTAGAGGTCAAATAGACCCTACACTATTTCTATGGAGAGATGGTGATAATATCTTTGTAGCCCAAGTATATGTCGATGACATAATTTGTGGCTCAAACAACAAGGGTTATTTAAATGAGTTCATTGGACACATGGAGAGTGAATTTGAAATGAGTCTAGTGGGAGAGTTGACTTTCTTCCTTGGACTTGAAATCAAGCAAACTCGTGATGGAATCCATGTGCACCAATCAAAGTATACTCAAGAGATGCTTCGAAAATTCAACATGAGTGATTCAAAAGAGGTATCCACTCCCATGGCTACAAACACAAGACTAGACAATGATGAGAGTGGTAAACCCGTTGATTTGACTTAATATCGAAGCATGATAGGTAGTCTGCTATACCTCACAGCCAGTCGACCTGATATTCTTTTTGCTGTAGGTATGTGCGCTAGGTATCAAGTTTGTGCCAAGGAATCTCACTTAATCGTTGTTAAGAGAATTTTGAGATATCTTAAAGGCACAATTAGAGTCGGTCTTTGGTACCCCCTATCGAATCATTTGATTTAATTGGCTATACCGATTCCGACTACGCTGGATGTAAGTTGGATCGGAAAAGCACAAGTGGGGGCTGCCAATTCTTAGGTTCATCCTTAGTTAGTTGGTCAAGTCGGAAGCAACATTGTGTTGCTCTCTCCACGACCGAGGCAGAATATATCTCCATGGGAGAGAGCGTATCGCAATTGTTGTGGATGATTCATACTTTAGAGGACTATGGATTGAGCTATAAAGGTGTGCAAGTGTTGTGTGATAACATTAGCACAATTAACCTAACCAAGAATCCAGCCCATCATTCTAGGACCAAACATATAGAAGTGCGTCACCACTTCATTAGGGATCATGTTACTAGGGGAGATATTGTACTCTCGCATGTAGAGTCCAAGTCAAACCTCGCCGACATTTTCACTAAACCACTCCCTGAAAATGAGTTTAGCTTCTTAAGAAGGGAGTTGGGAATGTGTCGCGCTTCATAAATATCAAAATGCATTCAAAACCCTTCATGATTATTTCTAATTGTTAGGATACAATTGGGTAACTTGGGGACATCTCACACAAACTATAAGGCTTAACAAAACGTTTTTGTTTGCTAGAAATGGGGTGAGATGATAGGATCAACTCAATTTCTCAAAATGTCAATGCATCCCTTGAGAAATTAAGTTGACGAGATAAAAATCACTTTGGTGACCAAGTATAGGGAAAACCAATGCATAACATATGTGTATTTGGCTCTATGATCATACTTGGACATTCCAATCAAGGAAACTTGATTGGAAACTTGAATTTAGTACAAACTTGGTTGAATGATTGTTGATTGAGTTTGACTCCACTTGGGTGGAGCAAAATGATTTGCCAAATCCATAAGGACCTTTGATCCTTATTTAGAGATCAATTATAGTCAAGGGATCACTTCCAAGATCGATATATTTCATCAGATCTCTTCAGAAATCATGTAAAAGTCTGAAACTGAAAGTTTCAGATCGTATCAGGAACCCTGATCGGTCACTGGACCGATCAGGAGTAGGGCTGATCGGTCCTCGGACCGATCTGGCTCCCTCTTGTGGTGATCGGTCCACAGACCGATCAGAGGGGTCGGTAGAGACTTTGCGAAATTTTGTCCAACCATTCTGTACTAGCCTGGATCGGTCCCCGGACCGATCTGGCACTTTGTGGTGATCGGTCCACAGACCGATCAGGGGGCTTCCAGAATATCATCCAACCCTACTGTTCGCTTCCTGATCGATCAGTAGATCGATCAGGAGCCTGACTGATCAGTCACCCGACCGATCAGGACCAGGCCAGTCCGATCAGGCCAGAGCCTGATCGGTCTGGGCACTCTCAGATCGAACGGTGATTCATTCAATCGCATTAAATTACGGTTGGTGGACCGATCCACCAACCGATTAACTCCTCCGAAACCCCTCATCTCCTAAGCCCTAGCCGACCAAAACCCCTCAGTGCCGACCCTCCTTTTCCTTCCTCCTCTGCGCGTGCGACCTCCTCTCCACTTGCTGTGCGTGAGTTCTTCTTGTGCGAGAGACTCTGTGCATGCGAGTTCCTGCGAAGGGTTTCTACGAGCTCTTCCTTGTCTTCTGCAAGTTCTCTTCTCACTCAAGATCTTGCACTCATCTCATGCGCCGAGACCTTTCTCCTACGTGAGCTCTCCTTCCAGCCTTCAAGAACTCCTCAAATCAACGACAATGGCACCTAAGTAAGGGTTTCCTTCTTCCATCTTGTTGAATACTTCAAATATCATAATATGTATTTGAGGCTAACCATGTTTTGGTGTTATATTGTTGTGTCGTGACCTCATGTTTTGGTCGTGACCCTTCCTTGCCATGTCTTACCTTTGATCAAATGTCTTACCTTATGATTATTTATCCGTGATCAAATCTATTGCCATGATCCACATCTACTGATTAAATCAAATCTTGCTCCTCTGATTAAATCTAATCACCTTGATCAATGTCTTACCTTATGTTCACTGATTGGGTCATTGATTAAACTTTGTCTTGACCGATGTGATCAAATCTTGGTTAAACCTATGTTCATGTGGTCAACCTTGCTCATTTGATTCATGCTATTTCCATGACCAATTCTAATCTTTAGAAAGTTATCTAAGGGAAAAGTGTTAGTAGGAGCCCTAGAGCCAATCATGTGATGATTGACTAGAGGCATTTTGTATCATATTCTATTATTATTAAAGGCATTTTTGGTTATTATACTTACTTTGTATTCTGTGTCGAATGACTAAGTATAATAATGTCCTTGTGTAGTAGGTTCTTATCTACATCATATCGATTGGTTGAATCGATAGTGAGATAATGTAGAGAACACTACACTAAATATTCCTAGTCGAGCATTAATATTCAGGGACAATATTAATGCATGGAGACTAGCATGTGGGTCAACTGATGACTTGAGCTCACAAATCATGGATATGTGATATCAAATTGACACATGAGTATACATTGGAGAATGTGTACTGAATGACCCGCCATGAGAAAGTTTCATAGATTGTCATATGAGTGTCATAGACTTTCTCATGTGACTATTGGTATGAATAGTCCTTAGACCTGAAGTCATCATGGTTCCCTACATAAGGAGTTGTGTACTTTGGTATCGTCAAACGTCACCCATAACAGGGTAGACTATAAAGACGATCACTGGGTATGTAATGAATTATGCGGAGGGATGTGACTGATGTAGATGGGATCTATCCCTCCCATATGACGGGAGTGATATCTGTGGGCCCCTTGATCGAGTAGGACTACTGAAACGCATGGTCATGCTCAAATGAGTCAATATGAGATATTGAGCTCATTTGTTTGAGTGAGTCTACTCGGGGATCAAGAAACACAAGATTGATTGAGGATGACACGGTCTATGCCTCATTAGGTCAATCTAGATATCAAGGATAGAAGGACAAGGTCATACACTATCATAGTCACGGAGGTTTAGTCGGATCTCGACTTTTCTTGTTACTTGGGTAGTAATGATGCATTGCTAGATGTCGCTCATTGCTTATGTGTCTAAGGTATTAGGCGCATTGCCAACGTCGCGAGAACCTATTGGGTCACACACAAAGGATACAATGCTTCGGGAAGGTTGAACGACAGATCTAAGCCCAAGTTGGGAACTCGAGAGATCTGAGCCCGAGTTGGGAACTTGGGAGACCTAAGCCCGAGTTGGGAACTCGGGAGGTGTAACGCCCCAAAATTTCCACTTTAAGTCCTTAAAGTCCTTGAAATTAGTTAGATTTGTTTTAGAAATATTCTAGATATTTTTAGAAATTTTTAGAATATTTTTAGGGAATTTTCCGAGTCTGTTTAGTATTTTTATTAAAAGAAATAGAGTTTTCGGCAAAAAGTTGTCTGGATGAGTTTTGAACCCGAGACCTCCCGTGGGATCAACGACTTAAGTTGGTCGGGTTAACCAGGAGCCCCAGCAGGGGTGTGCTGAAAGAAAATAGAGAAATATTAAGTTAAGTTATAAAGTTGGACTTAAATACCCTAAGTATAAAATAGATCATTAAAGAGAGGAATTTTATTTTCTCTCACCTAAACCCTCTCTCCCTCGCCCAAGCCCTCACGCCGACCCCCCCCAAAGGAAGTATGCCATTGTATCATGCATGACTATTAGAGTTAGAATATCATCCCTAGATGAATTTAAAAGAAAAAAAAAAAAGTTCCGCATTCTTAGTCGTGCATTAGAGTCAAGAAGTAGATAAAGTAACGATCCGTCAAAGGTGGAGAAGGTGGGTCGCTACAGGTGGTATCAGAGCAGTTCCCATTCTCCAGCATCACACACACATCAGCATCAACCTTGTCGTCTTCAAGTAAGAAAGCTTTAAGTTTCAGTTTTTCTATTGCTCCTTTACTTAACTTCAGTATAGAGAAATGTTTAAGTACTTACTCACATGTGCATAGAACAAGGAAGTATGTTTAATACCTTAGTATCACGGAATCATGTTTAATCCCTAGAATGGATATTAGGTTACTAAGTAAGAAGACAAGTTTATACCTAGAGAGGTAGTAGTGATTTCTTGTTCCCTTATACATTATTAGATGGCAAGAAGAGGCCGAGCTCCTAATGCAAGGAACGGAACCCCAGTTCAAGATAACAATGAGCCTGGCACAGAACAGCCAAACCTGATGGCGGTCATTGCTCAAATGCAAGCTCAGATTTCAGAGCAACAGAAGACCATCGCCACACTGATGGCAAATCAGCACCCAGAGCCCCCTACACCACCCACAGCAGGAGTGGAAACTCCAGTGGTGGCTGAAGTTCCACCAGTCACACAGGAGACCCCTGCCGTGAACCGAAAACAAGAAGCATACCTCGTCCAGTGGCAGAGGCTGAAACTCGAAAGCTTCTCAGGCACGACTGAGCCCTGGGATGCCCAGGCTTGGTTCAAGACTTTAGAGAGCACAATGGAGCTTCTTGACTGGCCGGAAGTCGAGAAGGTCAAATGTGCCTCCTTCTGCCTAACTGGAGACGCTCGTATGTGGTGGGAGCGAGTCAAGAGTAAGAGGATAGTCAACCAGATGAGCTGGGCAGATTTCGAGCAAGAGTTCTATGAGGAGTTCTTCTATATGCGAATTACCAACAAGCACTACGAGGACTTCATGGAGTTCAGACAAGGTAGCCTACCAGTTGGAGAAGCAGTCGCGAAGTTCAACAGACTAGCTCGCCTCTGCCCAGAGCTAGTCAGCACAGAGAAGGAGCGAGTCAGACTGATGCTCCGCATGCTGAACCCTGAAATATCACTCAACGTGAACAGCGGGACGCACCGACCCCAGACCAGCGAGGAGTTGGTCAGTAGTGCTCTAATCTCAGAGCACTACCTGAATAGCATCAAGGCACAGCAAGCACAGCAGAAGCTAGTCCTGACTGAGAACAAGACAACTGGAGGCCAGAAGCCTCAGCCAAATAGCCAGAACTGGAAGAGCAAAAAA
>JAGFNQ010001978.1:129154-154970 GCA_024364735.1 Boesenbergia rotunda | reverse complement strand
ACATGTCCTTTTACAAAAGTAAAATACTTTCTTACTCATAATGCTTGTATTTATCAAGCTAACTTTCTTTTTTCATAAACTTTGCACTATAAACCATTACCTTTTCTTACTTGGAACTTCCATCGAGCACCTTGCGTGCCCTTAACCCCAAACTCATTTTGGGACTTTTCAAGAACTTGGTCTCCATACTTAGATCACATATATATAAAATCTACTACAATTCAAGTTCTATGATTAAAAACATGTATTTTTGAGAAACTTAATCACACAATAAACCAATATTCTCCAAGCATGCATATAAATCACAAAATCAAGGTTCTACAACGAGAAAACTACATGCGAACTACTCCTATTGCAGGTGAGTGATTTACTTACCCTTTTCTTGAAGAAAACTCACTAAGTATCTCGAAATTTCTGTGTAAGGGCTCTTTTCCTCTTCCTTTGCAAGAAAAACTCCACCCTTGGCCCTAGGGAAGAAGCCCTAGGTTTTCTACTTCAAGAGGAAGAAGAAGGAAGAAGAAAACTCCCCCCTTTCTCCCCATTTTCGCAGCCCTTTCCTTGCTCGCGCGGCCTCCCGAAACCCTAATGGGGTCTTAACCCAACTTAAGTGGAAGTTTTAATACCTCTTCATGAAACGGGCTAAATCAACTATAATATTATTTCGTTTCATTATTTCTGTGCTTGATACCCTAGCCCAGCTGGTTCCTTGGATTCGCTCAGGTAACTGCTTCTCGTGTGGTCGCGAGATCGATCCCCACCCGACCCCTTTAATTTTTTCTTCTTATTTTGATCCGAAAAAATGCTATAATATTCGAAAAATGCTAGAAAAATTCCTAAAAATCCCTAATAATACCAGAAATTATTGGGTGTTACAATCCTCCCTACCTTATAAAAAGTTCGTCCTCGAACTTAGAACAGCTCTGGATACCTTTGCCTCATGCTATCTTCTGATTCCCAAGTTGCCTCTTCATACTTCTGATTCAGCCATAAACTTTTACTATGGTACCACTTTGTTCCTCAGCTTCTTATCTGCTCGATCTATTATCTGAATAGGTCGACTTTCATAACTGAGATCTTCTTGCACTTGTACCATCTGTGGCTCAATCACTTGGTTGGCATCTGGGATATGCTTCTTTAGCATTGAGACATGAAACACATTGTGTATTGCTGACATCTCTGGAGGTAGCTCCAACTCATAAGCTACTTTGCCAACTCTTTTCGTCACTGGGTAGGGTCCTACGTATCGAGGACTTAGCTTGCCTTTCTTGCCAAATCTCATCACACCCTTCATAGGAGCTACTTTGAGGAAAACTGTATCCCCAACTTCAAACTCTAACGGCCTACGGCGTACATCGGCGTAGCTCTTCTGCCTACTCTGAGCAGTCTCTATCCTCTGGCGGATACTCCTTATAGCTTCTGTGGTATCATCTATAAGATCAGTCTGTGACCCCATTTCTTCTTCTCACTACCTTCATACCAACAGAGGGGAGATCTGCACTTCCTACCATAAAGAGCTTCATAGGGTGCCATACCAATAGTGGCTTGGTAACTGTTGTTGTAGGCAAACTCAGCTAAACATAAATACTTGCACCAACTGCCCTTGAAGTCCAATGCACAAGCTCTGAGCATATCTTCTAGAACCTGATTCACTCTCTCTGTCTGTCCATCAGTCTGGGGATGGAAAGCTGTGCTGAATTTCAGTTTGGTGCCTAACGCTGTCTGTACACACTCCCAAAAGTGTGAAGTGAACCGACCATCCCTATCAGAGATAATGGTCTTCGGGACTCCGTGTAGTCGGATCACTTCTGCACATATAATGGGCTAACTTTTCAATTGAGTAAGACACTCTGATTGCCAAAAAGTGGGCAGACTTGGTCAATCTGTCTACTATCACCCAAATGCATCATAGCCATTAGTTGTCTTTGGTAAACCAACTATGAAATCCATGGCTATGTCTTCCCATTTCCACTCTGGAATCTGAATGGGCTGTAGGACACCTCCTGGTCTCTGGTGTTCTGCTTTAACTCTCTGACATGTCAGGCAGGTGCTGACATACTTAGCTATGTCTCTCTTCATCCCTGACCACCAAAATCTTCTTTTCAAATCCTGGTACATCTTAGTGGAACCAGGATGCATTGAGTAGGGAGTTTCCATGGGCTTCTTCAAGAATCTTCTTTCTCAGCTCTTCATGATTGGGGACACATAAACGGTCACCATAGTAGAGTATCCCACTGTCAGATACTCTAAACTCTTTACTCTCTCCTTCTTGCATCTCCTGCTTGATCCTTTGGATATCAGAATCCTCAGCTTGCTCTTTCTGTATCTCTTCAAGCAAAGTTGACTCTAGTGTCAATAGAGCTAGCTGCCCATCAATAATCTCCACTCCATAATCTACTATCTCCTTCTGTAATGGTGGTGCCAATGATGATAAGGACATCAAAGTGGCACAAGTCTTTCTACTCAGTGCATCTGCTACTCTATTTGCCTTACCAGGGTGGTAAAGAATCTCACAGTCATAGTCCTTCACTAACTCGAGCCACCTTCGCTGTCTCATATTGAGGTCTTTCTGAGTGAAGAAATATTTCAGACTCTGGTGATCTGTATAAATCTTACACTGCACTCCATACAAGTAATGCCTCCATATCTTTAGGGCAAAGACTACAGCTGCCAACTCCAGATCATGAGTGGGGTAATTCTTTTCATAGTCCTTGAGTTGCCTGGAAGCATAAGCTATGACTTTGCCTTCTTGCATAAGGACTGCTCCAAGTCCTAGCTTTGATGCATCACTGTATATATCAAAGCTCTTATCACCTTCGGGTACTGTAAGGATAGGAGCGCTGGTCAGTCTCTTCTTCAACTCAAGGAAACTCTGCTCACAGTCCTCAGTCCACTCATACTTCTTATTCTTTCTGGTAAGGGCTGTAAGTGGTGAAGCTATCTTTGAAAAGTCCTCTACAAACCTTCTGTAATACCCTGCCAAACCCAGAAAACTTCTGATCTCACTGGCATTCTTTGGTTGACTCCAGTTACTAACTGCTTCAATCTTGGCTGGGTCTACCATAATACCTTCCTTGGAAATAATGTGGCCTAGGAAGGCCACCTGATCAAGCCAAAACTCACACTTTGAGAATTTGGCGTACAACTCCTTCTGGTGTAAGGTTTGCAACACTATCTTCAGGTGTTCTTCATGTTCTTTCTGAGTCTTTGAATACACTAGGATATCATCAATGAAGACAATGACGAACTTGTCCAGAAAATCCTTGAACACTCTATTCATTAGATCCATAAACGTCGCAGGGGCGTTTGTCACTCCAAAGGGCATGACCACAAACTCATAGTGCCCATATCTTGTACTGAAAGCAGTCCTTGGCACATCACTCTCCTTCACTCTGAGTTGATGGTAACCTGATCGCAGATCTATCTTGGAGAACACTGTGGCTCCCTTCAGCTGATCAAATAAATCATCTATCCTTGGCAAAGGATATCTGTTCTTGATGGTTACCTTATTCAAAGCTCGATAATCTATGCACATTCGCATAGATCCATCTTTCTTCTTGACAAACAGTACAGGAGCTCCCCAAGGTGAATGACTAGGGCGGATGAAACCCTTGTCAAGCAGCTCTTGCAATTGTTCTTGCAATTCTTTCAGTTCTGCTGGCGCCATGCGATAAGGTGCCTTCGAAATTGGGTTGGTTCCTGGGCCCAACTCAATTTCAAACTCAATTTCCCGATTGGGAGGGAGTCCTGGTAACTCTTCAGGAAACACTTCAGGATAGTCACAGACTACCCTCACTTCTTCTCTCTTCAATCCTTCTCCTTGACTTGCATCCACTATATGAGCTAGAAAACCAGAGCACCCCTTCTCTAACATTCTCTGAGCTTGTAAGGTAGATAGGAACCTCTTTGTCTTTCTCCTTGGGTCTCCAATAAACTCAAATGAAGGTTCTGCTTCTGGTGTGAACTTGACTTTTCTCTTACGGCAGTCTATAGAAGCATTGTACTTGCTCAAGAAGTCCATCCCTAAAATGACATCGTAATCCTTCATCTCAAGGACTACCAAGTCACTATAGAGCTCTCGGTTGGAAATCCAGATTGGTACTGCCCTCAGCCTCTCAGTAGAGGCCATGACCTCTCTCGAAGGTAAGGTTGTTAAGAACTTCATCGTTCAACCTTTCTGGTGGCCTTTATACTGTTTAAGTAGTGCTCAGTGATCAAAGCACTACTTATCAGTTCTTCGGAGGTTTGCGGCCTCTTAACACTGCTGGCCACAATTAACGCTATCTCAGGCCTTAACATCTTGATCCTTAGCCTGACTCTCTCTTTTTCTGTGCTAACTAGCTCTAGGCATAGACGAGCTAACCGATTAAACTTCTTCACCGCTTCATCCACGGATAGTTCCCTTGTCTGAACTCCGTGAATTCATCGTAATGCTTGTTGGTTACTCGCATGTGAAATATTCTTCGAAGAACTCAGTCTCGAAGTCGGCCCATGTCATCTAGCTGACATTTCTCTTGGCCTTAACTTTCTCCCCACATTTTAGCATCTCCCGTAAGGTAGAAAGATGCACACTTTATCTTCTCTACCTCATCCAGTCCAGTACTCTACTATGCTTTCCACGTTTTGAACCATGCTTAAGCATCCCATGGTTGCTTGTGCCTGGAAGTTCCCTGGCTTCAGTTTCTCTACTGAATGAGGTACGCTTCTTGCCTTACCCCCCTTGCGGGATTACAGAAGTAACGATGGGTCTTTGGTCACAACTGGTGCCACTACATTCGCCACCAACGGGGTAACAGGAGTGGCCTACTGGTTAGCTATAATGGTGGCAATAACTTGCTGCTACTCTGCTAACTGTCTTTGTAGCTGCGCCACCACCTCTAAGAGATTTGGTGGTGGTACAGACTCTGCCTCTTGCCCTCTAGGAGCATGCTCCTCGTTTTGGGCCTTTCTAGGACTTCCTCTTAACATTCTCTTACTTTATATCATCTAGGACGTCTCTTGACATTCTTTTCTTTATATCATAAAGAAAATAAAAGCTCATTATCTCTTACTAACTTACTTCACTATCATCATTCTCATATCATCATACTCATATCATGTCATCTTACTCATATAGCATATACTGATCATGCACATAATAGCATATAATAAAGCTAACATACTTCCTTACTAACTTACTTCATTATCTCCATGCACATATTAGTATATAATGATACTAACATACTTCCTTATCATCTTTCACTTACTGATACTAGCAGTCAATAATGAAAAGTATACAGAACTACAACATATGAACTTCTTCATCATGCACTTACTGATACTAGCAGTCAATAATGAAAAGCATGCAAAACTATAACATATGAACTTCTTCATCATGCACTTACTGATACTAGCAGTCAATAATGAAAAGCATGCAAAACTATAACATATGAACTTCTTACTTGGCAGGCGGCAGGATTGATGCTTGATGTCAGTGTGGCGGAAGGGTGGAACCTTTTGCTCTGATACCACTCTGTGACGACCCAACTTTTTCTACTACTAAGCTTTAAGTTACTACTACTTGGCTTCCCTTAACTTGCTCTAAATTTTTTTTTCTTCCTTCTCTTTTTTTTTCAAAAAAAACAAAACAACTTTCATTTTATTTGCTTTGCCAGGATTTGACCCCTAGACCTCTTAGTTGTAACACTAAAGCACTAACCAGCTGCTCTACACAACTTCTCTGCAATGGTACCAGTCGACTGCTATATAGCCAGTCGACTGGTATCGGCCACAGCAAGTTTCTGGGCGCGGCACCAGTCGACTGGCCTCTTGGCAGTCAACTGGTGCATCGAACAGAAGCTACTGTCGATAGGGCAGTCGACTGGTTCTGAACCAGTCGACTGGCACGCCTGAAAACATGCATTTCAGACCTGAAAACTTGTTTCAAAAGTCCACAAAACATATAGTTTCAAGCCATACAAAGACATAACACCATTTCTATACTCCATACTAGTTTTCTAAACATTTTAGCCAATCAAAACAACTTCATAAATTTGAAATTAGGACTTTTGCGGAAGTAAATAAGCTATCAAAGTCTATATGAACTTTAAACTAGAGTTTGTACCAAATTTTGTATCTATGCAAGGTTTAAACAAAGTCATTCATTCTACCACTTCGAAACACCAAAACATATGTTCTACAAGACTTAGCCCAATGATCTCTTCCACGGTTCCGCCGCCACTGAACATCAATGTAAGTCCCTTCGCCTCCTTAACTTATGCTTTTTTTTTACCTTTGTCTGCAATAGAAGGAAATGCAACTAATAAGTAAAATGCTTAGTAAGTAAATCCTAACTCACAAATCCACGATAAGGGATAAACATGCTCTTTTCAAATAATGCTTGCTTCAAAACACATGCACTTGGAAATAATTACACATGAGAACTTTCATACACTTATCATGCTCAATCATGCTTAAAAACATTTACTAGCATCAAAACACTTGCAAACTTAACATGCTCATGATTTCTTTTGCAAACTTACTAATGATACATTTCCACACTTTCAAACACTAACTTCTTTGCTCTTTCTCTTTAACATGCTTGTAACATAACCATGTTATCATACACAACAAAACATACACTTAAGGAAATTGAAACACTTACATATACTTATATACTTCAAAGTAATAATCAACTTTCTCAGGCCTTGACAATGTACCTGGTATCAGTGTACCAATGCGCGCATCCCTAATAGGTTTCGGGGTAGCTAGCCACCGCACCCTATTAGAGCTTCTTTCTAACTTTCTGTGGGCCTCTCTTTTGCCCGGTACATGTCCTTTTACAAAAGTAAAATACTTTCTTACTCATAATGCTTGTATTTATCAAGCTAACTTTCTTTTTTCATAAACTTTGCACTATAAACCTTTACCTTTTCTTACTTGGAACTTCCATCGAGCACCTTGCGTGCCCTTAACCCACAACTCAATTTTGGGACTTTTCAAGAACTTGGTCTCCCATACTTAGATCACATATATATAAAAATCTACTACAATTCAAGTTCTATGATTAAAAACATGTATTTTTGAGAAACTTAATCACACAATAAACAATATTCTCCAAGCATGCATATAAATCACAAAATCAAGGTTCTACAACGAGAAAACTACATGCGAAGCTACTCCTATTGCAGGTGAGTGATTTACTTATCCTTTTCTTGAAGAAAACTCACTAAGTATCTCGAAATTTCTCGTGTAGGGCTCTTTTCCTCTTCCTTTGCAAGAAAAACTCCACCCTTGGCCCTAGGGAAGAAGCCCTAGGTTTTCTACTTCAAGAGGAAGAAGAAGGAAGAAGAAAACTCCCCCTTTCTCCCCATTTTCGCAGCCCCTTTCCTCTGCTCGCGCGGCCTCCCGAAACCCTAATGGGGTCTTAACCCAACTTAAGTGGAAGTTTTAATACCTCTTCATGAAACGGGCTAAATCAACTATAATATTATTTCGTTTCATTATTTTCTGTGCTTGATACCCTAGCCCAGCTGGTTCCTTGGATTCGCTCAGGTAACTGCTTCTCGCGTGGTCGCGAGATCGATCCCCAGCCGACCTCTTTAATTTTTTTCTTCTTATTTTGATCCGAAAAAATGCTATAATATTCCGAAAAATGCTAGAAAAATTTCTAAAAATCCCTAATAATACCAGGAAATTATTGGGTGTTACAATGTTAACGTAAGGTCATGGCTCCGGTAAGACGGAAGGGTCCTGCTCTAATTAATTAGTGGCTCACTACCCCAATTCATTAGGGAACGCGCAATAGTTCCGCGCGATAGTTGGTACACAACAGGGCCTAATATGATATGGATGTATTTTTAAGTAATACCATTATGGAACTGCTTTGAAAAACATTTATTGCATGTGATAGGTATGCTTAAAATTCTATATGCTGCATGCTTAGAAACTTGATGTTTAGTATGCTATGATGAACTCATGCTTACGTCTTGTTATGTACACACGCTGTATGCTTTCGTATGGATTTTGCGAGTAGGACCGGATCCTTACTAAGCTTTTATGCTTACTAGTTATGTGTTGTCTTATGCTGTAGATAAAGGTATGGAACACATGAACTAAAGGAAGAGGCAGGAAGACTGAAGATGTGTGGGGTGGTGGCTCGGGAAAGAAAGACTTCTATATCTACATATTTATGTTTATGTTTATGTTCCCTTGACAATAAGTGTTAGTGATTAGGATTGACATGGCATGATAGTGTTTACCTTGGAGGTCTCTTATACTTGATTATGTTATGAGTTTCATTTCTAGTGATATTATCATGTTATAGAATGACTTTGATAGTTAAACAAGCATGCTCAGTCCTTAGCCCTTGCGTTGTTGTTTTAATGCCATGCTAGAAGATAGAAAAAAAAATAAGTATGATTAATTATTACGTAACCCCGCCCCGAGAGTAGATATAAGGGCGGGCGTTACATTAAAACATAAACAAGTTTCCAAGCACATCAAACATACCCAAGTTGGAGATCACACGCTTCGTGTGCAACAAAAATGGTCACTTCAAGCATGAGTGCCCAAATCTAAAGGTGGTGAAGCCCAAGTCAAGAAGAAGGAAGGCTCTCAAAGCGACTTGGGATGAGTCATCCTCGGACGAGTCATATCTGGATCAACTAAAGCATTCAAATCACCTAGCACTAATGGAAAGATCTGAACTCAAGTTTGAACTGAAGTCTGAGTCAAAATATGAAGAACAAGAGGTATATTTACTTTCTTTCAAAATTTTAATTACGCAAATTAGTTAAATATTTAATTAGAAAGTTGACTAATTCCAAGGATCAGAATATCTCATTCCTTGAGTAGGTTAGCTACCTTAAGTAGCAAGCTAACTTGAACTCCTCAATCAGTCAAGTTCATAAAGGAACTTCAACTCAAGTAGTTAAACTTAATGAAGAAAATTCCTCTTTGAAAGGACAAGTTGAGGGACTCAAGACAATGTTGGGTAAGTTTAACTTAGGCACCAAGTATCTAAAGATAATGATTGGGTCCCAAAGGGTTGTGTACAACAAATTTAGACTCAGATATAAACCTGTCAACTAAATGATCTTATCTTTCATTAGTTAGTCAAAACCATAGTAACCAAGTCCAAGCATAGGTTTCAAAAGCTTTCTTAACAAAGCAAGTAGGACCAAACCAATATTTTGTACCTAAATACTAAATCTATTTTCTAAATAATAAACTTAAATTTCAAATAGTAGGCAACAAGCTAGTTGTCACCTTAATAACTCAACCTACTCATATGGGCATTTAGGATTAGTTAAATCAAGATTAGACCTAACTTATTATGGGTCTAAGTTGAGTACTAAGTCAACTAGGTGAGAACAGTGTGGAAGCTCTGTCTAGAATTATGGTTGCCTTAATGATGTCCATGTGACTTGCCATAATCTGGGAGCTTACTCAAGGACACTTCCATGAGTGACCCATAGCTACACTTAAATCAAACACAAGTTAAGACTACTCTTGACAATCAAATAATATTTCATCTCATAATATCATAAAACTATTCTGTTTTGACAACCCCTGAGTGAGATAAAATCAAACTAAAATCAAATCAACTCAAATCAAACTAAATCAAACAAAAACCAAATCAATTCAAGTCAATGAAAATTAAATCAAATTTAAACCAAATCAAACTAAAAATCAAATCAACTTTTACGGACGACCGGAGAGGTTGGAAGTTCGGAGTAGCGGGTCATCGTTGGCGCTTAAGTCGCGAGTACGGAGCTTGTCGGAGTGTAGCGCTTGAACGAAAGTGTCGGAAGCAATTGATATCGAAGCCTTGGGGGTGAACCCCTTTATATAGTGTTAACAGGGGCACCTGTGTTGAAGGGGGCGCCTGTGTTGAAGGGGGCGCCTGACACGTGACCTATCCTGCGAGAACTTCAATACGTATACTTGGCCAGCGCTTATCCCTTCAACTGGGGCGCCTGAGTTAACTGGGGCACTTGTGTTAACACAGGCGCCACAATGACTTGGTCTTGAGGCTTGCGTGACAGTTTGCTTCGAATGGCTAGAATCCCTCTTTTGCTGGGGCGCCTATCTCAACACAGGCGCCTAGCCCAGTGAGGCGCCTCACTCCATTGAGGTGCCTGAATGTAGAAACCTTCATTCCTTCGTTCCTATAATCAGGGTTAGTTCCAAAACACAAAAAGCATATAAATGATAAGATTAAACCATGTTTTACAGCCTGAGCTATCTTGGTTCTGACTTTGGGCTTCCCAAATGGAACCCTAGGTCGAACCTGTTAGTGATATGAGAGAAGTGTCTTAAGGCAATCGCCTTATGATGTAAACATTTATATTAATAAATGATAATTCACTATTTGAGTATACATGTTTTGTGTATTTGATTGGGATCTTAAACTCATCTACTGAATGTCCACAATACAACTCACAGCATAAGAGAATTTGTGATGGGATCACAACTAGTGATTATCTCTAATGTGCAATTGTGAAGTATTGAAATTATCCCTAGTCGATGAATTGATAAAAACGGACACTATCAATTCTGTTGAGACTAGCATGGGTTATTCTCTAATCAGCTAATTTTCACTGGCTGGTGACATTGGGATGTCCGGAGATAAACATGGATGCTAGTTAAGGGAACTAGTTCATTGGAGTGACTAGCTGTAAAACTTCATATGGTTATCTATAAAGATATGTCAATGAAGTTCTTACTGCAGCTTAAGTGCGATGTTCCTTTGACTTGCGATGTTCAAGTCATCTTGGTCATGGAGACTTATACTTTAACATCTTAAGCAAGCATCTCCAAGGAGGTGTGGACCCAAGATGATTGGGTATGAGCCGAAGTGCCCGAAGATGTTTGAACAGCCTACAAAGGATTCACCACTCCTTGCGAGGAGATGTATACCCAGGCCTATCGTCGGATTGTTACTCAAAACCTCTGGCCAGAGTATATCATGTTAAGAGTGCGAGTCTCTTAAATACATGAGAGTAATTAGAAATCCAAAAGACGAGAAAGACATTACTTGGGCTAGGTGTGACGTAGTCAGCCTAGTGGGGACTGACACAAATAGACCGTGTCCTGAACCAAGTGGGTATAAGATGGTGAAGGGAATGGGGCACGATTCATTAGAGCTGCTGAAGGGTTTCAGAATAATTTCTTCTGAGGTCAAACCGTTGATCTTTCGATTAATTGGGGATCATGATGTACTACTAGGTGCCACTCATGATCGTTCTATAATTGGTTGATTATAGACGGCCAACATAAATCTAAAGCATATTTAGTCACACGTACTACGAGTAATCCGAGGGATTTAAAACGAGTTGAAAATTGGATTTTTCGATCAAGAGAAATAAGTCGAATCTGAGTTAATCAGAGGCGCAATGGAAGCTAAAATTGACTAAGTCTTTTGAAGGCTTATTGGGCGAATTAAATGACTTTAATTCGCGATTTGTGGGGCTTGATTGGCCGGCCAAGGAGGGTGCCAAACCCCCTTGTTTTGGTCGGCCACCTAAAGGGAGAAAAACCAATTAATTTTGGTTTAATCAATAAAATAAATCTAGCGCAATTTATTTTATTATGGATAAATAAATTTGTATAAAGAAATTTATATAAATAAATTTATAGAAATTTATTCTTTTTTTGGAAGTTAAAATAATCCATGAATTGGTTTATTTTAATTTTATAAAATCAATTAAGAATTGATTTTTCCATAATAAGAAAGTTTATAAATTTCTTATAAAATTTTATTCCATAATTTAAAGAGAAGAAGAATTTGTTTTATTATAAATTAGTTATAATAAGACTAGGCTTAACGGAATAAGTCATAAGAAATTTTATAAGATAAAATTCTTATGATAACTAATTCCGTTAATTCCGTTAAAGAGGAGACTTAGCGAGGGAGAAGCAACTATATAAGGAACCATAGGCAAGCTTTGGATTCCTAACTAATCAATTGAGTATTGATATAGAGCTCCCTCTCTCTCTCTCTTTTATTCTCTTCTCCTTCCCTTCTCCCCACCTAGGGCCGGCGCCCACATTGAGGCATATAGGGCCGGCGCCCCTCTTGAGTGCTAGGGCCGGCGCAACTCCTCCCATAGAAGGTGGTTGCTGTGAGCTTCAAGAAGAAGGAGAAACGAAACAAGAAGAAGAAGAAGCGGATAGCGACTCCTCTCTTCTCGGAATTCGATTCCGTTTCTTTGATGGTTAGTTTCCCTTTCCTCTCTTGATCATCTTTGTTGTGCCTATAGAGAATCTAGTAGTTCTCGACGGCACAAAACTCGTGGCTTTGCGAAGTCATCCCGAAGAGAACTCGGTGTGGACGCGAATAGAGGCGGAGCTTCCAAGGGACGCTACGGTTGGATCTCGTCCCTTACTTCGAGTTACGAAAGGTACTTAGTAAATTAGTTTACTTTTCTGCAAAGTTTTAATTTATGATTATGTCAACATATCATAAGGTTGCATGCTAGATACGTGGTTAAAATAATTTAGGAAATTATTTTATGCTAATTCTTCCGCTGCACGTAAAAATTTAAAATTTTACGAACCCATATCCTTGTCGACATGCACCCGGTCCCAACAGAACCGACGCCTAATGTTCCCTCCTATGGGGAATGCGTACTCACCTACTCCTCTCGGGAGAATTTACCTGTTTGCCAACAGACTCCTCCAGTTGGACTTTTTCCCAGCTTCGCTCACCAGGTCTTAGTACCCAGCTTCACTCACTAGGTCTTCGGTGCCTAATCCCTGACCAGGTCTTAGTGCCCAATGTCACTCACCAGGTCTTAGTGCCCAGCTTCACTCACCAGGTCTTAGTGCCCAACCTTACGTCAGGACTTAGTTGCTCAGCCCGCGGCCAGGACTTAGTGCCTAGTGTACCTAGGACTTTACCTGCACACTTGATTAGCATTGATAGATCATAACATAACCCTAACTTCTGAACCCTTTGTCATTATCAAAACATAGGTTTAACTTTGGTGCTTCCGCCACCAACAATCTCCCCCTTTTTGATTTATGGCAACATGGTACAAAAAGTTAAGTTAAAAAGCATTTTATAGTATATCTAACAACAAAAAGCATCTTATGAAATTTCAATTATCTCCCCTTGAAATAAACATTCTCCCCCTGAACCATTCAATGATATGCGGCGTTTTTGTAACCCTTCTAAGTGCTTTAAGTTTGACTAAGTGTTTCAACATTGAGCAACAACATTTGCACTCAAACAACTTAGACAATGTTTTGGAAAAGTTTTGTAAGCCTAAATTTTGTTTAAGAAAACTTTTTTACTTAGAAAACTTTGTAAAAAGAAATTTGAAACTAAATTTCTCTTTTTTTTGAGAATTTTTACTTGGGAAAACTTTTTGCACACTTAAAAATTTGCTTGAAAACACTTTGTGCAAAAAAACATTTTTATTTGAAAAATTCTTTAAGGAATTTCTTAAACAATTTTTTGCCAAAATTTGTTCTCTAGTAAAAACTTTACTTAGAAATATTTTCCAAAAATTTCAAAAGGTTTTTGCTCAGACAATCTTTGTTTCCCAAGGAAAATTTTACTTAGAAAGAAATCCTCTTCGAAAGTTTTGAAACACTTAGAAATTTTTTGAAATCACTTAAAAACTCAGAAGAAAATTTCGAAGTACTTAAAAGTTTTGAAGCACTTAAAAAATTTGAGACACTTAGATAACAATTTTGAATCACTTAAACAAAATTTTGAAGCACTTAGACATTTTACTTTACTTTTTGAAGAAGAATTTTTTTAAAAAAAATTGTAAAAAAAATTTTCTCTCTCTTTTCTCCTTTCTCTCCCCCTTTTCCATATATCAAAAAAGATGATAACAAATATTGCAAGCAAATTTTGAATTAGAGCTAGTATTAAAAAATTGGAAGTTAGTATTGAACCAACTCTAATGAATTCAAGAAGAAAAAAACCAAACCAAATTAAATCGATCTTGTTCGGGTCCTGTCTAACCCAGTTAGCTACTTACTAACTGATATGAAATAGTAGTTTTCACTAGGGTTAGTCAAGTTAAGTGATCTGATCAAGTTAGAGTTGCTAAGCTTGACACTTTAACCTGATTGCTGTTCAACTTGTATTTATTGCCCCAATTACTGTAGATACACTGACTTAAAACATCTTGAATCAAGGCATAGACCTAAGCATCTCAACCCAGTCTAGGTTATCACTCAAAGTATCCTAAGGTGCTTGTGAGATGCTGGCTTCTAGATCTATAGGTGCATGCAGTTCTAGGGTTAGGGCCTAAGCTAAGTTCATTTTGCACAAAAACCCTAGTTTTGAAGGGGTTAATTTTTTTTATAAAATCTAAGTCAGAAAATCATTTTAAATTTCAAAAACTTGATAAAAGAAATGATTTTTCAAATTGCTAATTTTCGAAACAAATTTAAACAAATAGGATTTTTTTTTTGAAAAATATAGAACAGTCCTATTCTACTAAGCACTACCCTAGTTGCCTTCTTAGTGAGCTAAACTCAGATTCAGGTAAGGGTTTGGAAAAAATACCAGCTAAATTGGATTTTGAGTCCAATGCTTAAGTACTATTTCACCCCTAGCTACATGATCCCTTACAAAATGATGTTTAACTTCTATATGTTTTGTTTTGGAATGTTGAATTGGATTTTTAGTCAAATTGATTGAACTAATATTATCAATAAAAACTTGGGTTTGGGTGTAGTCAAGTTGGAAATCCTTAAGAGTGTGCATCATCCATAAAAGTTGTGCCACACACTCTCCTAGGGCAACATATTCTGCTTCGGTTGTGGATAAGGCTACGCAGTGTTGCTTTCTACTACACCAGCTGACTAGACTATATCCTAATAATTGTCAACTTCCACTTGTACTCTTTCTATCTAACTTACACCCAGCATAATCAAAGTTAGAATATCCTAATAATTCAAAAGTGGAAGTTCTAGGATACCAAATCCCTACATTTAGGGTACTCTTAATGTACCTTAGAACTCTTTTTAGTGTTGCTAAGTGGGATTCCTTAGCACAAGATTGGTATCTAGCACACATTCCTACAGAAAACAAGATATCAGATCTACTGGTAGTTAAGTACAGTAAGCTACCAATCATGCTTCGGTATAACTTTAGATCTACAGGTTTACCCTCAGGGTCATTATCAATTTTAACATTAGTAGCCATAGGTGTACTTAAGCTTTTAGAATTGTCCATTTTGAATTTCTTTATTAACTCTTTGGCATATTTGTATTGGTGAACATAATTGTCATCTCTAGTTTGCTTAATTTGTAATCCTAAAAAAAAGTTGAGCTCACCCACCAAGCTCATTTTGAATTCACTTTCCATTATTTTTACAAATTCTTTTAGAATATTAGAATTAGTGGATCCAAATATTATATCATCAACATATATTTGTGCAATAAAAATATCTTTTTCTAAGGTTTTAACAAATAGTGTGGAGTCAATTTGACCTTGGTTAAATTCCTTAGAAATTAGATAAGTTGATAAACGTTCATACCAAGCCCTAGGTGCTTGTTTCAACCCATAAAGTGCTTTTCTAAGTTTAAAAACATATTCAGGTTTTTCTAGTTCCTCAAATCCTGGGGGTTGCCCTACATAAACTTCTTCATTAATAAACCAATTTAGAAATGTAGACTTGACATCCATTTGATATAGCTTAAACCCTCTATGGGCTGTAAAGGCTAATAACATTTTAATTGACTCAAGTCTGGCTACTGGGGCATAGGTTTCATCATAGTCTAATCCTTCAACCTGATTGAACCCTTTAGCTACTATGCGGGCTTTATTTCTAACAATTTCTCCTTGATCATTTAGTTTGTTTCTAAAAACCCACTTAGTATCTATAATAGATTTGCCCTCAGGTTTAGGTACTAGTTCCCAGACTTGGTTTCTTTCAAATTGGGCTAACTCCTCTTGCATAGCTATGATCCAATCAGGGTCAGGTAGGGCTTCCTCTATAGTCTTAGGTTCAATTTTTGAAATGAGTGTCATATGACTAAGATTTCTATAGGAGGACCTAGTTCTGACTCCTAAGGTTGGATCACCCATAATTTGATCAGAAGTATGATTGAGTCTGGGTTTCTTTATCCTTCTAGAACTAGGTTCAGCCTCAGGTCCGGCTGGACGGTTCGGTTCAATGTTTGGTTCAACTACTTGGTTTGGTTCAATTATTATTATTGGTTCAGTTGATACCTTAGTAGTTGGTTCAAGTGTTAGTTCATTTAGTGGTTCAATCAGTGGTTCAATTGATGATTCAATTATTGGATCACTGTCTTCTTGATCAAGATTTGATTGGTTTAAATTTTGATTATCTTTTGGTTTAACTTCTTCATCAAAAATTAAATTAGTAGTTTCTTCAATTTTGTGGGTTTGTTTATTATAAACCCTATAGGCTCTACTTGTAACACCCAATAATTTTCGTGAATTATTAGGAATTTTTTTGAATTTTATAGCATTTTTTCGGATTAAAATAAAAAGAAAAAAAAATAAGGAGTCGGGCGGGGTTTGATCCCACGACCACAGCGCAAAACAAGCCCTTAAGGGCATCCGGATAACCAGAAGGGCAAGGGTATCAAGCACAGAAAAGAGGATCGAAATAATGTTATAGGTAAGTTAGGCTTTTTCATGAAGAGGTATTTAAACTTCCACTTAAGTTGTGTTAAGACCCCTTTTAGGGTTTCGGGAGGCCGCGCGAGCAGAGGTGAGGAGGCTGCGAAAACAGGGAAAAAGGGGGAGTTTTCTTCCTCCTTCTTCTTCCTCTTGAAGTAGAGAACCTAGGGCTCCTTCCCTAGGGCCAAGAAGTGATGTTTTCTCGCAAGGGAAGAGAAGAGGAGCCCTACGCTAGGATTTTTGAGATACTTAGTGAGTTTTCTTCAAGGAAAGGGTAAGTAAATCACTCACCTGCAATAGAAGTAGTTTCATATGTAGATTCTCGTTGTAGAACCGTAATTTTGTGATCTAAGTGCATACTTTGAGAATATTGTCTTATTGTGTGATTTAAGTTTCTAAAGAATATATGTTCTTATCATAGAACTTGAATTTGAGTAGGTTTATATGTGTGATCTAAGTATGATAAGACCAAGTTCTTGAAAAGTCCCAAAAATGAGTTTTGGGTTAAGGGCACGCAAGGTGCTCGATGAAAGTTCCAAGTAAGAAAGGTAAAGTTTATAGTGCAAAATTTATGCAAAAAGAAAGATAGCTGAATAAGTATAAGCATATTGAGTAAGAAAGTATTTTACTTTTGTAAAGTGACATGTACCGGGCAAATGAGAGGCCCACAGAAAGTTAGAAGGAAGCTCTAATAGGGTGCGGTGGCTAGCTACCCCGAAACCTATTAGGGATGCGCGCATTGGTATATTGATACCATGGTACAGTGTCAAGGCCTGAGAAAGTTGATTATTATTTTGAAGTATATGAGTATATGTAAGTGTTTCAATTTTCCTTGAGTGCATGTTTTTGGTTATGTATGTTGACATGGTTATGTTATAAGCATGTTAAAGAGAAAGAGCAAAGAAGTTAGTGTTTTAAAGTATGGAAATGTATCATTAGTAAGTTTCAAAAGAAATCATGAGCATGTTATGTTTGCAAGTGTTTTGATGCTAGTAAATGTTTTCAAGCATGATTGAGCATGATAAGTGTATGAAAGTTCCTATGTGCAAATATTTCTAAGTGCATGTATTTTGAAGCAAGCATTCTTTGAAAAGAGCATGTTTATCATTTATCGTATGGATTTGTGAGTTAGGATTTACTTACTAAGCAATTCGCTTATTAGTTGCATTTCCTTCTATTGCAGATAAAGGTAAAGAAAAAGCATAAGCTATGGAGGCGAACGGGACTTGCATTGATGTTCAGTGGCGGCGGAACCGTGGAAGAGATCTTTGAGATAAGTCTTAGAGGCATTTTGATTTATAGAAACTCATGGTTGATGTTTTGGATTGGTAGGATGTGATCACCTTATTTAAACTTTACATGGAGTCAAAGTTGGGTACAAAGTTAGTAGAGATTGCATGTGTTTTGATAAGTTTGTTAAATTTCATAGAAATCCTAATTTTCATGTTATTGGATTCGTTTTGAGTTGCTAAGATGTTCATAAAACTAGTATAGAGTATAGATTTGGAGTTATTTCTTTATATGCTTTGGAAGTGTATAAATTATGGACCCTTGAAAGGAGTTCCTAGGTCTGTAAATGCAGGTTTCAGGCGTGCCAGTCGACTGGTTCAGAACCAGTCGACTGCCCTATCGAACAGAAAGTTTCTATTCGATGCACCAGTCGACTGCCAAGAGGCCAGTCGACTGGTGCCGGGCACAGAAAGTTTCTGTGGCTGACACCAGTCGACTGGCTATCTAGCAGTCGACTGGTACCATTAAAAGGAAAGGGTTGTAGGGTAGATGGTTAGTGCTTTAGTTTTGTAACTAAGAGGTCTAGGGGTCAAATCCTTGCAAAGCAAATAAAATGAAAGTTTTTTTTTTAAAGAAAAAAATTCAGAGCAAGTTAAGGGAAGTCAAGTAGTTGTAACCTAAGGCTAAGAATAAGGTAAAGTTAAGGTTAAGTAAAAGTGACGTCCGCTTTAAGGGAGAGAAGAAAGTTAAGGGGTCGTCACACTACTAGTTGTTGAATATCCTAAGAAGATCCCTGGGGTTAACTTAGATTGAAACTTACCTAGGTAGTCCTTAGTGTTCAAGATATGAACTTTGCACCCTAAGACCCTTAGGTAGTGTAGGTTAGACAATCTATGATAATTAGTTCATAAGGGGTTTTATTGTGTCTTTTATTAATTAAGACTCTATTTTGAATATAGCATGTTGTACTTACCTCTATTGCCCAAAATTGGTTAGCTAGGTTATATTCATTGAGCATGGTTCTAGCGGCTTCCTGAAGGGTTCTATTTTTTCTCTCTACTATCCCATTTTGTTGGGGGGTTCTAGGACAGGAAAATTCATGAATATACCCATTGATTTTGCAGAATTCCTCAAATCGTTGATTTTCAAACTCTCCCCCGTGATCAAGCTAAGTCTTTTAATTTTAGTATCATTTTGATTTTTAATCATTTTGCATAAGTCAATAAATAAGTTCAAGGTTTCATCCTTAGTTTTCAGGAACCTAACCCAGGCAAACCTAGAGTAATCATCGATAATTACTAAGCAGTACCGATTCCTGCGTAGTGACTTGGCTCCATGTGAATCAAATAGGTCAAGGTGCAGGAGCTCAAGTGTGGTTTCGGTTAAGTCTGATTGAGTTGGTTTGTGAGTAGACTTAGTTTGTTTACCTTGTTTACATGAGTTACAAATTATGTTCTCAAAATTCTTGATTTTAGGTACACCTTTAATTAAACCAAGTTGAGTAATTTTAGAAATCAGCTTGACATGAGTGTGACCTAATCTCCTATGCCAAAGGTTAGATTCTTCTAATTGCGTCAGAAGGTATTTTGGTACTAAGGGTAGATTAATAGTGTAAACATTGTATTTCCTAGTACCCTTAAGCATTATTTCTGAGTCTTGGAGGTTTCTAATAAGGCAGTCAGAGTTGGTGAAGGTAACCATGTAACCAGTATCATAGAGTTGACTAATACTAAGCAAATTAAACTTAAAATTTTCAACCAAGAGTACTTTCTTAATAATGAAATCATATTTAAGTTCAATGTTACCTGACCCAATTACTTTGAGTGTAGCATTGTTGCCAAATGCTACTGAGCCTAGGTTCTTGAACTTGATTTTGGTGAATTTCAATTTGTCTCCAGTCATGTGTCTAGAGCATCCACTATCCAACATCCACTGGTTCAAATCTTTATGTTCCTACACATAAAGTATTTATTGATTTGGATCCATTAGAGTTAGGGATAGCTTGAATTGAATTTCACAACCTAGTCTGTCTCACCCAATCTAGTGTTATCAAACATGTTAATCTTATGGGTTTTGTGAGACAGGTTTTTAAAATAATATTTTAATTTAGAAAAAATGGTTAATTTCGAAAATATTGAATAAAGTTTATTGGTTTTGAAAAATATGTTAAATCTATGATTGATTGAAATTTGTGTTAGGTTTAAATTTGACAGATTGTAATTTGAATTTGAATTTCGAAAATTGGCTTCCAGTTCTTGGAGAGGCACAAGGGTCTTCTTTGGTCGTAGCCTTATTGGAGCAACAACCCTTTCCTTGAGAAGGCCTTTTATCGAAATTTCATTTTCAAAATTACTTTTTGAAAAATTTTAGTCTAACTAGTTTAGGTCTTGGATTGGTAGCTTCGGCTAGTTCCACCAGACTAAACAGACCACGTAGGATATATTTGACCTTATTAGAAGGGCTTCCCTAACGTACTCTCATCTCACCTACACCTAATACTATGTTGTTCAAATTTCGATTAAATCTTTCGTCCTTAATCTAACCAGTCCTAAATCTAAGCATGATAATTAAAAATTGAAAAAAAAATAAACACGCAAACAAGCAATTCAGTAAAATTATCTAACTATAAATATGGTTTTTATATTGGCTCCCTCTGGACTATAGCCTCGATAAGGGTTAGGCAAGATGTGAATCTTATACTTGGGGATCCAATACTGGTTTGGTTCAGCTTATTTATTTAACCACAACTTGGGGACCCATGCTTGGACTTGGGTTCTAGGTTGGTTCAATACAGAATAATATGAACGTTGTCTCGATTTGGTTCGATAACCTAGTCCAGATCGATTGATAACGGACTTCTATTTTCCAAGGAACATGTCAAGACCCTTGGAACCCGAAGTAAATAATTTTAAGTTAACTTTGAGCTCCTTGACTTGATTTTTCAAGGAGGAATTCTCTTCGTCAAGCTTTTCGACTTGAGTTGATTTTCCTTCTTGACTTGACACGGTCAAGGACCTCGAGTTGACTTCCTCTTTCAGGAGTTTTACTTCCTGTCGGAGGGACTCAACCCGGATTTTGGCTTTCGCCAAGTTTTGGGACAAATAAGAAATTAATTTAGATAACTCATATTCTGAATAACCTCTTACAGTGATTTGTCCGTTCTTCGAGATTTAGAGTCTTCCGGTGTTAACGTCTGTCTGGTTCCAATTCTGATGCGTAGTCGACGTCATCCGAGGCAGTCAAGGCGAGCAGGTTTGCGTGAGGGACTTCTTCTTCTTCTTCGGAAGATGACTCGTCCTAGGTGGCTTGAAGAGCCTTCTTTCTCCGTGCCTTCTTGTTTTCCTTTCGGTTGGGGTACTCTGACTTGAAGTGTCCCTTTTTGCTGCATTCATAGCAGGTGACGTTGTTTCTGCTCTTCGAGCTCGTTGACGGTTCCGCCTGATCTTCCTTTCTTCGGCTCAACATCTTCTTGCTCATTTGGTACATGATTTCTTTGTAGTAATAGTTAGCCGGACCAATTTAGGTTGATCCCCTTCACTGCCTTCTAATTTTGAGTCTGAGTCGAACTCGGGTGCTGGTTGAGGCTTCTTCTTGGGAAATTTTCTTGAGTTTTACCTGCAACGAAAGCTATTCCTTTCTCGACCAAAGTAGTATTAGTCTGTTCATGCAGTTCTAGTTTAGAAAATAACTCATCTAATTTTATTTCTGAGAGATTCCTAGAAACCTTGTAGGCATCCACCATAGATGCTCACAGTGAGTTTCTCGGAAATGAATTTAAAGTATACCTTATTAGGTCACAACATTCAACCTTGTGACCTATCGTGTGCAACCCGTTCATTAGCTCCTAGATCCTGGTGTGGAGTTGAGCTGCAGTCTGTCCGCCGTGCATTTTGATTGTATAGAGTCTGTTGAGCAACAGATCTCTTTTACTGATCCTGGTGTCGGATGTGCCTTCATGCAACTCGACCAGCTTGTTCCAGAGCTCCTTCACGCTGTTGAAGGGTCCTACATGGTTCAACTCCTCTTTTGTTAGGCCACACTGCAAAAGTTTGAGTCGCTTTTGCATCGACCTCAATCTTCTTCTTTAGTGGGTCGTCCCACTCGGTATAGTGTTGCACCACGCCTTGTGCATTCCTAGGAATTTCCAGTCCAGACTGGATAATGATCCACATGTCCAACTGAGTTTTTAGGTGGACTTCCATCCTGTTTTTCTAGTAGGAGAAATCTTCTCCACTGAAAAGAGGGGGTTTGGCAGTGCAGTATCTGTTGGTGCAGGCAACACCTAAGTCGAACCTAGGTCTTGATAATGGAAAAGGGTTCAAGAGTTAAGATGTTATTGTGTTCCAATGTGCTTACTAAGTGTGCAGGAAGAAGCCTTAGGTACACTAGGCAAGAAGTCCTAGCAAAGGGCTGGGCTAAGAAGTCCTGGTCAAGGACTGGGCAAGAAGACCTGACCGGAAGTCGGGCAAAGAAGTTCTGGTCGAGGACTGGGCACGAAGTCCTGGCAAAGGGCTGGGCACCGAAGATCTGACCGGAAGTTGGGCATGAAGACCTGGTCTGGTGGATCGGGCAAAAGTCCAACCGGAGGAGCCGGTTGGCAAATGGTCAACTCTCTTGAGAGGAGTAGGTGAGGACGCATTCTCCGTCGAGGGAACAGTAGGCGTCGGTTCGACCTAGGGTTCCATTTGGGAGACCCGAAGTCAGAACCAAGACAGCTACGGCTGTAATTACTACTTGTCATGTTTTTGGGACTAACCTTAGTTGCAGGGTCGAAGGACTGATTGTCTGCAAGTGAAGGTTCTTCACTGGGCCTAGGTGCCCGAATGGAGTCAGGCGGCCGAGTGGGCTCAGGTGCCCGTAAGGATACGGGCGCCCAAGGGTGAAGGCAAAAAACCAAAAACTAGCTACGAAGCCACTGAACCAAGGCGGATCAGGCGTCCGTGAGCTCACGGGCGCCCCCATCAGCTCAGGCGCCCAAGAGGGGAGGATAAGCACTGACCGAGCCCGCGAATAAGGATTCCCGGATCGAAGGGCACGTGTCAGGCGCCCCCAACCCATCAGGCGCCCTATGGAGTACTATAAAAGGGGCTCGACCCCAAGGCTTCAACTACACCGTTTTCATATGCTCCAAAACTTTTTGTTCAAGTGCTATGCCCCGGCAAACTCCGATTTCGAGATTCTAGTGCTGACGACGTCCCTCTGCTCTAAAATACGATCCACATCGGACGTCGGTAACAAAAAGTGTAATTAGTTTCATTTACTGCAATATTTTTGTACTCAATTTGTAACCTGTTTTTGCGCGAGTATAGTATTGCCCAAAGTAAACGGTCAAGGACCGTGGGCCTTGGAGTAGGAGCCGACCGCGACTCCGAACCAAGTAAAACTACTTGTGTTTCGGTGTGATTGTTTTATTTCCGCTGCGCGTTTTCTCTTTCCTTAATCCGAAAAAGATTTTAACGATATTCACCCCCCCTCTATCATTTTTCTCGTTCCAACAAGTGGTATCAGAGCGGGAGGCTCAAATTTGCTACAACCACCAATTTGAGAATTTTTTCGGATTTTATGAAATTTTCAATTTCATTTTTTTCGAATTTTTCTCGTTCATCGAGGTTGGTGCAACACCACTCAATTGTTTCTTTTTTATTTATCTTATTCCCGCACTACTAATCCAAGACCAAGTCTTGGGACAAGATTTTTTTTTGTTTTTGTCATTTCAGAAATACTAATGGCCATGCAAGAAGGTTTCAGCACAGCCATACCACCACTCTTCAGTGGAGAAGACTTCTCCTACTGGAAGAGTCGGATGGAAGTCCACCTGAAAACTCAGGTGGACATGTGGATCATAATCCAATCTGGTTTAGAAATCCCGAAGAATGCTGAAGGAGTGGCACAGCCTTACACAGAATGGGATGCCTCGCTGAAAAAGAAAATCGAAGCGGATGCAAAGGCGACCCAGACACTCCAATGCAGACTAACCAAAGAAGAGCTGAACCAGGTGGGACCCTTCAACAGTGCAAAGGAACTCTGGAGTAAGTTGATCGAATTGCACGAAGGAACCTCCGACACCCGAATCAGCAAGAGGGACCTTCTGCTGAATAAATTGTACACCATCAAAATGAACGAAGGTGAGTCGGCAGCCCAGCTCCACGCCTGAATCCAGGAGTTGATGAATGGTCTACATACAATTGGTCACAAGGTAGAAAACCGTGACCTTATCAGGTATACCCTAAACGCCTTCCCGAGAAATACTTTATGGGCATCTATGGTAGATGCTTACAAGGTTTCTAGGGACCTTTCTAAAATTAAACTAGACGAATTATTTTCTGAACTTGAATTACATGAGCAGACTAACTGCATCTTAGCCGAGAAAGGCATTGCTTTTGTTGCAGGCAAAACAGGAAAGGTAGTCAAGAAGAAGCCTCAATTTGCACTCGAGTCTGACTCAGACTTAGACTCAGAAGACAGCAAAGGGGATCGACCCAAGCTGGTTCGGCTAGCCCGGGACTACTACAAGGAGCTGAAACATCAGACCAACAAAAGAAAAGCCAGCCGAAAGAAGGAAGATCCAGCTGAACCATCTAAGACCAAATCAAACGTAATCTGCTACGAATGCAACAAAAAGGGACACTACAAATCAGAGTGCCCCAATCTGAAAGAAACAAAGAAGACAAGAAGGAAGAAGACCCTTCAAGCAACTTGGGACGAGTCTTCCTCCGAAGATGAAGAAGAGGCCCCACAATCAAACCTGCTCGCCTTGACTGCTTCGGAAGAGATCGACACCAGATCAGAATCGGAGCCGGACGACGGAAAGCTCACAATTTCGGAGGATGACAAAATCACTGTAAGTGGTTACTCTAAAGTTGAATTAGCAGAATTAATTGCTTATCTATCTAGTAACTTGGCAAAAGCCAAAATTCGAGTCGAGTCCCTCCGACAGGAAGTAAAACTCCTGAAAGAGGGAGCTGACTCTAGATCTTTGACTGAGAAGGTTCAAGAAGGAACCTCTACTCAAGTTGAAAAGCTTGAGAAAGAGAACTCCTCCTTGAAAACTCAAGTCAAGGACCTTAGAGCAGCCTTAGAATGATTCACTTCGGGTTCCAAGGGTCTTGACATGATCCTTGGAAAAAGAAGTCCGTTCTAAATCGATCCGGGTTAGGGTATCGAACCAAGGCTAGACAAAGGTCATACTATGCTGTACTGAATCAATCTAGACCCAAAGTTCAGGCATGGGTACCCAAACTTTGCCTGAGCAACCAAGCTGGACCAAACCAGTATTGGATCCCCAAGGACAAGATTCATATCTTGCCTAATCACTACCGTGGCTTTAGTCCAGGGGGAGCCAACTTAAAAACCATTTTTATAGTTAAATAAATTCTTTTTCTTATTGTAAAATTGCATGCTTGCTTGTTTATTTACTTTATGCAATTTACCATGCTTAGACCTAGGACTGGTTAGATTAAGGACTAAAACGATTAACTGAAATTTGAACAACCTAGTATTGGGTGGAGGTGAGATGATAGTACGTTAGGGAAGCCATGTTGGCGGAACTAGCCGAAGCTACCGATCCAAGACCCAAACTAGTTAGACCAAAATCTTTCAAGGAGTAACTTGAAAATGGATTTTCAATAAAAGGCTTTGTCAAGGAAAGGGTTGATGATCCAATAAGGCTACGGCCAAAGAAGGCCTAGTGCCTCGCCAAGACCTGGAAGCCGATTATTGAAAACCAAATTCACTTTACTATTGTCAGATTTGAATCTAACACAGATTTCAATTAATCCTAGATTCAACCATGTTTTTTAAATTTAAAACATAATAAATTGGGTTTAAAATTAATTTAACTTTTCAAAATTAATCATGGTTTTTCAAAATAAATTTCTTACTTCTATTAAAACCTGTCTCACAAAACCCATAAGGTTAACGTGATTGATAACTCTAGATTGGGTGAGACAGACTAGGTTGTGAAAATCAATTTAAGCTATCCTTAATTCT
>JAGFNQ010001978.1:108564-129011 GCA_024364735.1 Boesenbergia rotunda | reverse complement strand
ATCAATTTAATTATGCATTTTCAAGTAATTTTCCTTATTTATGTCATTTATTAAATGCATCATTTTCCTTTTATATACTTAGAAAACTACGTGTCTCTCAACCCAACCCTGTGGCCGAACCTAGCCCTGACCCGAGGTTTCCCAACCTAGAATTGTTCAATAAATTTGCCCAAACATCTTACAAGCCTATTAAGACTAGTTTTTTGAATAGGCAATTCTTCACCCAATCCTGTCCCTTGGCAATGGACGCAATCAACTTTTACTAACTAGACCACCTAGTTTTCTGTACACATCCGGTAAACTCAACTCTATGTGCAGAGTTTTATAACAACCTTGTCAAGATTGATGACCTACTCTTTACTACCACAGTACAAGACACTCCCCTGACCATTTCTCCGACTTTGTTCAATCGATTTCTTGGACTTCGACAGTCGCAATCTACTTTCTCTTGTTATCCTCCGGAAGGCCCTCCCTTCGCACCCCCCTATTCACACATTACTTTAGACACTCTCTACTCTTATTTCTTCGAAGATGTGCGAAACCCTTTAGCCCGGCGATTTCAGTCGTTAGACCTCCGAGTTCAGGATTATGTCCTTTATCGAGTGATAATTCGCTGTGTTCTCCCACTTACCACTCGAGATGTCGCGACCATGTGATCGTTTCACACCTTCTTACTCTATGCCATGATTCATCAGCTTGACATCGACATAGGTCTTCACATATTCCGTACCATCATTTACGCCTCGAGTGTATCCACACGCGATCGAGTTCGTACGCCTTACTGCCATGTCATCATCGCTCTTCTTCACCACCACGGTCGCGACATTACTACTGGAGAGATTATTTCGATGATCGAGTTCGATGAGATAGGGATTAGAAACTTTTCCTTAGCGGGGATAGATGTATCGGCCACGGGGGTACTAGCATGGAGACGAGAGAGAGCCAGACGACAGGATGACTCCGACGAGGAGGTGGAGGTAGTCGTAGCTGATCTCGCAATTGAGATCAATGAGCAGTTACAGGAGCCACCCCCACTGACTACCGACCAACGCATCACATCATTGCAGATGGAGTTACACAGTTTCAGGGAGGAGGTCGAGGCCTACCACACCGAGCAGATGGATGCCATCCGAGCCAATCAAGAAACTAGTGACGCACGATACAACGAGATGATGTCGCTGTTTCGATCCTGGCAGCCTGGCCTATCTTATCATCCTGGCCCTTCCTCTTAGTTTAGATTGACATTTTCAGCCTACTCCAGTGCAGTGTGAACTGTTTGACTTGTATTTGACTCGTACTTGACTGGCACTTGACTTTAGTTTGATTTCTCTGGTCCTACTATTGACCAGATGGATTTTATGCATCTATCTCAGTGATTACTTGCCATTTTAATTAGCACGCTTAATCAATTGTGATGTTATGCTTGGTAGAATAGGAATGCTCTAATTATGTTTCTTTTCAAAAACTGTTTTACTTCTTATTTCAATTTGCAAAATCATTTCTTTATTTATTTAAAATGATTTTCCGACTTAGTTTTTTCAAAACTTACCCCTTTCAAAACTAGGGCTTTTTCGCAAATGGACTTAGACTAGGCCCTAACCCTAGAACTGCATGCACCTATAGATCTAGAAGCCAGCATCTCACAAGCACCTTAGGGTACTTTTGTTTGATAACCTAGACTGGGTTGAGATGCTTAGGTCTATGCCTTGATTAAAGATGCTTTAAGTCAGTGCATCTGCAGTAATTGGGTCGATAAATATAAATTAAACAGTAATCAGGTTAAGTGTCAAGCTTAGAAAATCTAACTTGATCAAATCACTTAACTTGACCAACCCTAGCGAAAGCTACTATTTATAACAGTTAGTAAGTAGCTAACTGGGTTAGTCAGGACTCGAAAGAGAAAATTCAAATTGATTTGGGTCAGTTTAAACTTAGAATTGGTTCAGTACAGCACCTTACTTTGATTACTCATTTTTCTTGCTATATTTTTTTGATATATGACAAAGGGGGAGAGAATGGAAAGGAGAGAAAAGGAGGCTTTACAAGTTAATTTTTTTTTCAAAAATTCAAAAACTTTCATCTCCTTTTTCAAAAAGTAAAGTTCTGTAAGTAATTAAGTTTTTTTTGAAAGTCAATTGTTGTTTTTCAAAAATTATTCTAAGTACTTACTCAAAATATTTTTTCCTGAAAAATTATTCTAAGTACTTACTCAAAATATTTTTTCTGGAAAGTTTTTCTAAGTTATAAACTCAAAATTTTGCTGAAAAATTTTCTAAGTTATAAACTCAAAATCTTGCTTGAAATTTTTCTATGTATTAAAACTTCAAAATCAGTGTAGAAAATTTTCTAAAGTGCAAAAATAAATTATTTTCGAAATTATTTTTAAGTACTTAACTCAAAAGTATTTTCAAAACTATTTTTAAGTACTTACTTTGAAATTTTTCTGGTAGAAAATTTTCTAAGTATGTTGAAAAATTTTCTAAGTGCCCAACTCAAAATATTTTGGAAATTTGTCCTGACTTTAAAATCCCGTTTTGAAAATTTTTTTAAGTGTGGAAATTCTGAAAAACTTTTCAAACAAAGACTTAGAAACTTTTTCAAAAACCCCACGAATGTTTGAAAAACTCGGGGGGAGATTTCTTCCAGGGGAGGAAATTAAAATTGATACTTTACCTATCTTTCTGTTGTTTAACTTAACTTTTTGAACCGGGTTGCCATAAATCAAAAAGGGGGAGATTGTTGGTGCAGACAACACCTAAGTCGAACTTGGGTTTTGATAATGCCAAAGGGTTCAAGAGTTAAGATGTTATTGTGTTCTAATGTGCTTACTAAGTGTGCAGGAAGAAGCCCTAGGTACACTAGGCAAGAAGTCCTGGCAAAGGGTTGGGCAAATAAGTCCTGGTCAAGGACTGGGCAAGAAGACCTGACCGAAAGTCGGGCAAAGAAGTCCTGGTCGAGGATTGGGCACGAAGTCCTGGCAAGGGGCTGGGCACCGAAGACCTGACCGGAAGTTAGGCACGAAGACCTGGTCAGGTGGATCGGGCAAAAGTCCAATCGGAGGAGTCGGTTGGCAAAAGGTAAACTCTCCTGAGAGGAGTAGGTGAGGACACGTTCCCCATCGAGGGAACAGTAGGCGTCGGTTCGACCTAGGGTTCCATTTGGGAGACCCGAAGTCAGAACCAAGACAGCTACGGCTGTAATTACTACTTGTCATGTTTTTGGGACTAACCTTAGTTGCAGGGTCGAAGGACTGATCGTCTGCAAGTGAAGGTTCTTCACTGGGCCTAGGCGCCCGAATGGAGTCAGGCGCCCGAGTGGGCTCAGGCGCCTGCAAGGATACGGGCGCTAAAGGGTGAAGGCAAAAAAACCAAAAACCAGCTGCGAAGCCACTGAACCAATGCGGATCAGGCGCCTGTGAGCTCACGGGCACCCCCATCAGCTCAGGCGCCCAAGAGGGGAGGATAAGCGCTGATCGAGCCCGCGGATAAGGATTCCTGGATCGAAGGGCACGTGTCAGGCACCCCAACCCATCAGGCGCCCTATGGAGAACTATAAAAGGGGCTCGACCCCAAGGCTTCAACAACACATTTTTCATACGCTCCAAAGCTTTTCGTTCAAGCGTTACACCCCGGCAAACTCTGATTTCGAGATTCCAGCGTCGACGACGTCCCTCTGCTCCGAAATACGATCCACATCGGATGTCGGTAATGAAAAGTGTAATTAGATTCATTTACTGCAATATTTCTGTACTCAATTTGTAAACCTGTTTTTGCGCGAGTATAGTATTGCCCAAAGTAAACAGTCAAGTACCGTGGGCCTTGGAGTAGGAGCCGACCGCGACTCCGAACCAAGTAAAAACTACTTGTGTTCCTGTGTGATTGTTTTATTTCCACTGTGCGTTTTCTCTTTCCTTAATCCGAAAAAGTCGATCCAACAGTATTTTCTTCCAAAAAGCCTTTAGAACACCAATCAAATACAAGAACGAGGACAGTGTAACACTCTACACTTTTCTTTGCAAGTATACTAAATAGACAAGAAATATCATTACCAACACAAAGATGGAGAATGTGAATGAGCTCGTGTGTTAGTGTCAGTCTAACTATAGCATTCGAGCGTAGTAGAATAGTAGCACAACAGTAGCACAAAAATAACATAGTAGAACGATCAAGGAAGCTTGTGTAAGAGTTGTTCATTGAAAGCCGTCTAAATCCTCCTTATAAAGGCTATTGGAGGTGCCTCCATCACTCACCAAGGCACCTCCATCAAATCCTATCAAATTTGAAGTTGTCACACCTTTTATGCATTTTATGACTCTAATCCCCTTCGAGGCACCTCCAATCCTATTCGAGGTACCTTCAATCAACCCAAGGTGCCTCTGTTGGTGCTGGAAGCACCAAGATCAAACTTATGTTTTGATAATGGCAAAGGGTTCATAAGTTAAGGTTATCTTGTGATCTAACGATGTTACTCAAGTGTACAGGAAAAGTCCTAGGTTCACTAGGCACGAAGTCCTGATTCTAGGAATTGGGCAATAAGTCCTGGCCACGGGCTGAGCACCGAAGTCCTGACATAGGGTTGGGCAATAAGTCCTGGTCGCGGACTGGGCATGAAGTCCTGATTCAAGGAATTGGGCAGGGCTGGGCACCGAAGACTTGGTGAGTGAAGCTGGGCAATAAGTCATGGTCACGGACTGGGCATGAAGACTTGGTGAGTGAAGCTGGGCAATAAGTCCTGGTCGCGGACTGGGCACGAAGACCTGATCCGGAGGATTGGGCAAAAGTCCAACCGGAGGAGCCAGTTGGCAAAAAGGTAAACTCTCTTGAGAGGAGTAGGTGAGGATGCATTCCCCGTAGGAGAGAACTCTAGGTGTCGGTTCAACCTAGGGTTCCATTTCGGAAGCCCAAAGTTAGAACCAAGACAGCTCAGGCTGTTAACTGTGCTTAAACTTATATTATTGATGTATTATTTGTCATTTGGAACTAACCCTGGTTGCAGGAACAAAGGGTGAAGTTTTCTTCTCCCAGGCGCCTGAATGGAGTCAGGCGCCTGTCTGTATAGTGACAGGCGCCCCAGACAAGGGTTCTTCCAAGCACACTCGAAGCAAGCCTCCACATCAGAATCTGAGGTGCCTGTGTTGATACAGGCACCCCAGTCAGCTCGGGCACCCCAGTTGAAGAGATAAGCGCTGGCCAAGTCTGCGGGTGGAGATTCACGCAGGGAAGGCCACGTGTCAGGCGCCCCCCTCAACACAGGCACCCAAGGACTTAGTATAAATAGGGGTTCACCCCTTTGCTTCAAAATACAACTGCTTCCAATGATTTCTTTCAAGCGCTCTGCTCCAAACGCTCCGTGCTAAAGTTTCAAGCGTCAATGATGACCCGTGGCTCTGATCTTCAATCTTCTCCGGTCGTCGGTATAAAGTTTTAATTGCTGTATTTTTTAATTCTGTATTCAACTTCAAACTTGTACTATTTTCTCAGAATATAGAATTGCCCATCGTAAACGGTCAAGGACCGTGGGCCTTGGAGTAGGAGCCGAACGTGACTCCGAACCAAGTAAAAAATAACAGTGTTAGCATTGAATTTTTCCGTTGCATAATTGCTCTCAGTTTTCTGAAAATTATCGAATAATATTCACCCCCCTCTATCGATTATAAACGATCCCACAAGTGGTATCAGAGTGGGTGACTCAAATCTGGTGCAACCACCAGTTGAGTGATTTTTTCGAATTTTTCAAATTTTAATATTTTTTTATTCATAATTTTCTCGATAATCGAGGTTGGTGCAACACCACTCGATTTTTCTTATTACTATTTTTTCTGCCGCATTGCTAATCCAAGACTTGGTCTTGTTGGGACCGGGTGCATGTTGACATGGATGCGGGTTCGTAATTTTAAAATTAATTACGTGCAGCGGAAGGTTTAGCATAAATAATTTTTCAAATTATTTAACCACACATCTAAGCATGCAACCTTATGTTGTGTAGACATGATCATATATTTAAAATTTTGCAGAAACGTAAACTAATTTACTTGTTACCTCGCGTAACTCGATGAAAGGGACGAGATCCAACCATAAGCGTCCCTCGGAAGCTCGGCCTCTATTCGCATCCACGCCGAGTATTCTTCGGGATGACTTCGCAAAGCCACGAGTTTCGTGCCGACAAGAACTACTAGATTCTCCAAAGGCACGACAAGAATACCAAGAGAGAGATGGGAAGACTAACCACCAAACGAAGAACGGAATCAAGATTCCGGGAGGAAGGAAGGAGTTGCGCCCGCTTCTTCTTCTTCTTCGGCAGCTGCTTGGTGGTGGCTGAAGCTCACGGCAAAATGGGGTTCTCCTTTTAGGGCCGGCAGCACTAGAGGAGGGAGAGGGAGAGAAGGAGAGAGAGAGAGGGCTTATTTCTAGATCTCTTAGATTAAATTCTAAGCCTTGCCTTGGTTCCTTTATATAGTAGCCTCTCAACCGCCAAGTCTCTTTTTTATGGAATAAATTTTCATAAGAAATTTATCATATAAATTTTTCTATGATTTGCTCCATCATGCCAAGTTTTTATCATAATTTAATTTATAATAAAAATAACCATGTCTCCCTTTTCTTATGGAATAAATTTTCACAAGAAATTTATTATATAAATTTTTCTTATCATGGAAAAATCAATTCATAATTGATTTTATAAAATAAAATAAACTATTCAAAGTTTATTTTAATTTCCATGAAAATAATAAACCAAACCTCGGTTTATAAAATTTATATTATCCATAATTTTATAAAACAAACCACACTTGGTTTATTTTATAACTTGAACCAAATAATTTAGTTCTCCCTTTTAATGTGGCCGGACAAACAAAGAGGGTAGGGACCCTCTTTGGCCGGCCAAACCCAAGCCAAGATCATATGAATTAAACTCATTTAATTCGTCCAATAAGCCTTCAAAAGACTTAGCCATTTTATGCTTCCGATGATTCTCTGAAAAATTCAGATTCTACTTATCTCTCTTGATCGGAAAATCCAATTTTCAACTCGTTTTAAATCCCTCGGATTACTCGTAGTGCGTGTGACTAAATAGGCTTTCGATTTATGTTGGCCGTCTATAATTAACCAATTATAGAACGATCATGAGTGGCACCTAGTAGTACATCATGATCTCCAATTAATCGAAAGATCAACGATTGACCTCAAAAATAATTTTGAAACCCTTCAGCAGCTATAATGAATCGTGCCTCATTCCCTTCACCATCTTATACCCACTTGGATCAGGACATGGTCTATGTGTGTCAGTCCCCACTAGGCTGACTACGTCACACCTAGCCCAAATAACATTTTCTCGTCCTAAGGATTCTAATTACTCTCATGTATCTAAGAGATCCATACTCTGAACATGTCATGCTCTGGCCAGAGGCTTCGAGTAACAATCCGACGACAGGCCTTCGGTATACATCTCCTCGCAAGGAGTGGTGAATCCTTTGTAGGCTGTTCAAACATCTTCAGGCACTTCGACTTATACCCAATTATCATGGGTCCACACCTCCATGGAGATGCTTGCTTAAGATGTCAAAGTATAAGTCTCCATGACCAAGATTACTTGAACACCGCAAGTCAAAGAAACATCGCACTTATGCTGCGGTAAGAAGTTCATCGACATGTCTATATGTAGACTACCATATGAAGTTTTACAGCCAGTCACTCCAATGAACTAGTTCCCTTAACTAGCATTCATGTTTATCTCCGGACATCCCAATGTCACCAGCCAGTGAGAATCTGCTGATTAGAGAATAACCCATGCTAGTCTCAACAGAATTGATAGTGTCCGTATTTATCAATTCATCGACTAGGGACAATTTCAATATTTCACAATTGCACATGTAGAGATAATCATTAGTTGAGAATCCATCACAAATTCTCTCATGCTGTGAATTGTATTGCGGAAATTCAGTAAATGAGTTTAAGATCTCAATCAAATACACAGACATGTATACTCAAATAGTGAATATTCATTTATTAAAATAAATGATTACAATCATAAGGTGATTGCCTTAGGACACTTCTCTCATATTACTAACAAACTCCCACTTGGCCTAATGCCAATCGCTACAGTACCCAATACCACAGGCTCTAACATGACCCTCAAACTTAGTTTGAGGCAAGGCCTTAGTTAAAGGATCTGCTAAATTCCTTTCAGTGGGAATTTTCTCAATTTGTATATCATTCCTACTTATAATCTCTCTGATCAGATGATAGCGGCGAAGCACATGTTTGGATCGCTGATGAGACCTTGGTTCCTTTGCTTGTGCTATAGCTCCATTGTCGTCGCAGTAAACCGGTATTGCTTCATCAATGGTTGGAACCACACCAAGTTTTGAGACAAACTTCTTGATCCAGACCGCTTCCTTTGCTGCTTCCGAAGCTGCAATATATTCCGCTTCCGTGGTAGAATCGGCTACGGTGTCTTGTTTGGAACTCTTCCAACTTATTGCGCCTCCATTAAAAGTAAATACGTATCTAGACTAAGATTTGGAGTCATCCTTATCTGTCTGGAAACTGGCATCTGTATACCCACGTATTACCATATCTCCTTCTCCATATATTAGGAACACATCCTTAGTTCTTCTTAAGTACTTAAGGATTGTCTTGACAGCCGTCCAATGATCCATACCTGGATCAGACTGGTATCTGCTTGTGACGCTCAGAGCATACGATACATTGGGCCTAGTACATAACATAGCATACATGATAGATCCTATCGCGGATGCATAAGGAATCTTATTCATACAAATCCTCTCGTCTTCTGTGCGCGGACACATAGACTTCGAAAGGTTGATCCCATTCCGGATGGGAAGGTAACCATTCTTGGATTCCGACATGCTAAACCTTTCTAGCACTCGGTCTATATATGTAGACTGCGAAAGATCAAGCAACCGTTTTGATCTATCTCTATAGATAATACCAACGATATAGGTTGCTTCTCCCAGGTCTTTCATGGAGAAAGTTTTGGACAACCAAATTTTAACTGACTGTAAGACTGATATATCGTTTCCTATAAGTAATATGTAATCGACATATAACACTAGGAATACGACTGCACTCCCACTAACCTTCTTGTACATACAAGGTTCGTCAGGATTTTGTGAGAAATCAAACTCTTTGATTGTCTCATTAAAACGGATGTTCCAGCTCCTGGATGCTTGCTTTAGTCCATATATGGATCGTCGAAGCTTGCATATTTTGGTTTTATCAACCGTTGTGAAACCTTCAGGTTGTATCATGTATACATCCTCAAGCAGGTTTCCATTGAGAAAAGCTGTTTTCACATCCATTTGTCATATCTCATAATCATAATGAGCTGCTATGGCCAGGAGCATCCGAATGGATTTAAGCATAGCTACTGGCGAATAGGTTTCATCATAATCAATTCCTTGTTTCTGACGATATCCTCTTGCCACTAATCTAGCCTTAAAGGTAACAACATTACCTTCCATGTCGGTTTTCTTCTTGAAAACCCACTTGCACCCTATAGGCTTAATCCCTTCAGGTGGGTTAACCAAGTCCCATACTTGATTTTCGTACATGGAATCCATTTCCAACTTCATGGCTTCAAGCCATTTATCCCTTTCTGAACTTTTCAGAACATCTTCATAACTGATAGGTTCGTCATCGCTAATGAGTAACAAGTCGTTCGATTCACTTATGGGATATCCGTATCTCTCTGGAATATTGCGTGTCCTATCAGACCTACGAAGAGATGGTGTTGTTTTAGGTTCAACTGATAGCTCATCATCATGAGTTCTCGGTTGTGGGTCTAGACTAGGTGTCTCTGTAATGTCTATTGGAGTTTCTTGAACTTCTTCAAGTTCAATATTACTCCCACTATTTTCTTGTAAAAGAAATTCTTTTACTAGAAACACAGCATGCCTTGAAACAAACACCTTTTGTTCCAAGGGATGATAGAATTGGTAACCTTTCGTTTCCTTAGGGTATCCAATAAATAGACATTTATCAGACTTAGCATCCAATTTGTCTGATACAGTCCGCTTTACATAAGCAGGACAACCCCATATCTTTAGGTGAGATAAATGAGGTTTCTTACTATTCCACGTCTCATATGGAGTAGTAGAGACTACCTTAGTCGGGACTCTGTTTAGTAAGTAAACAGCTGTCTTAAGCGCATAGCCCCAAAAGGATTTTGGAAGAGTTGCATGATTCATCATAGATCTAACCATGTCCATCAAGGTTCGGTTACGCCTCTCAGATACACCATTATGCTGTGATGTATATGGCGGATTCCATTGAGAATATATGTCATTGTCCCTAAGATAATCATGAAACTCTTGACTTAAGTATTCACCACCCCGATCGGATCGAAGTATCTTAATACTTTTGCCAAGCTATTTCTCCACTTCATTTCTGAACTCTTTGAATTTCTCAAAAGCTTCAGATTTGTGTTTCATTAAAAACACATACCCGAATCATGAGTGATAATCAATAAAGGTAATGAAGTAGCTATAGCCTCCTTGTGCAAGAGTTGACATTGGTCCACATACATCAGTATGTATTAGACCAAGCAATTCTCCCACTGGTTTACCTTTTCCGAAAAAGGGTAATTTGGCCGTCTTGCCTTTTAAGCATGATTCGCATGTATCAAATGAACCGGGTTCAAATGATTCCAGAATTCCACATCGGTGTAATTTGGTCATGTGTTTCTTACTTACATGGCCAAGACGACAATGCTACGTATAGGAGGCTATTTGATTATCTATTCGAGCACGTGTGTTGCTAACTTCAACATTGAAAACGTCACCGGATAAATCTAACGTGTAGATACCATTGCACAAAGTTCCGGTCCCATAAAGAACACCATTTAATGTTATGTAACAACAATTGTTACTAAAAGTTAAATGATAACCCTTTTCATTCAAGCATGAAATAGATACAATGTTCTTTATTAACAAAGGAACAAAATAACAATTATCCAATTCTAAGACACGTCCAGTAGGGAGCTTTAGCAAATATGTTCCGATGGCAACAGCAGCAATCTTTGCTCCATTTCCAACTCGCAAATTCGCTTCTCCCTTGACGAGTCTTCTTCTATTCCTTAGCCCCTATATGTCATTACATATATGTGAGCTACACCCAGTATCAAGTACCCAGGTGGTTGAGGAAATAGAGTGACATTCAATAACGAAGATACCTGAAGAGGATGGGGCATCGGATGCCTTCTTCTTCAAGGACTCAAGATAAACCTTGCAGTTTCTTTGCCAGTGACCCTCCTTACCGCAGTGATGGCAAGTGCCTTTTGGTGTCTTTTCAATCTTTTTGGCCTTTTTCTTCTTTCCCTTATTCTGTTCTTTGGCCTTCCTCTTAGAACCTTTCTGTAACGCCCGCCCTTATATCTACCCTCAAGGCGGGGTTACGTACATTCAATCATATAGTAATATTTTTTTTTCTATTTCTATCTCCTAGCATGACATTAAAACAACAATGCAAGGGCTTAAGAGAACTAGGTACTAAGCATGCTTGCAAAAATTATTAAGTGACATTATATAACATGATAGGTTCACATATTATTTCACACCATAATATAATCCAATAAATCAAGTATATGAAAATTCCAAGTGTAACTATTATCATGCAATATCAATCCTAATCACTATCATTCATTGTCAAGGAGCATAACATAAGCATAAATATGTAGATATAGAAATCTTTCTTCCCGAGCCACCACCCCACATATCTTCAGCCTCCTGCCTCTTCCTTCCTTTTAAGTGTTATCTGCAGCATAAGACAACACATAAACTAGTAAGCACAATGCTTAGTAAGGATCCTGTCCTACTCGCAAAATCCGTGCGAAAGAATATAACATGTACACATAATTAATCATAAGTATAAGTTCATCAAAGCATATCAAACATCTAAGTTTCTAAGCATGCAGTATCAAGTACCATAAGCATACTCTTCACATATAACAAATGTTTTCAATGAATGTTTTCAAAACAATTCCATAATGGTATTACTTAAAAATACATCCATATCATATTGGGCCCTGTTGTGTACCAACTATCGCGCGGAAACTATTGCGCGTTCCCTAATGAATTGGGGGTAGCGAGCCACCAAGTCATTAGAGCAGGACCTTTCCGTCCTACCGGAGCCACGTTAACATGCACCCCGGATTTATTTAACGACCCCCTTACGAGTCGGGTACACAACTTAAAAGTAAAATACTTATCATGCTGTTACATATATGCTAAGGAATACTCCATATTCACTCTTATGGGACACACCACTCTTCAAGGGTGCTCATGATCCCGTAGGGACACACCACACAACACAAGGGGTGCTCTTGATCCCATACTTATTTGAGTATCTCTTCAAGCATTTTAACATATCACATGCAATTTCATAAGTGTGCCCCATGGGCTATAAGGCATGCTCATACATACATCATATTTCATGCATGTCTATACATACATCATATTTCACACATGTTCATACATACATCATATTTCATACTTGTTCATACATGTATCATATTTCATACATGTTTATACATACATCATATTTCATACTTGTTCATACATATATCATATTCCATACATGTTCATACATACATCATATTTCATACATGCACATACATATTATTTTGCTAAACATAATCATGTCCCGTAGGGTAGTTTAGCCTTCACATATTATTCATGCAACTTATTAAACATAAAGCATATCATGAGATAATTATACAACCCTAAACCTTAGTCCTTCTAGGGTTGGCCGAAACTTAAGCATAGGGAAAATTAGGGTTTGAACTAAATATTCTCACATACATTCATACAAACACCTTGTATACACTATCTTACAATACATTAAACATGGATATATTTTAGGATAATTCAACCCTCACTAACCCCTTTTTTTTTCTAGGCCTTGGCCGAAACCCATCCAAGTTCTAAACCCTATGTTTTGTTTACAACACATTGAAGGATACATATACACATATACTCTAAGTGCTAAGGGGTTTACTTATGTAACAAAAAGGAACCAAAAGCCTTCCCCAAGGGGGGTGGCCGAAACTCCTTCAAGAACAAAACCCTACAATTTTGTTCATAACACCATGAAGAAAAACACATATACATATACCTTAAGTTCCAAGGTCTACTCATGTATCAAGGGGTAACCAAGGTACCCTTTTTGGGTGTTGGCCGAAACCTTCACAAGGGTGTAACCCTAGGTTTTGTTTACAACAATTTGCATAAACCACATATACATATATCCTAAGTTCCAAAAGTCTACTCATGTAACCAAAAAGGAACCAAGGCCTTCCCTCAAGGGGGTGGCCGAAACCTTCCAAGGGTGAAACCCTAGTTTTTTTTTCTTCCTTTTGTTCATGCCATCATGAAGAAAATTATCACACATACATACTCTAAGTCTCAAAAGTCTTCTCATGTATCAAGGAAAGAACCAAGGCCTTCCCCTAAGGGGGGTGGCCGAAACATACAAAGGGGAAAAAGTCCCCATTTCCTAAAACAATCAAGGAGAAAACATACTATAACTATTACACTGCAGGCGAGGGGATACTTACATCCTTTCGCTTGATTTCTACTTCTCTAAGATCTTAAGGTGCCCTGGGTTGAAGGAAGGTGAGTATTTCCTTTGTTTGCCTTCTCTTAGCAATCTTGGCCCTAGTAGAAGGCAAGAACTTTAAAGGGTTCTTCTTCCTTCCAATTCCCTAGGGTTAAAACCCTAGGGTTTACTTTTCGAAAATGGAGAGGGAGAAGAAGAGAATTTCGGTGATGAGGGGAGGAAGAAGAAGAGAAAGAGGAAGTTATTCCAACTTCCCTTATTTATACTTTTCTCATGAAAAGACATGTCTCTTCACCTCCCTAGCTTTTAACAAGCATGTTTCTTATTCCCTCTACAAGAAACATTGCTTGGTTCATTGATTATGACATGGTGAGTGCAACTAGGAAGTTCAAGGTTCAATCCTTGCTTCCTCCTTTTTATCACATTTTGCACTAATCCATATCAAAGCCCATTAAGCCAAGCCCATCATGAAATTTCATAATATTAATTATATTCCATGATTTCACAATATTTTCATAATATTAATTATATTCCATGAATTCATAATATTTCATGATACTATTTCATGAATTCCATAATATTTCATATTTATGAATTCATATATTTCATAATATTCCATGATAATATATCATGAATTTCATAATATTTCATATTTATGAATTCATAATATTTCATAATATTTCATGATAATATATCATGAATTTCATAATATTTCATATTTATGAATTCATAATATTTCATAATATTTCATGATACTATTTCATGAATTTCATAATATTTCATATTTATGAATTCATAATATTTCATAATATTTCATGATAATATATCATGAATTTCATAATATTTCATATTTATGAATTCATAATATTTCATAATATTTCATGATACTATTTCATGAATTCCATAATATTTCATATTTATGAATTCATAATATTTCATAATATTTTATGATAATATATCATGAATTTCACAATATTTCCTATTCATGAATTCATCTATTTCATAATATTTCATATGGGAAATTTTTGGGCGTTACACTTTCTTCGAGGAACCAACTAACAGTACCGTCTTCTGATCCTACTTCACAGAAGGCTCTATAGTCTTCAGCAGGTTGAGCAATTCAGGAATGGTAGTCTCCAGCTTGTTCATCCGATAGTTCATCACAAATTGTGAGTAACTTTTGGGTAAACAATGCAGAATTGAGTCAATACTTAGTTCATGATCCATTGCAAAACCAAGTGTGCCCAGTCGCTCAATGTACCCCAACATCTTCAACACAAACTGTGAGACAGAAGTGCCTTCCTGCATCTTAGAGGTGAAGAGGAGTCTGGAGACCTCGAACCTTTCGGATCTCGCCTGCTCGTCAAATAACTCATGAAGATGGAAGATGATGGTATAAGCATCCATATGCTCATGCTGCTTTTGTAGCTCAGGTACCATAGCGGCTAGCATGATGCAACTCGCAAGTTCAGAATCGGTCACATGTTTCTGATAGGCCACTAACTGGTCTGGAGTTGCATCTTCTGGAGGACGGTTGGGAAGTTGATCTTCAAGGACATAAGCAAGCTTTTCTGCCTTGAGGACTATCCTCAGGTTTCGAAGCCAGTCCATGAAGTTTGGCCCAGTCAGCTTATTGGTGTCCAAAATGGAACGCAAATTCATAGAAGACATGATCAGGTGATTATCCTAGAAATACAAATTGAGATTATGTGATGAGAAGAATGCATCAATATACATTAATTAAATCGTATTTATTTTTCGAATTGAATAACCCTTTTTATCAATTCGGGAGATCGTAGGAACATCTCCAAATAGGTTGATATCCAACCATAGATAAGAACAACCATGGCTGGGGCCATCAAGTTTTTCTTAGCTATGAAGGTAGGTAATTATACCGATTACATATTACATATATGTAACTACCACTTTATGCTATCAACTAATTGAATGTTTGCATAAATCATTGGGTTGTTAACTCATTAACAAGTATGCAACAATATACATAGCACCCAACTGCACCTCTCTTTACATCGACCTTGGCTGTGGCATAACAAATCGATGCTCCAAGCTTAAGGCTGACCCATTAATCAAGAAATAGTTTTAATATGGTTGGAGCTCATTCAACCGTTTAGTCAGGCTTGGATGTGTCCAACAACCAAAACTAAGGATTGACCTCTGACTCCAACTATATTAATCATAAACTAATTCCATTGTTTGAACATGTTGAGGTTCAAGCCAGGCATGGATGTGTCCATCAACCTAGACGAGAAACAAAACTCCGGTTCTAACCATTTTAATGGAAGGTGTTTGCCTTAATATTTTGTAAGGGGTTTTGGGTCTCATCCTTTTCTTTTAAGCACATTCATGACATATAATTATGTCATGTACTAACGATTTCCTTAATAAAGTATGTATATGACTTAATTTATCAAGTCTCATTAATTGAATTAGGAAGCGGATTTCCTAATTCCAATTTCATACTTTATTTAAGGAATTATTTTGGGAAACAATTTCCTAAATTGTCATAATCAATTTCGGAAATAATATGTTTAAGACTTTGATTTCTCTAAATCAAATCTTATTAAATTAATAGACAGATTCCCTTAATTCAACCACATATTATTTTCATGAAAATCTTATTTAAGGAAATATACTCTATAGGAAACAATTTTCCTAATTAATTTTGGAGACAATAATATGTAAGAGCATCACCTCTTAAATCAAATAAGGAAATTATCGTTTGAGAATCACCTCAAAAATTTTAAAGATTTGATCACATATTTTATTTATGAAAAATTAATATCAATAAATAACTTAATTTAGACGACTCCCCGAGCCTCAATCCAAAATAAGAATTTATTGATAATATAATTTGGACGGCTCCCCGAGGCTCAATCCAAATTAAACATTTGACAATTTAAATTCAATTTAGGAAATTTAATTATAACAACTAACTTTAAATAGGACGACTCCCCGAGGCTCAATCCAAAATAAAGAATTTTGTAAATAATTTAATTTCCAATTATGAATTTAAATGCCAATTAAAATTCCATAATTTGTCTAGACTTTCTCGAAAGAAAGTGCCCAAAATTGCGAGCTTTCCATAAATGGAAAGTTTCCAAAAATAAAATTTTCAGAATAATTGTAAGTTTCTGGTACAAAGAAAACTGACGTATTTCCAAAATTGGAAAATTTCCAAAATAGGAAATTTCTAAAATTGGAAAGTTTCCAAAAATGGAATGTTTTCACAATTATCATAAAATTTCAGAAATAGGGATATTTCAAAAGTTTACGAAATTTCATGAGGATTTCCAAACTTTGAAATTCCTAAATCTAAAATTTACCATAATTGAAAAGTTTCCATGATTGAAAAATTTTTCAAAATTGAGATCATGACAAAGTTTTCCCTAAAACAATTATATGATTATGTCAAACACTAATCGGCTCTGATACCATTGTTGGGACCGGGTGCATGTTGACATGGATGCGGGTTCGTAATTTTAAAATTAATTACGTGTAGCGGAAGGTTTAGCATAAATAATTTCTCAAATTATTTAACCACACATCTAAGCATGCAACCTTATGTTGTGTAGACATGATCATATATTTAAAATTTTACAGAAACGTAAACTAATTTACTTGTTACCTCGCGTAACTCGAAGAAAGGGACGAGATCCAACCGTAAGCGTCCCTCGGAAGCTCTGCCACTATTCGCGTCCAGGCCGAGTTTTCTTCGGGATGACTTTGCAAAGCCACGAGTTTCGTGCCGACAAGAACTACTAGATTCTCCAAAGGCACGACAAGAATACCAAGAGAGAGATGGGAAGACTAACCACCAAACGAAGAACGGAATCAAGATTCCGGGAGGAAGGAAGGAGTTGCGCCCGCTTCTTCTTCTTCTTCGGCAGCTGCTTGGTGGTGGCTGAAGCTCACGGCAAAATGGGGTTCTCCTTTTAGGGCCGGCGGCACTAGAGGAGGGAGAGGGAGAGAAGGAGAGAGAGAGAGGGCTTATTTTTAGATCTCTTAGATTAAATTCCAAACCTTGCCTTGGTTCCTTTATATAGTAGCCTCTCAACCGCCAAGTCTCCTTTTTATGGAATAAATTTTCATAAGAAATTTATCATATAAATTTTTCTATGATTTGTTCCATCATGCCAAGTTTTTATCATAATTTAATTTATAATAAAAACAACCATGTCTCCCTATTCTTATGGAATAAATTTTCACAAGAAATTTATTATATAAATTTTTCTTATCATGGAAAAATCAATTCATAATTGATTTTATAAAATAAAATAAACTATTTAAAGTTTATTTTAATTTCCATGAAAATAATAAACCAAACCTCGATTTATAAAATTTATATTATCCATAATTTTATAAAACAAACCACACTTGGTTTATTTTATAACTTGAACCAAACAATTTGGTTCTCCCTTTTAATGTGGCCGGCCAAACAAAGAGGGTAGGCTGGCCAAACCCAAGCCAAGATCATATGAATTAAACTCATTTAATTCGTCCAATAAGCCTTCAAAAGACTTAGCCATTTTATGCTTCCGATGCATCTCTGAAAAATTCAGATTCTACTTATCTCTCTTGATCGGAAAATCCAATTTTCAACTCGTTTTAAATCCCTCGGATTACTTATAGTGCGTGTGACTAAATAGGCTTTCGATTTATGTTGGCCGTCTATAATTAACCAATTATAGAACGATTATGAGTGGCACCTAATAGTACATCATGATCCCCAATTAATCGAAAGATCAACGCTTGACCTCAGAAATAATTTTGAAACCCTTCAGCAGCTATAATAAATCGTGCCTCATTCCCTTCACTATCTTATACCCACTTGGTTCAGGACATGGTCTATGTGTGTCAGTCCCCACTAGGCTGACTACGTCACACCTAGCCCAAGTAACATTTTCTCGTCCTACGGATTCTAATTACTCTCATGTATCTAAGAGATCCATACTCTGAACATGTCATGCTCTGGCCAGAGGCTTCGAGTAACAATTCGACGACAGGCCTCGGGTATACATCTCCTCGCAAGGACTGGTGAATCCTTTGTAGGCTGTTCAAACATCTTCGGGCACTTCGGCTTATACCCAATCATCCTGGGTCCACACCTCCTTGGAGATGCTTGCTTAAGATGTCAAAGTATAAGTCTCCATGACCAAGATGACTTGAACACCGCAAGTCAAAGGAACATCGCACTTAAGCTACAGTAAGAACTTCACTGACATATCTATATGTAGACTACCATATGAAGTTTTTACAGCCAGTCACTCCAATAAACTAGTTCCCTTAACTAGCATTCATGTTTATCTTCGGACATCTCAATGTCACCAGCCAGTGAGAATCTGCTGATTAGAGAATAACCCATGCTAGTCTCAACAGAATTGATAGTGTCCGTATTTATCAATTCATCGACTAGGGACAATTTCAATATTTCACAATTACACATGTAGAGATAATCACTAGTTGTGAATTCATCACAAATTCTCTCATGCTGTGAATTATATTGCGGACATTCAGTAAATGAGTTTAAGATTTCAATCAAATACACAGACATGTATACTCAAATAGTGAATATTCATTTATTAAAATAAATGATTACAATCATAAGGCGATTACCTTAGGACACTTCTCTCATTTTACTAACAGGTCTTGGGATAAGTTTTTGGTTGTAAATTTTTTAGTTAAACATTAGATGGCCATGCAAGAGGGATATAGCACCGCTAGACCACCACTCTTCTCAGGAGAAGATTTCTCCTATTAGAAGAGTAGGATGGAGGTCCACCTGAAAACTCAGGTGGACATGTGGATCATCATCCAGTTTGGACTGGAGATACCCAAGAACGCACAAGGTGAGGTGCAAGGCTACACAGAGTGGGACGGACCACTCAAGAACAAGATTGCGGCCGACGCAAAAGCTACACAGACATTACAATGTGGCCTGACGAAAGAAGAGTTGAACCACGTCGGACCCTTCAGCAGCCGAAGGAACTCTGGAACAAACTCATCGAACTGCACGAAGGTATATCTGATACGTGGAACAGCAAAAGAGATCTGTTGCTCAACAGACTCTACTCGATAAAGATGCACGACGATGAATCAGGAGCACAACTCCACGCAAGGATCCAGGAGCTGATGAACGGGTTATGCACAATAGGTCACAAGGTCGAAAACCGTGACCTAATAAGGTATACCCTAAACTCGTTCCCAAGGAACACATTGTGGGCGTCTATGGTGGATGCCTACAAGGTTTCCCGGAACCTTTCCGAAATTAAGCTAGATGAATTATTTTCTGAGTTAGAATTACACGAACAAACTAATACTGTATTGGTCGAGAAGAGTATTACGTTTGTTGCAGGAAAAACTCCAGGAAGATCTCAGAAAAAGAAGCTTCAACCAGTACCCGAGTCCGACTCAGACTCAGAATCAGACAACGATGAAGGGGATCATCCAAAATTGGTCCAGTTAGCTCACGACTACTACAAGGAGCTCAAAAATCAAACGAACAAGAAGAAGTCAAATCGGAAGAAGGAAGATCCATCTGAACCCTCAATGAGCTAGAAGAACAATGGTAACATAACATGCTACGAGTGCAACAAGAAGGGACATTTTATATCAGAGTGCCCCAACCTGAAAGAGAACAAAAAGGCTCGGAAGAAGAAGGCTCTTCAAGCCACCTGGGACAAATCATCTATTGGGACCTGGTGCATGTTGTAACGACCTGGAAAATCTCCTCAATATTTTCTTTAAAATATTGATCATGTCTAGATAGTTTTGAAGGAATTTAGAGATACTAGTACAAACCTTAGCCTAATTATCTATAATTTCTCATTTAAATCGAGAAGCTAAGTACTAATG
>JAGFNQ010001978.1:71973-108265 GCA_024364735.1 Boesenbergia rotunda | reverse complement strand
CTTACTTGGTCTGTTTAGTCTAGTGGAACTAGCCGAAGCTACCAATCCAAAACCTAAGCTAGTTAGATCAAAATTTTTCAAGAAGTAATTTGAAAATGAACTTTCAGTAAAAGGTTTTGTCAAGGAAAGGGTTGTTGCTCCAATAAGGCTACGACCAAAGAAGGCCTCTATGCCTCGCCAAGACCTGGAAGCCAATTATCGAAATTCAAATTCAATTTACTATTTAATAAATTTGAATCTAACACAAGTTTTAATTAAATATTAGATTCAACATTTTTTTGCAAAGTTAATAATCTTTCAAAAATTAACTCTACAATATTTTCAAAATTAATTCAACATTTTTTCAAAGTTAATTATCTTTCAAAATTTAATTCTACACTTAACATGTTCATCTAACATTTTTTTAATTTAATTAAACTCATATTTGAAAACCTGTCTCACAAAAACCTATAAGGTCAACATGCTTGATAATGTTAGATGTGGGTGAGATAGACTAGGTAGTGAAATTCAATTCAATCTATCCCTACCTCTACATAAATGGATCCAAATCAAAACATACTTTATGTGTATGAACATAAAAATTTGGACCAGTGGATGTTGGATAGTGGATGCTCCAGACACATGACTGGGGATAAATTGAAGTTTACCAAAATCAAGTTCAAAAACCTAGGCTCAGTAGCATTTGGCAACAATGCTACACTTAAAGTAATTGGGTAAGTAACATTGAACTTAACTCAGATTTTATCATTAAGAAGGTACTATTGGTTGAAAATTTCAAGTTTAAATTGCTTAGCATTAGCCAACTTTTTGATACTGGTTATGTTGTTACCTTCACCAACTATGACTACCTTATTAGGAATCTTCAAGACTCAGAGATAACATTTAAAGGTAGTAGGAAAAATAATGTTTACACGATTAATCTACCCATAGTACCCCAAATGTTTTCTGACTCAACTAGAAGAAACCAATCTTTGGCATAGAAGACTAGGTCACACCCATACCAAATTAATTTCAAAAATAACTCAACTTGGATTGATTAAAGGTGTACCTAAAATTAAGAACTTTGACAATACAATTTGTAATTCATGTCAACAAGGCAAACAAACCAAGTCAACTCATAAACCAACCCAGCCCGACTTAACCCATGCCACACTTGTGCTCTTACACATTGACCTCTTTGATTCACATGGAACCAAGTCACTAAGTGAGAATCGGTACTGCTTAGTAATCATTAATGATTACTCTAGATTTACCTAGGTTAGGTTCTTAAAAACTAAAGATGAAACTTTGAACTCATTTAATGATTTGTGCAAAATAATAGAAAATCAAAATGACATAAAAATTAAAAGACTTAGGAGTGATCATGGGGGAGAGTTTGAAAATCAAAAATTTGAGGAGTTGTGTAAAATTAATGGGTACGTCCATGAGTTTTCATGTCCTAGAACTCCCCAACAAAATGAAATAGTTGAATGAAAGAATAGAACCCTCCAAGAAGCCATTAGGACCATGCTCAATGAATATAACCTAACTAATCAATTTTGGGTAGAAGCGGTAAATACAACCTGGGTCTTAATTAATAGAAGACACAACAAGACACCCAATGAACTTTATTATCATAGATTACCTAAATTACATTATTTAAGAATTTTTGGGTGCAAAGTCCATATTTTGATCACTAAGGACTACCTAGGTAAGTTTCAATCAAAATCAACCCCAGGGATCTTCTTACGATATTCAACAACTAGTAGAGCCTAGAGCATTTACAACAGACAAACTGTAACGCCCGCTTTTTTTTTCCATCAGCGGCATTACGTTAACATGCTTAGGGCATGTAGACATCATAAGACAGCGGAATAACTTTAACTTATACATGCCCTATTACCATTCTTAACTTAATGACATGGGAACCTTAGCATATTAACTTTGAACTTAAGCATCATATCATGTCATACATAACATCATATCATAAGATTCCAGAAGTCATTATTCAAACATATAAGTAACCAAGGTGAAGTTCTAGCATAAACAGTAAACATATGGTTTCCTGGGCCAAGTCACTACTACACAAATGCGTTCTTGCCCTCCTGCTGCTTCCATCACTGTCCCCTTGAATGATCTACGGTATAAGGAAATAAGACTATAAGCACACAGGCTTAGTAAGACTCTTTCCTACTCACAAAAACCATTCATCATTCATCATCTCATAATGAGCACATGAAACATTAACATACTTGGTGCTCTACTTAGAACATAACATCTTACATCACTTATCGTATACATAGCATGGCATGAACATAAACATAGTAAACATTCTAAACATGGCATGATACATGGCATAAACATAAACATAGTAAACATTCTAAGCATGGCATGATACATGACATAAACATAAACATAGTGAACATTCTAAGCATGGCATGATACATGGCATAAACATAAACATAGTGAACATTCTAAGCATGGCATGATACATGGCATAAACATAAACATAGTGAACATTCTAAGCATGGCATGATACATGGCATAAACATAAACATAGTGAACATTCTAAGCATGGCATAATACATGGCATAATACCTATCATAGCATATGAACATCTTCTTAACATAATCATGGCATAGATCATTCATTCTCATGCATACTTCTTAACATGAAACGTAAGCATAAAATCTTATCAACATAGCATAATGCATAACATGAATGGATGCATGAGTGGAATGCATATACATAAGGATGCTTAACTTTTAAAAACATACTTTTAAATGCTTAAACATAATCATCATAACATCATTTGGGGTCCCCGGCTTGTACCACATACATACATCATAGCGCGCATCCCTAGCAAGTCCGAGGTCGCGAGCCCCGACCTACTAGGGTAAGGACAGCATAGTCGGTAGTCCCCGAACCGAGGCGTTCTTAAGGTGCCCATCCCTGTTGCACAGCTCCGGTAGTGCCAGAACCGTGGACAGCTTCGGTAGTCCAAAACCGGGGCGTTCTTAAGGTGCCCATCCCTTGGACCCATACTTCGGTCCGGTACAAGCCCATACATAAAGTAAAATACTTTTCATGTTTCATCATTCATAAGACATTCATAGCATAACCATGTTACATAAAGCATGACTTAACACATGCTTGTCCTTTCATTGTTCATTCTTATTGCATAACATCATGATGCCTGTAAGGCATGAGCATTATCTTCATTCATAAACATGGTATGCATCTTCTTTCATAAGCATGACATGCATCTTTATTCATACAACATGGCATGCATCATTCTTATCATGAACATAAACATAACATACTTATCATGGCATCGTTCTTATCATGAACCTAACATAACATACCTATCATAGCATCATTCTTATCGTGAACATAACCCTATCATACTTATCATGGCATCATTCATATCATGAACATAAACCTATCATACTTATCATGGCATCATTCATATCATGAACATACACAATAACTTAGCATGGTTCTTAACATAACATGAGCATATAACTTAGCATGGTTCTCTACATCACATAAGCATACATAGGTAGGATTTCCATAACATTCTACCTACCATTCAAATACATGGCCTAAAACATAAACATCCATGGTAACCCTATTAAGCATGGCATCCAGTCATAACCTAAACATGAAACATAAAGCATGGTGCTTAAACCTTAGGGTCATGGTTAACATGATTCCTACCACATGCTTGATCCTATACATATAAATACTTTATGGTAAACATGAACCATCATTCTTTGAACCCTAACTCCACCCCCAAACCCTAGATCCAAGGCTTGGCCGAAACTTCTAAGGTGGAGTTCCATCAATTCCATAAACATGTAATATAGCATAAGGTAAAGGAACAACCATACATCATTTATGAGGCCATAGGAAGTCCTTGGGGCTCATGATTAGGGTTAACCCTAACCTTTAGGCCACTTTCCTAGGGCTGGCCGAAACTTATAAGGCCATGGGGGTATGGAAAAATTCCATTAAAATCCCCAATCAATCATAAAACACTAATCACATCTTACCATAGAGCCATTGGAGCCCTTACTTGAAATAAATCATAATTTTTACCCTATTAACCCTTCTTGGCCGAAACTTATAGAGTCTCTAGGCCATGTGAAAATTCACATAATCACCCTCCATCACCCTTATATCATGACAACATATAAAATATATACTTGAAGTTTAGGACTCAACCCTAACCTTTGGGTCCTTGAGGTTGGCCGAAACTTATAGGGTCTCTAGGGTACCCCAAAAATTCTCAAAAATTGTATTAAATCTCTAGACATCATGAGAGTACATTAAACAACATGATTTGGATTTTTATCATCATTTTAGACCAAGAATCCCATGGGCCGAAACCTATAAGGTTAGATTCATGGGTTTCCTTTGGTTTTTCCAACATAAACATCATATACAACTTTCATATCATGTTAATCTTCAAGAAAAGCCATTATACCACAGGTGAGGGAGTCTTACCTTGGGTTTCTTGATTTTTCGAACCTTGAAAGAGAAGGAAATGGTAAGATCTTTGGACCCTTGAACCCCCTTGTCCTTGTATCTTTGGAAGACCCCTTAGATCTTGGGGATGAGACCTCTTGTGGAGCTTTTCCAAGGGAGAACCCTTCCTTGGGTATTCGGCTAGGATGAGGGGAGGAGAAGGAAGAAATTGCAAAGTAATGGGAAGAAGAGGTAACTCCCAAAACCCCCTCTTTATAGCCCATTAAGGAGGTAAATGAAGAGTCTCTCCATGACCCTTCATCTTCTTCTAAGCCTTAACCAATCTCCACTTCATTCCCTTGTAACATTCCCTTGCTAGATGAGTTGGTTAAAGCATACATGGTTGTACAAGAGGTCCAAGGTTCAATCCTTGGCATGCACCTATTTTTATTTATTTTTTTTTATTTTCTAGTATTTTCCTGAAAATCCCTTAAAATTCCCCCATAATTATGTTAATATTTCTTATTAAAATCCCTTTATATTTCTATAAATTTTCACCTAAAATTCACAATAATTATGTACTAAAAAGCCCATATAAGGCCCATTAGTACTTAGTTTTCTCAATTTAATTGAGAAAATATGGATTTCTAGGCCAAATTTTATATAAATACTTCTAGGTCCCTCGGAAAATTATCTAGACATGCTCAATATTTTAAGAAAATATTAAGTGAATTTTTCGGGTCATTACAATCCCCCATACCTTGTGAAAGTTCATCCTCGAACTTAGAATAACTCCGGGTACTTGCGTCTCATCTCGTCCTCGCGTTCCCAGGTAGCTTCTTCGAACCGTTGACTTTGCCATAGGACATTGACTAAGGGTACTTCCTTACTCCTCAGCTTCTTGACTTTCCTATCCAAAATCTGGATGGGTCTGCTCTCATAGCTTAGGTCCTCCTGTACTTGCACGGTCTGCGGCTCGATCACTTGGTCCATATTTGGGATACACTTTTTCAGCAGGGATACATGGAATACATTATGGATAGCTGACATCTCTGGAGGCAGCTCTAGCTCATATGCCACTTTACCGACTCTTTTCAGAATCAGGTACGGCCCCACATAGCGCGGACTTAGTTTTCCTTTCTTCCCAAATCTGGTCACCCCCTTCATAGGAGCCACTTTGAGAAACACCCAATCTCCAACATCAAATTCCAGTGGTCTACGCCGGGCATCGGCATAACTCTTCTGCCGGCTCTGAGCAGTTTCTATCCGTTGTCGAATACTCTGTATAGCTCGGGTGGTGCTGTCAATGACCTCCGTTGTGAGCTCCATTTCATTCTTTTCACCACCCTCGTACCAACAGATCGGAGACCTACATCTCCTCCCATACCAGCTCCCTTTGAAATCCAAGGCACAAGCTCGCAACATGTCTTCTAGTACCTGATTCACCCGTTCAGTTTGCCCCTCAGTCTGAGGGTGAAAGGCAGTGCTAAACCGCAATTTAGTGCCGAGGGACTTCTGGACACACTCCCAAAAATGGGAGGTGGAACGACCATCCCTATTTGAGATGATGGTCTTGGGAACTCCGTAAAATCTGATTATCTCCTTAGCATATAATTGAGCTAGAGTCATTAATAGCTCTATGATGTAATTATATGCATAGATCATAATTATATAGTTATTATAATTATGGGTAAACCTAATATTAGTATGCTTCTGAAACATTAGTTCACAACATTAGTTATGAATTATATTAGTTAATGGTTATTATATGATAAGTGAGATCATATTTATTATATTACCATAAAATAACTTAAGGTAATCTTATATATTATATATAAGATAATAGTGAAACCTACGGTGATAAGTCTAATATTATAATTAGTATAAAATATAGTGGACCCATAATCTATAATAAGTGTTAATATAATTAGGACACTACCCTATGCATATCATTTTAGGTTATACCGTATGACTTATACCATTATTATATTAGTATTAGTATAATGGAACTAATACTATACACTAACATAGGTGAGAGTGTTATAATCTTATGTATGTAGGCTATCATATAATCCCCTACATGAGACTATATTATAGGTTATACATAATATCATAAATTATAGTTATTTATCATATAAATTATAGGTATAATACCTAAAATTTGCTTATGGAATAATATGTATAGGTGATAACTTATAGGTTGAGATGATACATGTCAACCTATAGGTAGGCTCATATTAAGAACCTATATGACAGGTGAATTATGACAATACTTATATGATAGCGGTTTAGTATAGTTATATTTATAATAATCCTATATTAGTACACACTCTCATATTATTATCATTTGCTTTATATAATAGAACATAATTATATTATATGATTGGTAACTCATATAATGTACAGGTTATATAACATTATGTTAATACTAGGTTCACCTTAATTACTAATATTATGATGGTGCTCAATTAACACTATGTTTATGAACATAAGGTTGAGTCACACTTATAACTAATTGTGTTATGTCTAACTTAGACCTAATGTATAAGGTAGAATACTTATACATGATGGTCTTATGATGTGACTTAAGATAGGTTATGATATAAGGTATGTTGAGCATCAGGTCGATCGATGAAGTAGTCTCATTAATCCTATTACTCTGTCTTCTAGCCATGCTTCTCTTCATAAAAGACAAGTGCGACTAGTATAAGTCTTGGTTATTCCTACCCGCATATTAAATCCTAAAGTGTTTGGTTTCATAATAAAATATAAGATAAAGTATCATTCATAGTTATATATCCTAAAGTACTTTTCATCATAAAACATTGTTCATACTTGCATATCTTAAAACCATAAAACATGCTAAAAGTGCTTACTACTATAAGATATGTAAAGAGGTACTTACTTGGAAGCTGCAGGAAGAGGGCTTGATGTGTGTGTAGTGAGATGGTAACTGCTCTGATACCAACCTGTAACGCCCGCTTTTTTTTTTCCATCAGCGGCGTTATGTTAACATGCTTAGGGCATGTAGACATCATAAGGCAGCGGAATAACTTTAACTTATACATGCCCTATTACCATTCTTAACTTAATGACATGGGAACCTTAGCATATTAACTTTGAACTTAAGCATCATATCATGTCATACATAACATCATATCATAAGGTTCCAAAAGTCATTATTCAAACATATAAGTAACCAAGGTGAAGTTCTAGCATAAACAGTAAACATATGGTTTCCTGGGCCAAGTCACTACTACACACATGCGTTCTTGCCCTCCTGCTGCTTCCATCACTGTCCCCTTGAATGATCTGCGGTATAAGGAAATAAGACTATAAGCACACAGGCTTAGTAAGACTCTTTCCTACTCACAAAAACCATTCATCATTCATTATCTCATAATGAGCACAAGAAACATTAACATACTTGGTGCTCTACTTAGAACATAACATCTTACATCACTTATCGTATACATAGCATGACATGAACATAAACATAGTAAACATTCTAAACATGGCATGATACATGACATAAACATAAACATAGTAAACATTCTAAGCATGGCATGATACATGGCATAAACATAAACATAGTGAACATTCTAAGCATGGCATGATACATGGCATAAACATAAACATAGTGAACATTCTAAGCATGGCATGATACATGGCATAAACATAAACATAGTGAACATTCTAAGCATGGCATAACACATGACATAATACCTATCATAGCATATGAACATCTTCTTAACATAATCATGGCATAGATCATTCATTCTCATGCATACTTCTTAACATGAAACGTAAGCATAAAATCTTATCAACATAGCATAATGCATAACATGAATGGATGCATGAGTGGAATGCATATACATAAGGATGCTTAACTTTTAAAAACATACTTTTAAATGCTTAAACATAATCATCATAACATCATTTGGGGTCCCCGGCTTGTACCACATACATACATCATAGCGCGCATCCCTAGCAAGTCCGAGGTCACGAGCCCCGACCTACTAGGGTAAGGACAGCATAGTCGGTAGTCCCCGAACCGAGGCGTTCTTAAGGTGCCCATCCCTGTTGCACAGCTCCGGTAGTGCCAGAACCGTGGACAGCTTCGGTAGTCCAAAACCGGGGCGTTCTTAAGGTGCCCATCCCTTGGACCCATACTTCGGTCCGGTACATGCCCATACATAAAGTAAAATACTTTTCATGTTTCATCATTCATAAGACATTCATAGCATAACCATGTTACATAAAGCATGACTTAACACATGCTTGTCCTTTCATTGTTCATTCTTATTGCATAACATCATGATGCCTGTAAGGCATGAGCATTATCTTCATTCATAAACATAGTATGCATCTTCTTTCATAAGCATGACATGCATCTTTATTCATACAACATGGCATGCATCATTCTTATCATGAACATAAACATAACATACTTATCATGACATCGTTTTTATCATGAACCTAACATAACATACCTATTATAGCATCATTCTTATCGAGAACATAACCCTATCATACTTATCATGGCATCATTCATATCATGAACATAAACCTATCATACTTATCATGGCATCATTCATATCGTGAACATACACAATAACTTAGCATGGTTCTTAACATAACATGAGCATATAACTTAGCATGGTTCTCTACATCACATAAGCATACATAGGTAGGATTTCCATAACAATCTACCGACCATTCAAATACATGGCCTAAAACATAAACATCCATGGTAACCCTATTAAGCATGGCATCCAGTCATAACCTAAACATGAAACATAAAGCATGGTGCTTAAACCTTAGGGTCATGGTTAACATGATTCCTACCACATGCTTGATCCTATACATATAAATACTTTATGGTAAACATGAACCATCATTCTTTGAACCCTAACTCCACCCCCAAACCCTAGATCCAAGGCTTGGCCGAAACTTCTAAGGTGAAGTTCCATCAATTCCATAAACATGTAATATAGCATAAGGTAAAGGAACAACCATACATCATTTATGAGACCATAGGAAGTCCTTGGGGCTCATGATTAGGGTTAACCCTAACCTTTAGGCCACTTTCCTAGGGCTGGCCAAAACTTATAAGGCCATGGGGGTATGGAAAAATTCCATTAAAATCCCCAATCAATTATAAAACACTAATCACATCTTACCATAGAGCCATTGGAGCCCTTACTTGAAATAAATCATAACTTTTACCCTATTAACCCTTCTTGGCCGAAACTTATAGAGTCTCTAGGCCATGTGAAAATTCACATAATCACCCTCCATCACCCTTATATCATGACAACATATTACAATATATACTTGAAGTTTAGTACTCAACCCTAACCCTTGGGTGCTTGAGGTTGGCCGAAACTTATAGGGTCTCTAGGGTACCCCAAAAATTCTCAAAAATTGTATTAAATCTCTAGACATCATGAGAGTACATTAAACAACATGATTTGGATTTTTATCAGCATTTTAGACCAAGAATCCCATGGGCCGAAACCTATAAGGTTAGATTCATGGGTTTCCTTTGGTTTTTCCAACATAAACATCATGTACAACTTTCATATCATGTTAATCTTCAAGAAAAGCCATTATACCACAGGTGAGGGAGTCTTACCTTGGGTTTCTTGATTTTTCGAACCTTGAAAGAGAAGGAAATGCTAAGATCTTTGGACCCTTGAACCCCCTTGTCCTTGTATCTTTGGAAGACCCCCTTAGATCTTGGGGATGAGACCTCTTGTGGAGCTTTTCCAAGGGAGAACCCTTCCTTGGGTATTCGGCTAGGATGAGGGGAGGAGAAGGAAGAAATTGCAAAGTAATGGGAAGAAGAGGTAACTCCCAAAACCCCCTCTTTATAGCCCATTAAGGAGGTAAATGAAGAGTCTCTCCATGATCCTTCATCTTCTTCTAAGTTTTAACCAATCTCCACTTCATTCCCTTGTAACATTCCCTTGCTAGATAAGTTGGTTAAAGCATGCATGGTTGTACAAGAGGTCCAAGGTTCAATCCTTGGTAGTTGCACAATTTTTCCCCACTTATTTTATTTTATTTTTCCTAGTAATTTCCGAAAATCCCTTAAAATTCCCCCATAATTATGTTAATATTTCTTATTAAAATCCCTTCATCTTTCTATAAATTTTCACCTAAAATTCACTAATAATCATGGTACTAAAAGCCCATATAAGGCCCATTAGTACTTAGTTTTCTCAATTTAATTGAGAAAATATGGATTTCTAGGCCAAATTTTATATAAATACTTCTAGGTCCCTCGGAAAATTATCTAGACATGCTCAATATTTTAAGAAAATATTAAGAGAATTTTCCGGGTCGTTACACAAACCCACAAGATTGAAGAAATTTCCAACTTAATCTTTGATGAAGAAGCTGAAACAAAATCTATTGACAATCAAAACCTAAACAAATAAAATCTTAATCAAGAAGATAGTGAACCATTAAATGAACTATCAATTGAACCAACTACTGAGTATCAACTGAACCACTAGCGGAACCTACCCAAGTAGTTGAACCAAACATTGAACCAAACCTTCTAGCCAGACCTGAGGCTGAACCTAGTTCTAGAAGAACGAAGAACCCCAGACTCAATCATCCATCTGACCAAATAATGGGTGGTCCAACCTTAGGATTCAGGACAATGTCTTCTTATAGAAATCTTAGTCAGATTGCTCTAATTTCAATAATTGAACCTAAGACTATAGAAGAAACCCTACCTGACCCAGATTGGATCATAGCAATGCAAGAAAAACTAGCCCAATTTGAAAGAAACCAAGTCTGGGACTTAGTACCTAAACCTGAGGGTAAGTCAGTTATAAACAATAAGTGGGTATTTAGAAACAAGCTAAATGACCAAGGGGAGATTGTGAGAAACAAAGCTCGCTTAGTAGCTAAAGGATTTAGTCAAGTCGAAGGGTTAGATTAAGATGAAACCTATGCCCCCGTAGCTAGACATGAATCAATTAGGATATTACTAGCTTTTGCAACCCATAGAGGGTTTAAACACTACCAAATGGATGTTAGGTATGATAGATCGAAGGCGATACTAGAGGGGGGGGGTGAATTGCGACTTTCGAACCCCTTTTCTTCGTACATGGTTAGTTGCACAGCGGAATATACAATAAAACAATCAAACAAAGACTAACCAATGTTAACACGAAAGATTTACTTGGTATCCACCCCGGATGGGTGACTAATCCAAGAATCCATCGATGGATCATGCCCCGAATAACCTCTGGCTAACTCTGTCGCTCCTTATGGGTGGAGAAACCTCACCACAACACTTCGGACGCTATCTGAGCACAAAAGACTACTAACTCACTTTACCCAAGCGAGTTTCGTCAAGAATCTCAGCCACCACGAAGTCCTCTTTAAATAGGACTCAGGCTGAAACCCTCACCACCAGTCAACTACTCCGAGGACAGTCGACTAATGCCATTGAAATTCGACCATTGCACCTCAACATTCGAATTCTCAGCCAATTCACCAGCCACCTACAAGTCGACTGCCCCTAAGGCAGTCGACTGGTCCCAGGGCTGAGACCTTTCTGTGAGTTCCATGAGTCGACTACCCCCACACCAGTCGACTGGTCTACTCACCCACCTAAGGTTGCCCTTCCTGAGTACATTCCACTCCGCACTCAAACCCTATGAATTCTCGAGTATAATCACACAGCACTCGTACCCTCACGACTCGACTGACTTCTCATCCGCAGCCTCGACTATTGCCTTCGCGCCCTCTTCATCTTCGGGTCCCGTCCCTCGGATGCACGCAAGCCTCTAGTTTACCTCCATGCCATCCTTCACGCATGCCTCGAAGTCTGTGCCCATCAGCTCATCGTCCCTACTCTCCAAGGTCCCTCGGGTGCACACAAGCCTCCAACTTGTCTCCATGCCACCCTTCACCGTACCGAGGCCGTTGATAGATACCATTTTTGTTGATTATTTTAATTGCTAAAATACATGTTTGACCCATTCTTTACTTGCTTAATTGTGATTTTACCTTAGGTTTTAGAACTTCCTCTTATTTTGGACTTAATTACAAATTTACATTAAATTGGATTATTTGGCCACTAAATTTTTGATCTATTTTTGTAGGCATGAAAGGTTCATGGACCTAGGGCATACTGGGTCAAACTTGAGTCGGAAGTGGACCCGGATCGAGTTATCAAGTTTCGGATTAATTCGGGCCGTCCGATTCAAGAGCGGCTAGATCTGAGCCATCCGGGACCATCTGAAGCAATCCGAGCTAGGGTTAGGGTTGATCAAGAACTTTGATCAAGATCTGAAGGTTTCATCCCAATCAGAGCTCAATTAACCGTTGGATCAAGCTCGGAGGGCTCTAGATCGTCTGTGCAAAGATTAGGGTGATCTGGACCATCCGTTGCAAATCTGGAGGATCCGACCTACCACGAGACAGATCCTGACCCCTGATCAACATCCTCAAAGTTTGGATCAAATCAGAGCAAGATCAGCCGTTGGATTTCATCCGATCAATCTGGACCGTCCATTGCTAGCTATTTAATCAGAAACGCGCCCCAGTCTTCCTCGTCGTGTCTTCGCCGCAAGCTTCCATTTCTTCATTTGTTCTTCAATTGTTCTTGAGTTTTTCTTCAATCCGTTGGCGCGACCCATCAATTCCTATCTTAGAGCAAGTTCCAGATCTTCGGGAAGCTGATGCTGTGATGTTTCCAGCCCTAAATTGCCCAAGAACAGAGCATGATTGAGGTCTCATCAACTCTGCCATCGATTGCCTTCAATCTCAGTTTTGTTCAATCCATCATCCATCCGAGCTATCTGGAGGGGTTCTCCGATAAGCTCGGATCATTCCCAAGCCATCAGAACAATTGGACAAGGCAAGGATTGAGAAGATCGAAGGGGTTTTCATATTTGGGCAGAGCTGAGTTGGATGCCTTGCAGATTCAGTTTTCCCATCAGTTTGTTGAGCTTAGGGGTTCGAGGCTCTTCCTTGCGTGACGAACAAGGTGTTCTTGAGCTGAGAGAAGGGGTTGATGATAGATTTTTAGCTAATTTCTGTTAAAGTAGCTGTAATTTCCGTTACTGCTTTAGTTTCATTTCTGTCTTGGTTTCAGATTCGTTAACTTCGTTTATTGCATTGTTTTTGCTTAAATTAGTGGTTTGAATCTGTTCTTTCATTAGTTAGCTAGTTTGTTTAGTTAATACTTCACTTAATTTTATTTGCTTTGCAATTTTATGCTTGCGTATCAGTTGTATCCCTGATTTCTGCATTTTGTTTCCCCGTTGTGTATCACTTTCATTGCCTTGCGTATCAATTCTTCCTTTCGGTAGCTGCATTCTGTTTTAAGCAAGTGTTAGATTTTCTTCTACGATCTACATTGTAGCTGGATTCATTTGCAACAAATTTAGTATCACTTTCTGCTTCTCGTATCAGTTTGTTGGAATCGAACTCCATTTCTGCATTTGGATCAATTTCTGCACATCACTGTATTTCTGCAAATTCTAGTTCATTTCTGCAAGTCTGGGTATTAGCCTCTAAAATTCGCATCAAGAGAGCTTCAGATCTTCCAAATCTTTTTTCTAAACATTATAATTGTACAGTTAATTTCAGCTTTTGAACTGAATTTAGCATTCAGTTCATTTCTGAACTCCTTGCTCTCATTACTGCTGAATTCTGCTTCTATTTCAGATTTCCTCCACTCATTTCTGCATTAAGAGGTTTCTGAATTGATCATTTAGTTACTGCACTTTAGTTCCAAGCTGGCATCCTGTATCAAGCAACAAATCAACATTGAATTAGTGCCAAGTTAAACACAGTTCTGGCTTGCCATTGCATTTGAATACAGCTTGCCTTGTTCATTTGTTCTGCAATTTGAATTGTACTGCACTTCTGCACATTTGTTTCTGCAGTCATCATCTTTGCATTTCCTGCGTATCAAGCTGTTAAATCCTGCTTTTGTATCAAGTAAAGAGTCAACATTGATTGGAATTAAGTAGACTTACCTTTCAGGGAATTATTGCACCTGATTTCAGCTTCTATTTGCATCGGATGATTCTGAATCTTTCATCCATTTCTGCCTCTTATTATCTCTGAACATTTCAGTGAGTTTGAAATTCTAATTGCTTGAGTTGATTTCTGAAATCTCATTCATCCTCGCATGTCAGTTGGTTTTTGCATACATAAGCTTTATTCCTTGCGTATCAAGTTTTAGTGGCTCGCATCTTGTATCTCATTGCATTGTAATTTCCGATTGCAACCCAAAAACCCATATCTTGTTTGAAACCCAAATTTCATAAATGACACACAAATACAAGCACGAATCAAACAACTTCAACTAGTCCCGAGGAAAAATACGACTTGTGGCCCCTTTATTACGTTTTCATATTTTGATTGCAAAAAGGGTTTCCAGCACATATTTATAAATTCTAAATTCTGATGGTCCCACAATTCGTGACAACTTTAATTAGCTAAATCGGGTCCGTCAAATTTTTGGCGCCGTTGTCGGGGAAGCAACTAGTTGATTTGTTTAATTTTTGCTTGTATGCTTTTGGACATATCATTAGGTTCTATTTTATTTTTCTTTATCTTTTGTATACGGTTGCTGCCATTTTTCTTGTTTGATTTTTGACAGGGCTGCAAGATCAAAATGTGGTCACCAGAGTTCTGTAAAGAGATAAAAGAGGCATTGGTGGAGTTGAAATGTTGGTGTAAGGTGTTGGAATACCAACAAAAACATAAAGCTCATTCATCTACTCACCAGCAGCCGATTCAGCCTACATTTCAGCCACCTCAGCCACAATTTCAGCTTCTCAACCAATTTCAGCAGCCCAGTTTAGAGTTTCAGCCTTTCCAGCAATTTTAGTAACCAAATCAAGATTTTCAACAGCCCTACTCGAATTTTCAGCAACCAAATCAGTTTTTTCAGCCTTTCCAAAATTTTCAGCAAAATCAACCAAATTTTCAGCCACCAAATCAGAATGGGCAGCCACAATTCCAGGGTTTTGAGCAACCAATTCAGCAATTTCAGCCCAACTTTCAGCCACCTTATCAACAAGATCAATCACTTTTTCAAGGAATTCAGCAAGAGTGTTTAGATAATCAGAATTTTCAGCAACCACCCTTCTCTCAAGTTCAACCAACTCAAGAATTTCAGCATTTTAACCAAAATTTCCAGTAGCCTTTTTTAAGTTTTCAGCAAGGAAATAATCAATTTCAGCCTCCACCTCAGCCATGGTAGCAAGAATTTCAACCCATACAGAATTTTCAGCAACCTCTTCAACATTCACAGCCCTTTAATCAGAATTTCCAGCAACAAACCCAGAATTTTCAGCCCACCCAATTTGAGTTTTCACCACCACAATTTCAATCTCAGATCCACAAATTTCAGGGCTACAATTTTCAACAATCTCCACCAACTTGTAAGCCAAGTTTTCAGCAATTTAATCAGCCTATTCAACCATTTTATCAACTCCCACTGTCGCAATTTCAACAAATGTTTCAACAAGAGCTTCAAAACCTCGGAAGGCAAATGGAACATGTGGCTAGTGATTTGAATCAGATAAAAGCCCAAAGATCAGAACAATTATCTTCTCAAGTTGCTTGTAATTCTGAGAGTCCCGGAGTTGATTTTATATCAGTTCAAGGTGACCCTAGCGCATGGCCAAGTCCTTCTTCAAGTAATCTTGCAAATTTGGTAGTAGAAGAAGAAGAAATCATTAAAATCAGGGCACCTACAGCATACATTCCTCCGGAGATTCCTATTCAAAATTCATTTCCAAATTTTTCAGCTCGAGAAGAAAATTCTGAAGCTCAACAGGACCATTCTCATTTTTTATTTTGTGATGATAATGTTATTGATGCTCCTAATTTTTCTGATATTGTTGTTGTAGATATTGCAGAAGAAGAATGCATAGGAGATGATTCCATAGGTGTAGGGGATTGCACTAAGCCCCAGGGACCACCACAAAATTTAGAGGATGAACCAGAAAGTGTAGGGACTTGCTTGGTGGAAGTAAGCACCCAAGGATCACATATTCTAGTTGAGTGTCCACCAGAGCTTGAGGCTGAAGAGGAGCATGTACTTGATCAGGAGGAGGCCATGGATACATCTACTCTTGTAGAACCTTCAGGTATTCTCCAGCACGCTCAAGTAAGTATTTCTCCTCTTTGTTCAAAAAAATTCAGCGAGGTACCTAGCGCTGACTTTATTGGTTCTGATGAATTTATTGATATACCTTGTGTAGAAACTGTTTGTGCAAGTCCAACAGAGGTACCAAAAATTAATTTCATTGGTCGTACTGCATTACTTGATACATCTCTTGTAGGAAATAATTGTGAAATAATTTTAGAGGCACCTATAATTGATGTTGTTTGTTATGATGAATTACTTGATACATCTTTTGTAGATATGAATTGTGAAAAATTTTTAGCAGTGCCTGAAATTGATGTTATTTACTTTGATGAGTCTCTTGCTATATCTTATGCTGAGGTTGAATGTGAAAAACTTATGGAGGTATCTGAGATTGATTTCATAGGCTGTGACACATTGCTTGATACATTCTTGATAGGAAATAATTGTGAAAATACTATTGATGTGCCAAAAGTTGATTTCATGGGTTCCGATAAGTTTCTTGATATACCTGTTGGTGCAGAATGCACCCAAGTCAAACCTGTGTTTTGATAATGACAACATAGGTCAAAAGTTAAGTCCTTGTTTTCTAACAAGTTAATCTAGTGTGCAGTGAAAGCCCTAGCGAAGGACTGCTAGGCACTGGCGAAAGAAATGCCAGGGCAAAAAGCCCTAGCGAAGGACTGCTAGGCAACTGGCGAAGGACTGCCAGTATCCAAAGCCCTAGCGAAGGACTGCTAGGCTCCAGGCAAAGGACAGCTTGGGACTAAAGCCCTAGCGAAGGAATGCTAGGCACCGGGCGAAGGACAGCTCGGCATCCAAGCCCTGACAAAGGACCGTCAGGCAAAAGTCCAACCAAGGGAGCGGTTGGCATCAGGTAAATTCTCCCGAGAGGAGTAGGTGAGGACGCGTTCCCCGTCGAGGGAACAGTAGGCGTCGGTTCGACCTAGGACCACATTTTGGAGACCAAAGTCAGAACCAAGACAGCTAAGGCTGTATAAAATAAATAATTAATTGTATTATTGTGTTTTGGACTAACCCTGGATGCAGGACCGAAGGAACGTGTGTCTGCAACTCAGAGAGCCTCAAAGGAGTGAGGCAGCAGCTGAGTAAGGCGCCCTGAGTGTCCAGGGCGCCCTCAAGGTGAACCAAAACCAAGCGAAGCAAAAAGGGCTTCAACTGCTTACTGGGCAAGGCACCCTCAGCAGTGAAGGTGCCCTCGTCAGCGAAGGCGCCCTCAGCAGCCAAGGCGCCTCCAGCCCAAGACTGCGAAGCTCCAGCCTTATCCACAGCCGAGATTTCTGCGCGGAAGAAGTCAGCCAAGGCGCCCTCTACGACCAAGGCGCCCTCGTGGTCAAACTTAATCCCTGTTCGAGCGGGATAGAAGTTGACCGAGCAATCTGCGGATCGCCTGACACGTGGCAGGGCGCCCCCGACGTCCAGGGCGCCCTAGGTGCTATAAATAGCACCCCTCGACCCCAAGCTTCAAATCAACTTCGTTCCAAAGCTTCCACGCTCTTCTGTGCTCACGCCTTGCTCCGGAAACGCTTCACCTCGAGCTGACGACGTCCTGCTGCCCCGAAAGAGTCGACCTACTCCGGACGTCGGTAAAAAGAAGAGCGTATTTTTTATTTAATATTTTATTGCATTTAATTTTGTAAATCAAATTGTGTAACTTATTTGCGCCAAATATAGAATTGCCCAAAGTAAACGGTCAACGACCGTGGGCCTTGGAGTAGGAGTCGACACAGGCTCCGAACCAAGTAAATCGATTGCGTCTCTGTGTCTTTTCTTTAATTTCCGCTGCGTACCTACTCTTATACAAATCCGAAAGTTTTCTGATATTCACCCCCCCTCTATCGGGCTTCTCGATCCAACAAGTGGTATCAGAGCGGGGTTATTCAAACTTGGTGCAACCACCAGTTTGAAATTTTCTTTTCGGATTTTCGAATTTTTTTTAATATTTTTTTTCGTTCAATTTTTTTCGTTAATCGAGGTTGGTGCAACACCCCTCGATATTTTATTTCCTAATCCAGCACAGTAATCCAAGACCTAGTCTTGGAAAATTTGTTCTTCTGTTAGTTTTTTTTATAGATCCAATGGCCATGCAAGAGGGATTCAGCACCGCCAGACCTCCACTTTTCAGTGGAGAAGATTTTTCTTACTGGAAAAGTCGTATGGAAGTCCACCTGAAAACTCAGGTGGATATGTGGATCATCATCCAGTCCGGTCGAGATCCCCCGAAACGCTGAAGGACAACCACAAAGCTACTCCGAATGGGACAACTCCCTTAAACGCAAGATAGAAGCCGACGCAAAAGCGACACAAACCCTACAATGCGGGCTGACAAAGGAAGAGCTGAACCGCGTGGGCCCCTTTAATAGTGCAAAGGAGCTATGGATAAAACTGATCGAGCTGCACGATGGGACTTCAGATACTCGGATCAGCAAGCGGGATCTGCTACTAAACAAACTCTACACTATCAAGATGGCCGACAACGAAACAGCAGCCCAGCTCCACGCACGAATCCAAGAGGTAATGAACGGTCTTCACACAATAGGTCACAAGGTTGAAAACCGTGACCTAATAAGGTATGCTCTAAACGCCTTCCCTAGAAACACCTTGTGGGCATCTATGGTAGATGCATACAAGGTCTCTAGGGATCTTTCTAAAATAAAATTAGACGAATTATTTTCTGAACTAGAACTGCACGAACAAACTAACACCAATATGGTTGAGAAAGGTATTGCTTTTCTTGCAGGCAAGACTGGAAGAACAACGAAGAAGAAGCCTGAACCTGAAACCGAATCTAACTCAGACTCAGATTCAGAAGAAGAAGATAGAGATCAAACTAAGCTGGTCCGGCTCGCTCGAAGCTACTACAAGGAGCTGAAGAACCGAACCAACAAACGAAAAACCGGCCGAAGAAAGGACGAACCAACTGAACCAGCAAACAAGCCCAATGTGACCTGCTACGAGTGCAAGAAAAAGGGCCACTACAAGTCAGAGTGCCCTAACCTAAAGGAGACTAAAAAGCCGAGAAGAAAGAAGGCACTGCAAGCAACCTGGGACGAGTCTTCCTCAGAAGAAGAAGAAGAGGCACCCCAGTCCAACCTCCTAGCTCTGACCGCCTCAGATAAAGTCGAGACAGAATCAGAATCAGAACAAGAGGACGGCGAGCTGACCTTCACAGAAGACGGAGAAATTAAGGTAACTGGTTTTAATAGATTACAGTTAACTGAATTGATTTCTTTTCTTTCTCGAGATTTGGCAAAAGCCAAACTCCGGGTCGAAACCCTCCGACAGGAAGTAAAACTCCTGAAAGAGGGAGCTGACTCTAAACCCTTAACCGAGAAGGTTCAGGAAGGAACTCCTACTCAAGTTGAAAAACTTGAAAAGGAGAACTCCTCCCTGAAAACTCAGGTTAAGGATTTAGAACAGCTTTAGAACGATTTACATCTGGTTCCAAGGGTCTTGACATGATCCTTGGAAAACAGAAATCAGTTCTAAATCGATCCAGACTTGGCTACCGAACCAAATCCCGACAAAGATCATATTTGACTGTACTGAATCAGTCCAGAGGAAAAATTCAGGCATGGGTACCTAAACTGTGCCTGAACCAACCTACTGGATCAAATCAGTATTGGATCCCCAAGGACAAGATTCACATCTTGCCCAACCATCACCGTGGCTTTAGTCCAGGGGGAGCCAAACTGAAAACTATTTTTATTATTAGATAAACATGTTATTCTTGATTTAATTGCTTGATTGATTGATTATTTATTTTCTGCAATATACCATGCTTAGACTTAGGCTAGCTTAAGGACCAAACAAACTTAACTGAAATTTGACAACATAGTATTGGGTGGAGGTGAGATGATAGTACGTTGGGGAAACCAATTCTAATAAGATCAAGTTTACTTGGTCTCTTTAGACTGGTGAAACCAGCCGAAGCTACCGATCCAAAACCCAAACTAGTTAGACCAGAAATTTTTCAAAAAATAATTTTGAAAATGAAACTTCATTAAAAGGCTTTGTCAAGGAAAGGGTGGATGATCCCATAAGGCTTCGGCCAAAGAAGGCCTAGTGCCTCGCCAAGACCTGGAAGCCAATTTTTGAAATTCAAATTCAAATTAATTTTTGTCAAATTCGAATCTAACACAAAATTTCAGCTAAGTATAGATTTAAACATCTTTTCAAAAATTTCAAAATTAATTAATTAAGTTTTCAAAATTTAATTATCCTTCAAAATTAATCAAAATTTTCAAAATTTTCAAAACTATCAAAACCTGTCTCACAAAACCTATAAGGTTAACGTGATTGAAAACCCTAGATTTGGGTGAGACAGACTAGGCAGTGAAACTCAATTTAAGCTGTTCCTGATTCTAATTGGATCCAAATCAAGAAAATTCTTTATGCGTAGGAACATAAAGATTTGGACCAATGGATGTTGGATAGCGGTTGCTCCAGACACATGACTGGAGATAAATTGAAGTTCACCAAGCTCAAACTCAAAAACCTAGGCTCAGTGGCTTTTGGCAATAATGCTACACTCAAGGTAATTGGGTCAGGTAACATTGAGCTTAAATCTGATTTCATTATTAAGAAAGTTCTATTGGTTGAAAACTTTAATTTTAACTTGCTTAGCATAAGTCAGTTATGTGATTCTGGTTATAGAGTTACTTTCAACAGTTCCAACTGCCTAATTAAAAATGAACAAGACTCAGAAATCATACTTAAGGGCACTAGGAAAAACAATGTATACACTATAAATCTTCCTATTATACCCAAATGTATGTTAACACAATTAGAACAATCAAACCTCTGGCATAGGAGATTAGGACATGCCAATTTGAGAACTATCTCAAAAATTACCCAACTTGGCTTAATCAAAGGTATCCCCAACATCAAAAATAATGAAAACCTAATATGTGAATCATGTAATCAAGGCAAACAAACCAAATCCAATCACAAACTTATTCAATCTGACTTAACTCAAACTACACTTGAGCTCCTGCACCTTGACCTATTTGATTCACATGGAGCCAAGTCACTAAGCGGGAACCGATACTGCTTAGTAATAGTTGATGATTACTCTAGATTTACCTGGGTTAGGTTCCTAAAAACCAAAGATGAAACCCTAAATCTATTTATTGAATTCTGTAAACTAATTGAAAATCAAAATGACACTAAAATTAAAAGACTTAGGAGTGATCACGGGGGAGAGTTTGAAAATCAAAAATTTGATGAATTCTGTAAGGTAAATGGGTATTTACATGAATTTTCATGTCCTAGAACCCCCCAACAAAATGGGATAGTTGAGCGAAGGAATAGAACACTACAAGAAGTCGCTAGGGCTATGCTCAACGAGTTTAAACTAGCAAACCAATTCTGGGCAGAAGCAACTAGTACAGCCTGTTATATCCAACATAGGGTTTTGATCAATAAGCGACACAACAAAACCCCCTATGAACTGTACTACCATAGACTTCCAAACCTACATTACCTAAGGGTCTTTGGGTGCAAAGTCCATATCCTAAACACCAAAGACTATTTAGGAAAATTTCAATCTAAGTCAAACCCAGGCATTTTTCTAGGGTATTCAACCACAAGTAGAGCCTATAGAGTTTACAACAAACAAACTAAGAAAATTGAAGAAACAACCAACTTAATTTTTGATGAAGAAATCAATTCAAATTCTAATAATCCAGAACCAATCTCATCAAACTCTAACCAAGAAAATGAACGACTTATTGAACCATTAATTGAACCCTTAAACGAACTAACTATTGAACCAATTAATGAACCAAGAATCGAACCACCAAATGAACCAGTCCAAAGAGTCGAACCAAATAGTGAACCAAACCAACCAGCCAGACCTGAGGCTGAACCAAGCTCTAGAAGAATAAAGAAACCCAGATTTAGTCACCCAACCGATCAAATTGTGGGTGATCCAACTCTAGGAGTCAGGACTAGGTCCACCTATAGAAACCTCAGTCAAATAGCTATGATATCAAAAATAGAACCCAAAACTATAGATGAAGCCCTACCTGACCCTGATTGGATCATAGCTATGCAAGAAGAATTAGCCCAATTTGAGAGGAACCAAGTCTGGGAACTAGTGCCTAAACCTGAAGGTAAATCCATTATAGATACTAAGTGGGTCTTTAGGAACAAGCTAAATGATCAAGGAGAAATAATCAGAAATAAAGCCCGCTTAGTAGCTAAGGGATTCAGCCAAGTAGAGGGACTAGACTATGATGAAACATATGCCCCAGTAGCTAGACTTGAGTCCATTAGAATGTTATTGGCCTTTGCATCCCATAAAGGATTCAAGTTATATCAAATGGATGTAAAGTCAGCCTTTTTAAATGGATTTATTAAAGAAGAAGTTTATGTAGGGCAACCCCCCGGGTTTGAGGACTTAGACAAACCTAACCACGTCTACAAACTAACTAAAGCCCTATATGGATTAAAACAAGCACCTAGGGCTTGGTATGAAAGACTATCAACTTACTTAACTACTAAAGAATTTAAACAAGGCCAAATTGACTCAACCCTATTCATTAAAACCCTAGGAAAAGATATATTTATTGCCCAAATTTACGTAGATGACATAATCTTTGGATCCACCAACACCAACTTTCTAAAAGAATTTGTCAAGATAATGGAAGATGAATTTGAAATGAGCTTAGTTGGTGAGCTTACATTTTTCCTAGGACTACAAATCAAACAAACTAGGGATGGTAACTATGTTCATCAATTCAAATATGCTAAAGAATTAATAAAGAAATTTAAAATGGATAACTCTAAAAGCATAAGTACCCCCATGGCCACTAATGTAAAAATAGATAGTGACCCTGATGGTAAATCAGTGGATCCTAAACTCTATAGGAGTATGATAGGTAGCCTACTGTACCATACAGCCAGCAGACCTGATATTCTTTTTGCTGTAGGGATGTGTGCTAGATACCAAACCTGTGCTAAGGAAACACACTTAGCAGCCCTAAAAAGAATTTTAAGATATGTAAAGGGTACCCTAAATGTAGGGATTTGGTATCCTAGAACCTCAACTTTTGATTTAACAGGATACACAGATTCTGACTATGCAGGCTGTAAGTTAGATAAAAAGAGCACAAGTGGAAGCTGCCAACTGTTAGGTCAGAGTCTAGTTAGTTGGTGCAGCAGAAAACAACACTGTGTAGCTCTATCCACAACTGAAGCTGAGTATGTGGCATTAGGAGAATGTGTGGCTCAACTTTTATGGATGATGCACACACTTAAGGACTTTCAGCTCAACTACACCCAAACTCAAGTATTTATTGACAATATAAGTTCAATTAATTTAACTAAGAACCCAATCCAACACTCCAAAACCAAACATATAGAAGTCAAACATCATTTTGTAAGAGACCATGTAACCAGGGGTGAAATAGTACTCAAGTATATTGACTCTAAATCCAACCTAGCTGATATATTCACAAAGCCCTTACCTGAGTCTGAGTTTAGCTCACTAAGAAGGCAGTTAGGATTGTGCTCTGTAGAATAGAGAAACTCAATTTTTTTGCTCTATTTTTTTTTAAAGCTGTTTCTAAAAATAGAATTTGAAAAATTGCTTTACTTAATTTTAAAATCAGTTTTTTTCTTTCGACTTAGTTTTATTTAAAAACTACCCCCTTTCAAAACTAGGGATTTTTCGAAAATGGACTTAGGCTAGACCCTAACCCTAGAACTACATGCACCTATAGACTTAGAAGCCAGCATCTCACAAGCACCTTAGGGTACTTATGATTGATAACCTAGAAAGGGTTGAGATGCTTAGGTCTTTGCCTTAATTCAAGATGCTTTAATTCAGTGCATCTACAGTAATTGGGGCACTAAATACAACTTATACAGCAATCAAGTTAAGTGTCAAGCTTAGAAAATCTAACTTGAACAGAAACACTTAACTTGATTAACCCTAGCAAAAACTACTGTATATAACAGTTAGTAAGTAGCTAATTGGGTTAGACAGGTCCCTACAGACAAAAATTGATTGATTTAGTGTAAATCAAACTGGTTCAGTACAGCAAATTATTATTTATTTTAAATCATGCTATATTTATCTGTTTTGATATATGGCAAAGGGGGAGATAGAGATAGGAAAGAGAAAAATTATTTTTTTTCTAAATTTTTCCTTTATTCAAAAAGTTTCAAAATTCTTTACTTAAAGCTTTCAAAATTTTGCTAAGTAAAGCTTTCAAAATTTTGCTAAGTACTCTAGCCTCAAAATTCTTTACTTAAAGCTTTCAAAATTTTGCTAAGTACTCTAGCCTCAAAATTCTTTACTTAAAGCTTTCAAATTTTGCAAAGTACTCTAGCCTTTCAAAAGGTTTCTACTTAAGCTTGTCAAAATACTTAAAGCTTTCAAATTTCGCAAAGTACTCTAGCCTTTCAAAAGGTTTCTACTTAAGCTTGTCAAAATTATTTTTACTCTAAAGCTAAAGTTTTTCAAAATTGTTAAGTACTAAAGTATTTCAAAACCTACTAAGTACTTAAGCTTGTTATATCCTACCGAGTATTTAAGCTAACATTTTGAGTACTGTAAAACTTAAGACTTTAAACTCAAATTATGCTTGAAAAACTCTACTATGTATTTTTAAGTTACTTCTAAGTACCTAAAACTTAAGCACAAGTAAAGTTTTTAAAACCCCACGAATTTTTGAAAAACATAGGGGGAGATTCCTTCCAGGGGGAGGGAACAAAAGTTAAAACTTTTTTCATGTCTTACTTAAACTTAACTTTTTGAACTAGGGTTGCCATAAATCAAAAAGGGGGAGATTGTTGGTGCAGAATGCACCCAAGTCAAACCTGTGTTTTGATAATGGCAACATAGGTCAAAAGTTAAGTCCTTCTTGTTTTCTAACAAGTTAATCTAGTGTGCAGTGAAAGCCCTAGCCAAGGACTGCTAGGCACTGGCGAAGGAATGCCAGGGCAAAAAGCCCTAGCGAAGGACTGCTAGGCAACTGGCGAAGGACTGCCAGTATCCAAAGCCCTAGCGAAGGACTGCTAGGCTCCAGGCGAAGGACAGCTTGGGACTAAAGCCCTAGCGAAGGAATGCTAGGCACCGGGCGAAGGACAGCTCGACATCCAAGCCCTGACAAAGGACCGTCAGGCAAAAGTCCAACCAAGGGAGCGGTTGGCATCAGGTAAATTCTCCCGAGAGGAGTAGGTGAGGACGCGTTCCCCGTCGAGGGAACAGTAGGCGTCGGTTCGACCTAGGACTCCATTTTGGAGACCAAAGTCATAACCAAGATAGCTAAGGCTGTATAAAATAAATAATTAATTGTATTATTGAGTTATGGACTAACCCTGGATGCAGGACCGAAGGAACGTGTGTCTGCAACTCAGAGAGCCTCAAAGGAGTGAGGCAGCAGCTGAGTAAAGCACCCTGAGTGTCCAGGGCACCCTCAAGGTGAACCAAAACCAAGCGACGAAAAAAGGGCTTCAACTGCTTACTGGGCAAGGCGCCCTCAGCAGCGAAGGCGCCCTCAGCAGCGAAGGCGCCCTCAGCAGCCAAGGCGCCTCCAGCCCAAGACTGCGAAGCTCCAGCCTTATCCACAGCCGAGATTTCTGCGCGGAAGAAGTCAGCCAAGGCACCCTCTACGACCAAGGCGCCCTCGTGGTCAAACTTAATCTCTGTTCGAGCGGGATAGAAGTTGACCGAGCAATCTGCGGATCGCCTGACACGTGGCAGGGCGCCCCCAACGTCCAGGGCGCCCTAGGTGCTATAAATAGCACCCCTCGACCCCAAGCTTTACATCAACTTCGTTCCAAAGCTTCCACGCTCTTCTGTGCTCACGCATTGCTCCGGAAACGCTTCACCTCGAGCTGACGACGTCCTGCTGCCCCGAAAGAGTCGACCAACTCCGGACGTCGGTAAAAAGAAGAGCGTATTTTTATTTAATATTTTATTGCATTTAATTTTGTAAATCAAATTGTGTAACTTATTTGCGCCAAATATAGAATTGCCCAAAGTAAACGGTCAACGACCGTGGGCCTTGGAGTAGGAGTCGACACAGGCTCCGAACCAAGTAAATCGATTGCGTCTCTGTGTCTTTTCTTTAATTTCCGCTGCATACCTACTCTTATACAAATCCAAAAGTTTTCCGATATTCACCCCCCCTCTATCGGGCTTCTCGATCCAACAATACCTTTGGAGGATATTACTTATGAAAAATTCATTGAGATACCAGAATTTGATTTAATTGGATATGATGCAGTTTTGGATTCATTTCATGCAGAGACTGATATTATTTTATTTCTTTCTGACCCTGCACGCTTGAGAGAGGTATTACATTATTTTGCAGGGTCCAGAAGACTTCAAGAGTGGGTACTCCAACTGAACAGGCTTCAACCTCCTGGAAGGACTTCTGAAAGGCATCAAGAAGGAGGAGAAGATCTTACTTTAATCCATAGCCCTCCATTCCTTCAATGGATCTTGAACCTGAATCACCTTAGGCCACCAGAGCAACTTTCTATAAAGTTCAAGTGTGGGGGAGTCTTAATTCTCTCAGCAACCCACACTCCTCCACTACCACGATGGAGGCTACTGCTTGATAGACTCCGTCCACCAGAAATAAAGGGGAGATTGTTCTTTCTTGTATTTTCTTTTATTTCATTTTTCATTTTCATGCTTTCTAGAATTAGAATTTTCCTTTAAATTGAGTCCTTACTAATAAATGCATGAGTAGAGTAGAATGCATAGGAGTCATTGTAAATACCTTGTTATTTCTTTTCGCACTTTTTCTTGCATGATTAGGAATAAATGTATCCCTTTAGGTTATCTCCATAGCATTTAGAATCTCTTGGAAAATAAGTTAAATTTGGTTGTTAAAACTTAGGGTTTGAGCTAAGGGATGAATTCTTGGATGCTTGAGTACTACTTGGTTTTAAATTCTTAATTGATGACTTGAGATGAATTATTTTTACCTAGTGAGAATTAGCCTTATATTTGTGATACACATATGTTATTGTGCTCTAGAACTTGCTTAGGTTCTTTCAAAATCATATTTCAATGATTGGATCACATCTATAGAGGCTAATCACTTTGGTCACCTTTCCATAACAATTTTGGCAAAAATCACATTCATTCCATTTTTCTTTACTTATTCCTACTCTTAACCCCATTTTTCTATGGATTTGTTTGCTTGGGATGTTTCTTAATGCTATTTTTCCCGAGACGGACAAAGATTTAAGTGTGGGGGAGTGACTAGCGTTTTGGAAAGATTTGGTATCAAGGAGGCATTTTTATGTGTCAAAAGAAAAAAAAAATTTGCAATGAAACAAGTGCATATTGAGTTGAGTTTGGTGTCAAAAATGAGCAAGAAAAAAAATGGTTGAGGATGGAAATGATTGGAGCATCTAGATTCCTTATCATACTTTGAAATCCAAGTGGCATGCAATGAATGAAAGTAAAGATGTGAGCAAAAATTTTTTGGGCAGAAATGTTTTGGACTTGTAGTTTTTCTTTGCTTGCAGTTTTTTCTTTGCTTAAGAAAGCCAAAACCTCTTGATAAATACTGAATTGGAGATGAACAGATCTGAGAAAATATAGAGAATTTGTGCCAAAAACAGAGAAAGGAAGAAAAATCTGTGCCATTCCCAAAAGAAAATCTGTGCCATGAAGAGAAATCTGAAATTAATGGAGTTTGTAGCACAAATGGAGGATGAAATCAGTAACACTTTGCTTAGTCTGAATTGAATGCTGGAAAGCAATGTAGAATCTCTGCAATCAAGCTAAGGAAAAAGTCTGAACTGTATTGCATTTTTTGTTGTCGAAATCTGAAGCTGAGAGCTGCTGAAAATTGAGAAGTAGACCTTCACCAGCTACCAGGAAGTTTAAAACGTAGCTATGAAAATCAGAAACATTAGGATGCAGAATGGTCAGTCCCTGAACTCAATCTATTTGCAGCAGATTTGGATTTACTGACTGGACTCAGCAGTGAAAGGAAATGCAGTGTGGAGGCTGGAATCTAACCTTCTGCAATCATCAGAAACTGAGCAGGATTGCTAGGTTGCTGGTAAAGGTTAAGCACAGTTATTCAGCAATGAAAAGCAGTAAGATCGAAGAGGTGAGCTGGGAATGCAGCTGAAAAAGAAACAAGTCAAATTGTAATGTTCCTTGCGAGTAGTTTGGTATCAATGGGAAATGAAATTAAGTTTTCAAGGGCTGTGAATCACAAAAGGGAATGTATGAATGTATCACAAAGTGAAGATATATCACAGCTGATAAGAACAAGAAAAAAATGGGGGCTGGGATGTTTTAAATCAGAACAGAAAAAAAAATCAGAAAAAAAAATGTTGCAGTGCCAAAATTCCAAGTGAAGCATTTAGGTTTTCCACTACCATTTGCTCAACTACTCCTATATGCTAACTGATGTGAAGAAATCAGAGACTTGAAATTGATTCAGTGGAGTTGAATTTGAGGAGCCGAAATCTAAAAAAAAAAAAGAGAGAAGAAAAACAGTTTGAAAAAAAAAAGAAAAGAAGACAAGAAGCAAAATGGAACACAAAGGAAGTTTGGCACCATGAAGCAAGTGAACCAATTGATTGGTTTTTCTCATCCAAGTCCAAGCTTTATTCCATTACACTCTGAATTTACTAGAAAGAAAGAAGGAAGAAAAAGAAGAATGAGAAAAGAGAAGCAAAAACAAATTGGCACGCAATAGGCAAAACTTGGCACAGGGAATCAAGGAGGGTTTTCTTCACCCAAATGAAAGGCATTATCCATATTTGACTTCACCACATTTTGATATCACTAGAGGACTGCAAAGATGGGGCAAAGCACATTAGAAACATCCAATTATTCCATTTTCTTGGGTTTTACTCCATTTATTATCATTTTCCATGTTTTCACTTGTTTTTGTAGATGTTGATCCTAATCATGAATAATGGTTGAGATTAGACAATAAGCAAGCCTATGGTAGTGCAAGAAGCATGTGTGTTTGAGTGAGCTCCACTTCCATCATCAACTTAGGACTTAAGGAGAGAGCCACCAAAATTTTCCTTGAAAGGCTAGTGAGTTGAATTCATCTCAATGAATCATGATGGATGAAAAGGCTAAGTTGTTGATTTAAGGACAAGATACTAATCCATAGAGCTTAGATTTTTGAGAATTGACAACCTTAGGTAATTTCATTTCATTTGCTTCTAATTATGCTTAAGAAATCTAGGGGATACTTATTTAGTAGTTTCGCGAGACGCTCAAGCTTAAGTGTGGGGGAGTTGATAGATACCATTTTTGTTGATTATTTTAATTGCTAAAATCCATGTTTGACCCATGCTTTACTTGCTTAATTGTGATTTTACCCTAGGTTTTAGAACTTCCTCTTATTTTGGACTTAATTGCAAATTTGAATTAAATTGGATTATTTGGGCACTAAATTTTTGATCTATTTTTGTAGGCATGAAAGGTTCATGGACCTAGGGCATACTGGGTCAAACTTGAGTCGGAAGTGGACCTGGATCGAGTTATCAAGTTTCGGATTAATCCGGGTCGTCCGATTCAAGAGCGGCTAGATCTGAGCCATCTGGGACCATCTGAAGCAATCCGAGCTAGGGTTAGGGTTGATCAAGCACTCTGATCAAGATCTGAAGGTTTCATCCCAATCAGAGCTCAATCAACCGTTGGATCAAGCTCGGAGGGCTCTAGATCGTCCGTGCAAAGATTAGGGTGATCTGGACAATCCGTTGCAAATCTAGAGGATCCGAGCTACCACGAGATAGATCCTGACCCCTGATCAACATCCTCAAAGTTTGGCTCAAATCAGAGTAAGATCAGCCATTGGATTTCATTTGATCAATCTGGACCGTCCATTGCTAGCTATTTAATCAGAAACGCGCCCCAGTCTTGTAACGCCCCAAAATTTTCCCATATAGAATGTTATGAAATATCATGAAATTCATGAAATAGTATTATGGATATCAGGAAATATTATGAATGCATGAATATGAAACATTATGAAATTCATGAAATATTATCATGGATATTAGAAAATATTATGAATTCATGAACATGAAATATTATGAAATTCATGAAATATTATCATGGATATTAGAAAATATTATGAATTCATGAATATGAAATATTATGAAATTCATGAAAAATTATCATGGAATATTAGGAAATATTATGAATTCATGAATATGAAATAGTATGAAATTCATGAAATATTATTATTCTTATGAAAAATTATGGATTCATGAAATATTATTAATATTATGAAATTTCATGATGGGCTTGGCTTAATGGGCTTTGATATGGATTAGTGCAAAATGTGATAAAAAGGAGGAAGCAAGGATTGAACCTTGAACCTCCTAGTTGCACTCACCATGTCATAACCAATGAACCAAGCAATGTTTCTTGTAGAGGGAATAAGAAACATGCTTGTTAAAAGCTAGGGAAGTGAAGAGACATGTCTCTTCATGAGAAAAGTATAAATAAGGGAAGTTGGAATAACTTCCTCTTCTTCTTCTTCTTCCTCCCTCTCATCACCGAAATCCCCTTCTCTTCTTCTCTTTTCATTTTCGAAAAAAAAGTGAACCCTAGGGTTTTAACCCTAGGGAATTGGAAGGAGAAAGGAATCCATTGAAGGTTATTGCCCTCTACTAGGGCCAAGGTTGCTAGAGAAGACTAACAAGGGAAACTCTCATCTTCTTCTTCTTTAAGGGTACCCTAAGATTTTAAGAGGAGAAGAAATTCAAGCGAAAGGATGTAAGTATCCCTTCGCCTGCAGTGTAATTGTTATTGTGTGATTGCCATGCTCTTATTGGTTTCGAAAATGGGTGTTTTCCTTATGTAAGTTTCGGCCAACACCTTTAAGGGAAGCCTCGGTTCTTTCCTTGATACATGAGAAGACCTTGAGACTTAGGGTATACATGTAGGTGGATTTTTCTTCATGATGTTAAATACAAAAACTAGGGTTTTCACCCTTGGTAGGTTTCGGCCAAGGTAAGGGGTTTAAGGGTTTAAAGAGTTGAATTTCTCTAGGATGTATTTTATGATTAGTGTAATATATGATGGTGTAGACAATGTGTTTGTATAAATGTTTGGCTACAAAAATCCAACTTCTTCCCTACCCTACAAGTTTCGGCCAACCCTAGAGGGATTAGGGTTTAGGGTTACTTTGGGGTTAATTCTTGTTACATGTGTAGACCCCTTGGAACCTAGGGTATATGTGTAGGTTGTATCCTCCAAAATGTGGTGAACAAAACCTAAGGTTTTGTCCTTGTAAGGGTTTCGGCCCAAAGCATGGAAGTAGGGTCAAGGAGGGTTGAATCATCCTAGAATATATTCATGCATAGTGTATGGTATGATATTGTATACAAGGTGTTTGTATAATTGTTTGTGTGAATGATCAATGCAAAAGCCCTAATTTTTCCCCACTCTATGATATTCGGCCAACCCCTTAGGATTAGGGTTTGTGAAGGTCAAACTACCCTATGAGATATGTTTATGTTTGGGGATGATTATATGTATATGCATGTGGTGTTAAATGGAATGGTTGATATTGAAACCTTAATTGTTAGCATGCTATGATATGTTTATGCATGAGGTGTTTAAATGAGATGTCTGATTGAAATCTTAATTGTTAGCATGCTACCACTTCCTATGATATGAGTATGACCTATGTGACCAAATCTTGTCATATCTAAAGTATGTTAAGTGGTTGAATTATGATGTATGTATGAGCATGTCTTATAGCCCATGGGGCACACTTATGAAATTGCATGTGATATGTTAAAATGCTTGAACGGATACTCTACTAAGTATGGGATCAAGAGCACCCCTTATGTTGTGTGGTGTGTCCCTCCAGGATCATAAGCACCCTTGAAGAGTGGTGTGTCCTGTAAGAAGTGATTTGGAGTACTCCTTAGCATATATGTAAAAGCATGATAAGTATTTTACTTTTGAAGTTGTGTACCCGACTCGTAAGGGGGTCGTTAAACAAATCCAGGGTGCATGTTAACGTAAGGTCATGGCTCCGGTAGGACGGAAGGGTCCTGCTCTAATTAATTGGTGGCTCGCTACCCCCAATTCATTAGGGAACGCGCAATAGTTCCGCGCGATAGTTGGTACACAACAGGGCCCAATATGATATGGATGTATTTTTAAGTAATACCATTATGGAACTGCTTTGAAAAACATTTATTGCATGTGATAGGTATGCTTAAAATTCTATATGCTGCATGCTTAGAAACTTGATGTTTAGTATGCTATGATGAACTCATGCTTATGTCTTGTTATGTACACACGCTGTATGCTTTCGTATGGATTTTGCGAGTAGGACCGGATCCTTACTAAGCTTTTATGCTTACTAGTTATGTGTTGTCTTATGCTGCAGATAAAGGTAAGGAACACATGAACTAAAGGAAGAGGCAGGAAGGCTGAAGATGTGTGGGGTGGTGGATCGGGAAAGAAAGACTTCTATATCTACATATTTATGTTTATGTTTATGTTCCCTTGACAATAAGTGTTAGTGATTAGGATTGACATGGCATGATAGTGTTTACCTTGGAGGTCTCTTATACTTGATTATGTTATGAGTTACATTACTAGTGATATTATCATGTTATAGAATGACTTTGATAGTTAAACAAGCATGCTCAGTCCTTAGCCCTTGCATGGTTGTTTTAATGCCATGCTAGAAGAAAGAAAAAAAAATAAGTATGATTGATTATTACGTAACCCCGCCCTGAGAGTAGATATAAGGGCGGGCGTTACAGGTTGGTATCAGAGCATGTTTCCCCTCCACCACACACACATCAAGCTTCATCCTGCCGCTTCCAAGTAAGAGATCCTAACCTCGCTTTACTTTATTTCATATACAGTAATGATTATATGGAGATGATTGATGCTTGCATAACAAAGGAAAGCAGTGAAAATTCTTATGTTAGTTATTTATCACCTGTACGATAGATATGGCTAGAAGACGTAGCAATCGGGGTGATGAGACCGCACCCCCATCTAATATGATGCAATATGCCAAAAGAAATGATATGTCACTACAAGATTTAGACTGCAAATTTCTGACAATACTGCCCTCGGGTGAGGTGATGCCCTCTACCCAAATGCTACGCGCCGCACCGATCAGAATCGCAGATAGGGAATTCTACTGCGACCTGATAGTGCTTGATATGCCCGATTATGATGTGATATTGGGCATGGATTTCTTGAACAAATACAGCGCCTCTACTGAGTGCCGGAAACGAAGAGTTATCTTCCGACCTGAGGCGGAAATTCTGTTCGAATTTCTCGGAGAGCCGAGGAAGAGGACAAGTAAATTCTTGTCAGCTCTGAAAGCAAGGAAGATGTTAGAAAAGGGATGCTCTGGATTTCTAGCTCATGTGGTTGATACCAGTCCTACCAGGGGCCCGAAGCTAGAAGACGTCAAAGTCGTATGCAATTACCCAGAGGTATTTCCCGATGACTTACCAGGGTTAGCACCTGAAAGAGATAGTGAATTTGCAATTGAGTTGGTTCCTGGTACTAACCCTATTTCTAAGGCACCATATCGGATGGCACCGACGGAATTAAAGGAATTACAGGGACAGTTACAGGAGCTGCTTGACAAGGGACTCATCCGCCCTAGTCATTCCCCCTGGGGAGCTCCCGTACTGTTCGTGAAAAAGAAGGATGGGTCGATGCGAATGTGTATCGACTATCGGGCGCTGAACAATGTGACTATTAAGAACAGGTACCCTTTACCCAGGATAGATGACCTGTTCGATCAACTGAAAGGAGCCACGGTATTCTCTAAGATTGACTTGAGATCTGGTTATCACCAAGTCAGGGTGAAAAAGGAGGATATACCGAAGACGGCTTTCCGAACCAGATACGGACATTATGAGTTCGTAGTTATGCCATTTGGAGTTTCCAATGCGCCAGCTATGTTTATGGATTTAATGAATCGGGTATTCTCGGCATTCCTCGACAGATTTGTGATCGTCTTTATCGACGATATCCTTATATATTCGAGAACTTCCGAAGAACATGCTGAACACCTGAGTATAGTACTACAGATTCTTCAGAAGGAACAACTGTATGCTAAATTTTCCAAATGCGAGTTCTGGCTCGATCAAGTATCATTCTTGGGACATGTTATCTCCAAGGAAGGAGTAATGGTGGACCCGACTAAAATTGCAGCTGTGAGTAACTGGACTAGACCCAAGAATGCCAGTGAAATCCGAAGTTTCCTCGGGCTAGTAGGCTATTACAGAAAATTCGTAGAGAACTTCTCTCGGATTGCAGCCCCTATGACAGCTCTTACGAAGAAAGACAAGAAATATATATGGACCGAGGAATGTGAAAAGAGCTTTACTGAACTGAAAAGGAGGCTGACTAGCGCTCCAATATTGACTCTTCCCGAGAGCGATATGGGTTTCGATATGTACAGCGATGCATCCAAACTTGGACTCGGAGGTGTGCTTATGCAAAATGGTAAGGTAATTGCCTATGCCTCTAGGCAACTGAAGGAACATGAAAGAAACTACCCTACCCATGACTTAGAATTAGCAGCGATGGTCTTTGCATTGAAAATATGGAGACACTATCTATATGGAACTCAGTGTAAAGTTTATACAGATCACCAGAGTCTGCAGTATTTCTTCACTCAGAAAGATCTGAATATGAGACAGCGCAGATGGCTCGAATTGGTCAAGGATTATGATTGTGAGATCCTGTACCATCCGGGAAAAGCCAACAAGGTAGCCGATGCTCTCAGTAGAAAATCATGTGCTGCCTTGATGTCTTTGTCGGCTTTGTCACAACCCTTAGGGGAAGAAATTATGAATTACGGGATTGAGATCATAACAGGACAGTTGTCCACCCTGATGATTGCGCCGACCTTGTTCGGTGATATTCTGGAAAAGCAGAATCATGATCCGAGTCTTTAGAGAATCAAGCAAGAGGTTCTCGAAGGCAAGGACGATGGATTTCGGATTTCAGACAGCGGAGTCTTATATTTCCGGGATCGATTATGCATTCCCGACGACTCCGACTTACGGACAAGAATCCTAGAGGAGGCTCACGGAACACCTTATGCGATGCATCCTGGGTCTACCAAGATGTATCAAGATTTGAAGAGCAAATTTTGGTGGTCCGGTATGAAGCGGAATGTAGCTCACTATGTCAGTATGTGTTTGACCTGCCAGAGGGTCAGAGCAGAACACCAGAGGCCTGGAGGAGTTTTGCAACCCCTGTATATTCCCGAGTGGAAATGGGAAGACATCTCCATGGATTTCATCTCTGGGCTACCTAGAACGACGAATGGATATGATGGCATATGGGTTATAGTGGACAGACTCACCAAGTCCGCCCATTTTCTGGCCATCAGAATGACCTACTCGGTGGAGCAGTTGGCTCAACTGTACGTCAAGGAAATTATCCGACTACATGGGGTTCCCAAGACCATCATCTCGGATCGAGATGGTCGATTTACTGCGGATTTTTGGGGACACGTGCAGAAGGCTCTTGGCACGAAGCTGAAATTTAGTATTGCCTTTCACCCCCAGACTGACGGGCAGACTGAAAGAGTAAACCAGATATTAGAGGACATGTTGCGAGCTTGTGCCTTGGATTTCAAGGGAAGCTGGTGTCGATACCTGAGCCTGGCAGAGTTTGCTTATAACAACAGTTATCAGGCTACTATCGGGATGGCACCG
>JAGFNQ010001978.1:0-71649 GCA_024364735.1 Boesenbergia rotunda | reverse complement strand
CTGTGGCAGCTTTGTTGACTTTGTGAGACTGCCACAGCTGCCTGACACCCTGTGTAACGCCCCAAAATTTTCCCATATAGAATGCTATGAAATATCATGAAATTCATGAAATAGTATTATGGATATCAGGAAATATTATGAATTCATGAATATGAAATATTATGAAATTCATGAAATATTATCATGGATATTAGAAAATATTATGAATTCATGAATATGAAATATTATGAAATTCATGAAATATTATCATGGATATTAGAAAATATTATGAATTCATGAACATGAAATATTATGAAATTCATGAAATATTATTAATATTATGAAATTTCATGATGGGCTTGGCTTAATGGGCTTTGATATGGATTAGTGCAAAATGTGATAAAAAGGAGGAAGCAAGGATTGAACCTTGAACCTCCTAGTTGCACTCACCATGTCATAACCAATGAACCAAGCAATGTTTCTTGTAGAGGGAATAAGAAACATGCTTGTTAAAAGCTAGGGAAGTGAAGAGACATGTCTCTTCATGAGAAAAGTATAAATAAGGGAAGTTGGAATAACTTCCTCTTCTTCTTCTTCTTCCTCCCTCTCATCACCGAAATCCACTTCTTCTTCTTCTCTTTTCATTTTCGAAAAAAAAAGTGAACCCTAGGGTTTTAACCCTAGGGAATTGGAAGGAGAAAGGAATCCATTGAAGGTTCTTGCCCTCTACTAGGGCCAAGGTTGCTAGAGAAGACTAACAAGGGAAACTCTCATCTTCTTCTTCTTTAAGGGTACCCTAAGATTTTAAGAGGAGAAGAAATTCAAGCGAAAGGATGTAAGTATCCCCTCGCCTGCAGTGTAATGGTTATCGTATGTGTTGTTTCCTTGATTGTTTCAAAAAAAAATGGGGACTTTTTCCCCTTGGCATGTTTCGGCCACCCCCTTAGGGGAAGGCTTTGGTTCCTTTTTATTACACTAGTAGACCCTTGGAACTTAGGGTATATGTATATGGGGTTTAATCAAAATGTTGTGAACAAAAAAAACCTAGGGTTATATCCTTGTGTGACTTTCGGCCAACCTCAAAGAGGAGGCCTTGATTTCTTCTTGTTACATGTGTAGACCCCTTGGAACTTAGGGTATATGTGTGTGTTGTATCCTTCAAATGTAATGAATAAAAATCTAGGGTTGTCCTTGTATAGGGTTCGGCCACTTCCAAAGGGAAGTGTTTGGCTACTTTTTGATACATGAAAAGAACCCTTAGGACTTAGGGTATCCACATATGTGGTGACCCTTCATTTTGTGATGACAACAACTAAGGTTTAGGGTTTGTAAGGGTTTCGGCCAAAGCAATGAATTAGGGTTAAGGAGAGTTGAATTATCCTAGAAAATATTCATGCTTAGTGTATGGTATGATATTGTATACAAGGTGTTTGTATCATTGTTTGTGTGAATGATCAATGCAAAAGTCCTAATCTTTCCCTACTCTTGATGTTTCGGCCAACCCACTAGGACTAGGGTTTGTCAAGGTCAAACTACCCTATGATATATGTTTATGGTTGGGGATGATTATATGTATATGCATGTGGTGTTAAATGGAATGGTTGATATTGAAACCTTAATTGTTAGCATGCTATGATATGTTTATGCATGAGGTGTTTAAATGAGATGTCTGATTGAAATCTTAATTGCTAGCATGCTACCACTTCCTATGATATGAGTATGACCTATGTGACCAAATCTTGTCAGATCTAAAGTATGTTAAGTGGTTGAATTATGATGTATGTATGAGCATGTCTTATAGCCCATGGGGCACACTTATGAAATTGCATGTGATATGTTAAAATGCTTGAACGGATACTCTACTAAGTATGGGATCAAGAGCACCCCTTATGTTGTGTGGTGTGTCCCTCCGGGATCATGAGCACCCTTGAAGAGTGGTGTGTCCTGTAAGAAGTGATTTGGAGTACTCCTTAGCATATATGTAAAAGCATGATAAGTATTTTACTTTTGAAGTTGTGTACCCGACTCGTAAGGGGGTCGTTAAACAAATCCGGGGTGCATGTTAACGTAAGGTCATGGCTCCGGTAGGACGGAAGGGTCCTGCTCTAATTAATTGGTGGCTCGCTACCCCAATTCATTAGGGAACGCGCAATAGTTCCGCGCGATAGTTGGTACACAACAGGGCCCAATATGATATGGATGTATTTTTAAGTAATACCATTATGGAACTGCTTTGAAAAACATTTATTGCATGTGATAGGTATGCTTAAAATTCTATATGCTGCATGCTTAGAAACTTGATGTTTAGTATGCTATGATGAACTCATGCTTATGTCTTGTTATGTACACACGCTGTATGCTTTCGTATGGATTTTGCGAGTAGGACCGGATCCTTACTAAGCTTTTATGCTTACTAGTTATGTGTTGTCTTATGCTGCAGATAAAGGTAAGGAACACATGAACTAAAGGAAGAGGCAGGAAGGCTGAAGATGTGTGGGGTGGTGGCTCGGGAAAGAAAGACTTCTATATCTACATATTTATGTTTATGTTTATGTTCCCTTGACAATAAGTGTTAGTGATTAGGATTGACATGGCATGATAGTGTTTACCTTGGAGGTCTCTTATACTTGATTATGTTATGAGTTACATTACTAGTGATATTATCATGTTATAGAATGACTTTGATAGTTAAACAAGCATGCTCAGTCCTTAGCCCTTGCGTTGTTGTTTTAATGCCATGCTAGAAGATAGAAAAAAAAATAAGTATGATTAATTATTACGTAACCCCGCCCCGAGAGTAGATATAAGGGCGGGCGTTACACCCTGTCTAAACTGCTTCTTCTGATTCCACTTAACAGTTGGCGGTTCTGTCAGGTGGCTGTGTCAGGTGATGATTATGTCAGAGACCTGCTACATTATTATTGACAGAAATGGGCCGCAATCATTCGGTCGGCTAGCTATGGATTTCAGGCTAAGTCGGTCGGGTGAGCGGGGACTCGATTCTTACACTTCCCGGTGACCGATCCGGAGCGCCGACCTCGAGTGGCCGACCCCGAGCGTCTGACCTCGGGCGACTGACACCAAGCGCTCGACCTAAGGCGACTGACCCCGAGCGCCGACCTCAAGTGACCGACCCGAGCGTCCGACCTCGAGCGACAGACCCCGGGCGCCCGACCTCGGGTGACCGACCCCGAGCGCCGACCCGGGTGACCGACCCCGAGCGTCCGACCTCGGGCGACTGACCTCGAGCGCCCGACCTCGGGTGACCGACCCCGAGCGTCCGACCTCAGGTGACTGACCCCGAGCGTCCGACCTCGGGCGACCGACCCCGAGCGCCCGACCTCGGGTGACCGACCCCGAGCGCCGACCCCGAGTGACCGACCCCGAGCGTCCGACCTCGGGCGACCGACCCCGAGCGCCCGACCTCGGGTGACCGACCCCGAGCGTCCGACCTCAGGTGACTGATCCTGAACACCTACTTCGGGTGGCCAACCCCGAGCGTCCGATCTCGAGTGACCCACCCCGAGCAAATTTGACCCTGAGACTGAGCCTGGGCCTTATCTACCCCAACCTTTACCTTACTGTCTGAGCCCCAGGCCCGACCCTTGAAACCAAGGGCGACCTGGCTTAACTCTTACTGGCGACCTGGCTTAACTCTCACTGGTCCGGGTCATGCTAGATCGGCCCCGACCAGGCCCCAATCCTTCCAAAAAATCGCTCGCCTGGATCATTGTATTTGATATGTTTGAATATTTATATGATATTTGATAGTTTGGTTTGATAGCTTTATGTATAAATGTTTGATAGTTTTATTGTATTTTGTTTGAATGTGAGTGATCTAGTGAAATGGTTATGAATGTGAAATGGTTTTTGAATGTGAAATGGTTATGTGATTGATGTTGTGAATGTAATGTTGTGTTGTGAATGTGATGATCGAAATTGGATATTTGTGAATGTGATGATCGAAATTAGATATTTGTAAAATGTATATATGATTATTACCCAAATACAAATTGAATCTGTAAATTTTTTTATTTACCGACGGATTTCCGACGGAATTAAAATTTCGGCGAAAAATATCGGAAACATTTCCGACGGAAATCGGGGATTTTTCGTCGGAGGTTTCCAAAGAAAACAGTAATTCTGTCGGAAATTTCCGACAGAAAACTCGTCGATTTCCGTCGGAAATTTCCGACGGAATTGCTGTTCCGTCGGAAATTTCCGACGGAATATTTTATTCCGTCGAAATCTCGTTCCGACGGAAATAAAATTCCTTCGGAAATTTTACTGACGGTACGAAAATTCCGTCGGCACGGAGAAAATTTCGTCGGTAAGTGCATTTATCGACGGAATTCCATCGGTAAATTTCGTCGGGAATACTATTTTTTATGGTAGTGTCCTTTTAGAATTTTTTTATGACAAATCTTTCGGCTTTAGTAAATATATTTCTTTTGAACTAAGTGCTTCAATGATATTAATTATTTGTACCTTAAAGCTATTATTGATTTAAGTCATTGTTTTCCCAAGAAAATAATATCAATTTGGATATTATGTTTCTGGAAGTTTCCATAGCCCTTGGCTTGACTAGGATTTTTATAGGAATAGTCATATTAAAATTTGGGCAGAAATATATAATGCCTATGTTATTGTTTCTGTCTACTTCAATTACTTCTATGGTTGTCTTTTCTTTGTCTGAAAATCTAGAGTCATATAAGATTAAGAATATTTTGGCTCCCATGCTCTTCCTAGTTAGTCATTTAAGACCAAATATAATTAGTCCTAGATGAATATAGTTGTGCCTTCATCAAATATGTGCTCTTGTTGATTCTTCGGCCATTGTTCTCACTCTCTGTCCCCTTAAGATTTGAATAAGTCGGGGTAAAGCTTAAACAACAAGACATATGATTTTTGTTGCTTCATGATAGGTGAGGCTTATTGATGAGAAACAAATATGAGGAAAATATCCTTCCAAAGTGTCTAGATTTATCCTTAGTAGTGTTCACCGGTTATTGTTCACTTATTGTTCACAATTAATGTTCACTTACTGGTCACAATTACTATTTACAAAACACTTTAAAACTCGAAATATTAATTGAAAACCCAACTATTTCAAAATCAACTTCAACACGAAGAAAGCAACACAAATAATGGTATCAAAGCCTAAGTTCTTTCGGACCATGAATCACTTCTAGAGACATTCAAAACTTTTAGAGAATAGACTTCTTGGAACTAGCCAAAAAAATTATTACTTCTAATCAACATAAACATAGTTGTTTTGATATATCTTGTAAATTTACTCACTATTTACATAATGATGATCCTCACTTAAACACCATCATAAATTCACTCGGAGTATAGGAACTGCCTTAGAATCTCACCAACAATAGACTAAAAATTTAGTGGAACACGTATCCAATACTTTAGACCAACAAACACATGCATATAATAAACAAATATAGACTTCCTAAAAGAAGCCCAAGACTCATTAAATTTTAAATTGACAATTTAGTTAACTTAATCTACTCAGTATTCCCACTAAAAAAAGAAATTTTGAGTCATTCAAAACTTGTTGAAGAAAACAAACATAAGAATTTTGAACTTCAGTCAAGCATTTTGAACTACAGTCTAAAATTGTCCTACTTCATATTAGAGACCTAATTATCACGCATACATAAAACTCAGATTGAAGGAGAACTGAAACTCCTACATACTACATTCAAGGAAATCAAATTTAAGTAAATAAACTGCACTACGAGAATACACATTACGAAGAAGCCCTAGCTTTCTGCCAAAGCATCGATCTTTTATGTGGCAACTTGCGAACAACAAGATGAAAACAAAAGACAGTTCCTAATTATTATTTTTAACTGAAGAATATTTTTATAAAAAATAAAATAATGCTCCATTATATGTAAAAAATATCATTAATGTAACAGTAGTTGCAGGTATATAGTTGCTGCTTTAAAGGAAATTATTATTTTTAATTCAATTTTATCAAAAACAAATTATATATAAAAAATTCGTAAAATGATAAATTTTAATCAAAATTGATTAAATTTAATTAAAATGATAAAAAAATAACTTAAACTTATTATAGCTAGTAGGTATTTATTAACCGCAACAATATTATAACAGTTGTATAATAATTTTAAATGATTATTTATTATATTTAAGTGATTTTGATAATCTAAATATTTTTTTATTAAATTAATAAAAAATTATATAAAAGTACTTTAAGTATAAATTTTTTAACTAATTTAAATTTTTTATTTTAATTAGTCGTAGCAACTAAGAAATAGATGTTATAATAAATAAAGTTATTTTAAGATGAAAAATATGCTAACATACTGTTTTAATGTTTAACAAGTAATATCTTTTTAATGATTTTAATAATTGGATACATGCTTTTGATTTTCGTCCAGTCATTTTTCATGAAAAACTTGCGTTGAAGATTCTTTTATTTTAAAATAAAAAAACATCTGGCCTTCTAAACTCCATGTCAGATTCTAATTAATTTTATTTTAGAATAAAGATATTGACCTTCTAGAACTCCATGTACTCTAATAATTTGTGGATGCTCTAGAAGACGAGCATGAATGTTTAGTTACTATATTAAGTACTTCAATTTAATTTGTTTTAATTGGACTTTGAAGAACTCAATTCCTTGTCCGGATCGAATTTTATTTTATTTAGTGAAGACTTATATTTTTCTTCACAATTTATTTCAGATTTAATTAATTGAAAAGTAAACTTTCAACTATATAAACACAACAAACACGTATTCTAATTAGTTACATTTCAAGTCAATGAAATAGCCGAGTCAGATGCAACTTCGTCAAGGAACTGCGTTTTTCAAACTTGGACTGACGATCGAACTAGTCAAGGAAGAGTTGGTTGTTCCAAACAGTTGGTTAAAAATTTATTTAATATGGATTAATTAATTGATTAATTAAACTACTATATGTTTTAGAGCAACAATTATTGACGAGGGAGGGAGACGAGAGAGCTCCCTCCCAATACTCTGACGGAGCCGCTCCTTCATTGTTTTAATTTTTTAATAAATATTTTAAATATTTTTTTAATATCTATAAAAAAAATCAACAACAATATTCCTTGTTAGTAATTTATGAATTTATATGTTATAAAAATTTAATTATATATAATGTAAAATATGAAAGAAAGATAAAAATATATATAAGGAAAAAAGTATGAGACCCATGAAAAAGTTGTTTAGAGGTTTTTTTTTTATGATGAAGAGATATATAAAATTTTTATTTTTGACGTGGCACAGATGTGACAATGAAGGAGCTCTCGATGAGCTCCAACGACAGTGGATGCCTTTACATCTTATAATTAAGGCTGCGTTTGGTTAATTGTAATGTAATTCTGTTTGTAATATAATTGTGCCTGTAATGTAATCCAGATTATATGTTGTTGTCCTTGTAATCCAGAGTACAACACTTTAACTAGTTTTTGTAATACAGATTACATTACAGTTTCAAAATTATATCAAACAAAGTAATCAATCTTGTAATGTAATCCTGATTACATTACAAGGCTGATTATCCCTTACCAAACGTAGACTAATTTAATATAATGCAATTCTATTCGTGTCCATTGGATTGCACTTAAGTACCCATGCCATATGAAGAGAGGTTCAAAAAGAACACTAATAACATGTATGGTAGGGTGTTTACGGATAATGAAATCCATGAGATTCAATCCTTGCCCAATCTAGATTGAATATCATGCATTTACCATATGTGTCAAGCTCTAAAAGAATCCCCGAGGCCTTCAAACTTGCACAATGTGACATCTTTAATTGTTCATCTATGTGGTCCACCTATTATTGAGTTACCCTATTCTAGTGTACATCTTGCTAGAAAATTTTAGTTCTTGAGTGCTCCAAGCCATTAATGTCCACTTATTACTTATATAATCTCCTCAATACAAGTTTATGGCTAGGATGTTGAACCGACTACCACTTCATGCTCATTGTCTTGTATCCACCTCACTAAGAAAATTCTAATTCCTCATATGCTTGTTGTCATCTTTCATCAATCACCCTTAAATCTACCTTTACAAATCTTTAGACTATGAGCGTAATCTAGTCAACTTGACTGCAATAGTTTATTTATTTCCATTTCAAAATTATATAGCCTCTTGACAAAATGTATTAATGTATTTATGGTCTTTTTTAATGACAATAGCTACCATAAATACTAATCTACCACAATCAATTTATCCCTGATATGTTTACTAAAAACATTATGACTCTTGAGATTAATGGCGTCACTAGAAGCGGGTGAATAGTTTTTCTCTTCGATTTGCTGTTCTTCGCAGCAACATAATTTTAATGTGTGGTGGAAACAAACATAAACAAACAAACACAGGCACAATAAATGATTTTTACGTGATTTAAAACTCTATATTCCTATATCACGACTTAACAGTCTTGCATTAATATCACTATACTTTTTCCTATTCAAATACCTTCCAAAAGTTGAAAACCTCTTGCCATCTCTATTCTTACAAACAACAACAATCAAATACCCAAATAAAGATCAAAATAAAATACAAGATAAATAAACTATTTACACAAGAAATCTTTGCTATCATTTTTTTTAATTATCTCTTGAAGGTTTGAAATAAAACAATACTTTTCATTTTTTTTAATTATCTCTTGAAGGTTTGAAATAAAACAATCGGCAATTTACCAAAAGGCATACCCAATAATTGGTATTTACCAAAAGACGTACCATAGTTTCATTGTTACCAAAGGGCGCACCTATTTTAGTGAACTTCCTCTAATACACATCCTGTCAAATACTGCATGTCTTTCTCTTTCTCTTTCTCTTTCTCTTTCTCTTTCTCTTTCTCAGTAACAAATCCCCAGGCAATGGAATTTGCTTTTTCAGATTTGATATTTTAAAATAATATATTTAGGAATCGGTTAAAAAACGTAAGGTAAAGAAAGAAAAAAATTATTTCCATTAACAGAAAATTCTCTTCCAACTAATTTTAAAAAACTAAAGTGATGAAATTTTATATTTGATTAATATAAATTAATATATTAAATAATATTTAATAAATATATTAATATATAACAAAGACTTAAAATTTAAAAAGTCTGAAATCTTTTTATTTCAGACTAAGTGTAGACCTGAAATCTTAATCAAAAGATTTCAGGCCCACGCTGGGCCTGAAATAAAAGATTTCAGGCCCAGCGTGGGCCTGAAATAAAAGATTTCAGGCCCAGCGTGGGCCTGAAATAGAAATATTTCAGGCCCAGCGTGGGCCTGAAACAAAAGATTTCAGGTCCTGCATCGGCCTGAAATCATGTGTTATGATAGGGTTTTTTACGTAGGCCTGAAACATAAAGAAACATCTCTTTATATTTTTGAAATCACAATAAAAATTACTGAGAAAGACTACCTTACGTGAGATATTCTAATTAATATAGAACATACATTATATAAAAATGAACTTATATATATATATATATATATATATATATATATATATATATATAACAACTTCAGGGCCTGAAATCTTTGATTTCAGGCCCTGCATTTTTGATTTCAGGCCCATGCTATTCATCAGAAATCTACCCTCTCTATTCATATGGAGTTTTTAGAAATCTAGATATGGTAGGTCCATCAGTGGGTTTTGATCAAAACCCACTGATATTTCTAAACTACTCCTATTGCATTGGTGATATAGAGTGTATAGATGTTTGGACACCTAAAACATCTTCTCCTAGATCAATCATGTCTATTGATATAGGGTTTTCAGAAATCCAGATATGGGAGGTCCATCAGTGGGTTTTGGTCAAAACCCACTGATGTTCTCATACTGTATCAGTTGGCACAGAATGATACAATAATAATGTAGAATCATAGCTCGTTTTAATAAATCATCATTGTATCTTTAATTTTGCCGATCAATATATATTATTATATCAATTAATTATTTTTATATTTATTAATTTTAGATAATCATGTAGGGCCTGAAATCAAAGATTTCAGGCCCTGAAGTTATATATATATATATATATATATATATATATATATATATATATATATATATATATATATATAAGTTGGTTTTTAATATAATCCACGTTTTATATTAATTAGAATGTCTAGTCTTTCTCAGTGATTTTTATTGTGATTTCAAAAATATAAAGAGATGTTTCTTTATGTTTCAGGCCTACGTAAAAAACCCTATTATAACACATGATTTCAGGCCGACGTAGGGTCTGAAATCTTATGTTTCAGGCCCACGCTGGGCCTGCAATGTTTCTATTTCAGGCCCACGCTGGGCCTGAAATCTTTTATTTCAGGCCCAGCGTGGGCCTGAAATCAAAATGCAGAGCCTGAAATCAAATATTTCAGGCCCTGAAGTTGTTATATATATATATATATATAAGTTCATTTTTAATATAATGTATGTTTTATATTAATTAGAATATCTCACGTAAGGTAGTCTTTCACAGTGATTTTTATTGTGATTTCAAAAATATAAAGAGATGTTTCTTTATGTTTCAGGCCTACGTAAAAAATCCTATCATAACACATGATTTCAGGCCGATGCAGGACTTGAAATCTTTTGTTTCAGGCCCACGCTGGGCCTGAAATATTTCTATTTCAGGCCCACGCTGGGCCTGAAATCTTTTGATTAAGATTTCAGGTCTACACTTAGTATGAAATAAAAAGATTTCAGACTTTTTAAATTTTAAGTCTTTGTTATATATTAATATATTTATTAAATATTATTTAATATATTAATTTATATTAATCAAATATAAAATTTCATCACTTTAGTTTTTTAAAATCAGTTGGAAGAGAATTTTCTGTTAATGGAAATAATTTTTTTGTTTCTTTACCTTACGTTTTTTAACCGATTCTTAAATATATTATTTTAAAATATCAAATTTGAAAAAGCAAATTCCATTGCCTGGGGATTTGTTACTGAGAAAGAGAAAGAGAAAGAGAAAGGCATGCAGTATTTGGCAGGAGGGGTATTAGAGGAAGTTCACTAAAATAGGTGCGCCCTTTGGTAACAATGAAACCATGGTACGTCTTTTGGTAAATACCAATTATTGGGTACGCCTTTTGGTAAATTGCCGTAAAACAATACTTCCTCTCATAACGACGAAGAAATTAATAGTTGATTGTTTATCATTATCAATCAATTACTTTGCTAGAATAAGAACGTTGTTGAGCTTTGACTTTTTCCAGGTTAGCATTCAAGTCAGTAGTTGACTACTATAAACCTAATAGTCAACTGTTGCATCGATAGTTGAGTTCTGTAGTCAAGTTCTAGATATTCTATTTGCTCTGACATTATTATCAGTTGACTAATCATCTCCATCAATTGATTGACGACGATCAATCTACTGGATTGACTCAATAATTTTCTATTCATTGCAACAGTATCATCAACTAATTTCTTATACCCAACGGTTGATTGATACAATGTAAACCCCTTCAAACCTTGAATTCATAGATTAGGAGTTTATCAATCAATTGCAACAGTCGACTAAAAAAATGAATAACTAGGTACCAAGAAATTTTGAAAAAGCAAATTTGGTTAAAGAAATTTTGGAAAAAGTAAGATTAAGGTTTTAAGCTAAAAAATGAATTAGGTAAAAAATGAATTAGGTAAGAAATTTTGGTTAAAAAAGTGAATTAGGTACCAAGAAATTTTGAAAAAGAAAATTTGGAAAAGATTTTAAGCTACCAAGAAATTTTGAAAAAAAATGAATTAGGTTAAAGATGATTTTGAAAAAGTAAGATTAAGGTTTTCAATTTGCAAGCACAAATAATTTCAAATTCTTAATCCATTTTAGTTTAGGCTAACCAACTTAATGACAGGTTGGTTTAGCTGCTTCAATTGGTTGGGTTAGATTTACTTTAAATCATAAACATCTCACCTATTTCTAAGTGAGAAAATAGGGATCCTTATTTGTTTTGTGAGATGCTTTCAATTTTATCTTGAAGTTAGGTTAAATCTAAGATATGATTGAATCTTGGATTAGATTCAAATTTAAGAATTAGTAATTTAAAAATAAATTTCAATATTTGGCTTCCAGGTCTTAGCGAGGCACAGGGGTTCAATATTTGGCTTCCAGGCCTTATTGGATCAACAACTCGTTTACAGACAAAGCCGCATAAAGAAATAAAATTTTTAAATTCCTCGTTCAGAAATCTTGGTCTAACTAGTTGAGGATGTGGCGAGATAGCTTCGGCTAATTCTACCGGACTAAGAAGATCAAATAGGAGACGTCTTCCCCTACTTGACTCTCTAGACGACTTTCCTAACGTACTATCAGCTTACCCCACCCTAATACTAGGTTGTGCAAGTTTCAATTAGATCTAGTCCTTAACTAACCATTTCTAATCCTAAGCATGATAATTTATAGAAAAATAAATAAATAAGCATTCAAACAATCAGAAAAGCATGCAAGATTTATCTAATAATAGAGATGATCTTTCTATTGGCTCCCCCTGGATCAAAACCTCGATACGGTATATCTAAGTAATGAATTTGATCCTTGAGGATCCAATAATAGTTTGGTCCCGCATGATTTTTCTCAGTTTAGGTCCCTATGCTTGAACTCGGGTGCTATTACAATTCACAATAGAAAAGTACGATCTATATTGCAAGTTGGTTTTGTATCCAAGTCCGGATCGATTAAGGACGACCTTTTGTTTTCCAAGAATCATATCAAGATTCCTAGAACCCAAGGTAAACCATTCTAGGCCGACTCTATGTTCTTTGACTTGAGTTTTCAGAGAGGAATTCTCTTGCTCAAGTTTTTAGATTTGAGTTAAGATTCCTTCCTGAACGGTCTCAGTCAAGGAACTCGAGTTAGCCTCCTCCTTAAGCACTTTAACCTCCATTTAGAGGGACTTAACCCGGATGTTGGACTTAGCAAACTTGCGAGATAGATAAGAAATTAAGTCACATAAATCAGATTCAGAATAGCCACTTACAATGAGTTTACCTTCTTCAGAGATGGATATCAATTCATTGCTTTGTTTCGGCTCTTCTTCATATTCGGGCTCAGACTCGGTCTCGGTAAGGCGAACTTGAACCGGTAGTGCAAGGAGGCTCGATTGAGTTTGTTTTTCTTCGTCCGATTCTTTCGATGATTCGGACAACACACCTTCTAAGATCTCAATGTCAGAAGTCTCTTCGTGTAGGTTGATTAGCTTCTCCCAAATTTCTTTGGCACAATTGAAGGATCCGACCCGCTTCAATTCTTCTTTGGTCAGGCCGCATTGTAGGACTACCGTTGCCTTGGCATCGGTCTCAATCTTCCTCAATGTTGGTTCGTCGAATTTGTCCCAGGCGATTGATGTTCCATCTTCCGTGGGGAATGTTAACCCGGTTTGGATTATCATCCATAAATCTAGATCGGCCTTTAGGTGAAACTCCATTAGATCCTTCCAGGATCTGAAATTCTCGCCGGAGAATAGAGGTGGGCGGGCGCTGTTCCATTCTTGATGGGTCATTCAGGATAAATCTCGCACATAAGAAAAATAACAAAGAATATACCAAGACTTAGTCTTGGATTAGTAGTGCGGGAGAAGAAAAAAATAGCTCAAAAGGTGTTGCATGAATTTCAAGGCAAAATAATAATAAAATAATAATAATAGTAATAATTTATGACAAATTTTTCAAAAATGATGGTTATAATGATTCAAGTTTATTGTGAAAAAATGAGAATTCAAAATTAAAAATGATGTAAGAATATTTTAAAAACTCGCGCAAATATATATTTTATAATTAAAAGAAACAGCCAAAAAAATCCGAAAAATAAAAGAAATTGCTCGAATGGTGGTTTCACCAATTCAGAGTGGGGTCGCTCTGATACCAATTGTAGGATCGATATAGAGCGATAGAGGGGGGTGAATATCGCTTTAAAAATATTTCAGATTTTAGAACGATCGAGTATGCAGCGGAGTCTTGACTGGCTCCTACTGCAAGGTCTACGATCCTTGATCGTTTACTTTGGGCAATCACTAATAATTGGATGAATGTATAGATTACAAGATTTAAGTGTGCAGAATGAAATGAAACAAATAGTCCGACTCCTTTTGAATGAGTTGAAGACCTTCCCTCGGAGAGTCGGACGACGTTTTGGCGTTGTCGAAGCTTTGATAGCGCAGCACATAGGAAAACAGAATGATCACAGTGTTAATTGTTGTTCTGAAGTGCTGCTCTCGACCCCTTTATATAATACTCATTCAGGCACCCTAGTCACAACGTCTCGGATGACAATTCTATCCACTGTGCGGTTAATCTTTATCCTGGCTCAGGCGCCCTAGTCCCTTTCAGACACCTGAGTGTCGACGTGGCTCCTCCACTCAGCACTCGCCATGCAAGCTTGACTGTTGCACCAGCTCAGCCACCTGCTGCCAACCCAAGCGCCTGAGTCCCATTCAGGCGCCCTAGTCCAACTGGTTTAACTTTTCAATTGCAACAAGGGTTAGCTCCGTACAATAATATGAATAGAATAAATGCAAGTATGGATTTACAATCAGTGTTATCTTGGTCCTGACTTTTAGGTTTCACCTAAAACCCTAGGTCGGACCGACGCCTACTGTTCCCTCTCAGGGAACGCGTCCTCACCTACTCCTCTCAGGAGAGTTTACCTGCTGCCAACCAAAACCTCCGGTTGGACTTTTGCTCGGCCTCCGAGAACCCGAAACTCGACGATGTTCAACCTCGACCCGTCTCGACTCCTATCCGCAATCCCCGCTCGACAAAGTCTTCTACTCGGTCTCTCGGACTAAGACTTCATGCTCGGCTTCACTCACTAAGTTTTCGTTGCCCGATCTTCATCCAGGACTCCGTGCTCAACCTTGCAGGTCAAGACTTCTTGTCTAGCTTACCTATGACTTTCCTGCAAGCTTCACAAGTTCATCAGTACACACACCAGCTTAACTTGAGCCCTTTGCCACTTATCAAAACAAGGTTCGATCTGGTGCTTCCGGCACCAATATTTTTTTCTCATTTACGTGGATAAAATTTTAATAACCGACAATGATCAAAATGGCATTACAACTCTATCAAGTTATCTCAATCAAGAATTTCTTATTCGAGATATGGGTAATGCTCATTTTTTCCTTGGTATCGAACTTATTCCATATGAAGAAGGTTATCTCCTCTCTCAATGTAAATATATTACTAAGCTCCTTCAAAGAGCCAAAATGGATGAAGCACGTTTGGTCTCTATACTAATTGCTATTATTAATTTCTTTACACCTTCTCCTACTATGTCTGATCCCCTGATTTATTGAAATATTATTGGAGCTTTACAATATATCACTATCACATGACCTTGTTAGTAATATGAGAGAAGTGTCCTAAGGCAATCGTCTTATGATTGTAAACATTTATTTTAATAAATGAAAACTCACTATTTGTGTATACATATTTGTGTATTTGATTGGGATCTTAAACTCATTTACTGAATATCCGCAATACAATTCACAGCATGAGAGAATTTGTGATGAATTCACAACTAGTGATTATCTTTACATGTGCAATTGTGAAGTATTGAAATTGTCCCTAGTCGATGAATTGATAAATACAGGCACTATCAATTCTGTTGAGACTAACATGGGTTATTCTCTAATCAGCTGATTATCACTGACTGGTGACATTGGGATGTCCGAAGATAAACATGAATGCTAGTTAAGGGAACTAGTTCATTGGAGTGACTGGCTGTAAAACTTCACATGGTAGTCTACATATAGACATGTCAGTGAAGTTCTTACTGCAGCTTAAGTGCGATGTTCCTTTGACTTGCGGTGTTCAAGTCATCTTGGTCATGGAGACTTATACTTTAACATCTTAAGCAAGCATCTCCAAGGAGGTGTGGACCCAGGATGGTTGGGTATAAGCCGAAGTGCCCGAAGATGTTTGAACAACCTATAAAGGATTCACCACTCCTTGCGAGGAGATGTATACCCAAGGCCTATCGTCGGATTGTTACTCAAAGCCTCTGGCCAGAGCATGACATGTTTAGAGTATGAGTCTCTTAAATACATGAGAGTAATTAGAAATCCATTGGACGAGAAAGACATTACTTGGGCTAGGTGTGACGTAGTCAGCCTAGTGGGGACTGACACATATAGACCATGTCCTGAACCAAGTGGGTATAAGATGGTGAAGGGAATGAGGCACGATTCATTAGAGCTGCTGAAGGGTTTCAGAATAATTTCTGAGGTCAACCATTGATCTTTCGATTAATTGGGGATCATGATGTACTACTAGGTGCCACTCATGATCGTTCTATAATTGATGAATTATAGACGGCCAACATAAATCGAAAGTCTATTTAGTCACACGCACTACGAGTAATCTGAGGGATTTAAAACGAGTTAAAAATTAGATTTTCCGATCAAGAGAAATAAGTCGAATCTGAATTAATCAGAGGCGCAACGGAAGCTTAAAATGGCTAAGTCTTTTGAAGGCTTATTGGGCGAATTAAATGAGTTTAATTCGCGAGGGTTTTGGCTTGGTGTGGCCGGCTAAAGAGGGTGCCCACCCTCTTTGGTTTGGCCGGCCACCACAAGGAGAGAAACCAATTAATTTGGTTTAAATTATAAAATAAATCAAGCGCGATTTGTTTTATAAAATTATGGATAAATAAATTAATTTACATAAAGAGATTTATATAAAGAAATTTATATAAAGAAATTTATATAAAGAAAATTGTAGAAATTTATTCTTTTTATGGAAATTAAAATGAACCATGAATTAGTTTAATTTTAATTTATAAAATCAATTATGAATTGATTTTTCCATGATAAGAAAAATTTATACAAATTTTATTCCATAATTAAAAGGAGAGATGTATTTGTTTTATTATAAAGTTAGTTATAATAAAACTAGGAATAACGGAATAATTCATAAGAATATTTATAAGATAAATTTCTTATAAAAATTTATTCCGTTAATTCCATTAAAAGGGAGACTTGGCAATGGAGAAACTACTATATAAAGGAACCAAAGGCAAGCCTTGAATTCCAATTAATCAAGAGATTAAGAAGCTCTCTCTCTCTCCCTTATTCTCACTCTCTCTCTCTCTAGGGTCGGCGCCCCTTCTCTCTCTAGGGCCGGCGCCTCTTCTCTCTCTAGGGCCGATGCCTCTTCTCCCTCTAGGGATGGCGCCACCTTCCCTAGCCGTGAGCCACCACCAAGACGAAGCGGGTCGCGTCTCCTTCCTCCCTTCACGGAATCTTAATTCCGTTACTTGGTGGTTAGTTTCCATATCTCTCTCTTGATATTCTAGTTGTGTCTTTGGAGAATCTAGTAGTTCTCGTCGGCACAAAACTCGTGGCTTTGCGAAGTCATCCCGAAGAGAACTCGGTGTGGAGGCGAATAGAGGCGGAGCTTCCAAGGGACGCTACGGTTGGATCTCGTCCCTTACTCCGAGTTACGCGAGGTACTAAGTAAAATAGTTTACTTTTCTGCAAAATTTTAATTTATGATCATGTCCACACATCATAAGGTCGCATGCTAGATACGTGGTTAAAAATAATTTGAGAAATTATTTATGCTAATTCTTCCGCTGCACGTAAATATTTTAAAATTTACGAGCCCGTATCCTTGTCAACATGCACCCGGACCCAACAGTGGTATTAGAGCCGGTTAGTGTTCGACATAATCATATAATTGTTTTGCGGAAAACTTTGTCATGATCTCAATTTTGAAAATTTTTCCAATTATGGAAACTTTCCAATTATGATAAATTTTAGATTTAGGAATTTCAAAGTTTGGAAATCCTCATGAAATTTCGCAAACTTTTGAAATATCCTAGTTTCTGAAATTTTATGATAATTGTGAAAACTTCCCATCTTTGGAAACTTTCCAATTTTGGAAATTTTCCAATTTTGGAAATATGTAAGTTTTCTTTGTACCAGAAACTTACAATTATTCTGAAAACCTATTATGAAATCTCGCAATTTTGGGCACTTTCTTTCAAGAAAGTCTAGACAAATTTATGGATCATTAATTGACAATTAAATTCGAATTGGTTTTAAATTATTAACAATATTCTTTATTTTGGATTGAGCCTCGGGGAGCCGTCCAATTTAAAGTTAGTTGTTGGAAATTTAAAGTAATTAATTAATCCATGAATAAAATATGTGATCAAATCTTAGAAATTTGATTTAAGAGGTGATGCTCTTACATATTGTTGTCTCCAAAATTAATTAGAAAAATGGTTTCCTATAGAGTTTTCTTAAATGAGATTTTCATGAAAATAATATGTGGTTGAATTAAGGGAATCTGTCTCTTAATTTAATAAGATTTGATTTAGAGAAATCAAAGTCTTAAACATATTATTTCCGAAATTGATTATGACAATTTAGGAAATTGTTTCCCAAAACAATTCCTTGAATAAAGTATGAAATTAGAATTAGGAAATCCGGTTCCTAATTCAATTAATGAGACTTGATAAATTAAGTCACATACATACTTTATTAAGGAAATCGTTAGTACATGACATAATTATATGTCATGAAAGTGCTTAGAAAAGAAAGGATGAGACTAAAACCCCTTACAAAATATTAAGACTAACACCTTCCATTAATATGGTTAGAACCGGAGTTTTGTTTCTCGTTTGGGTTGATGGACACATCCATGCCCGGCTTGAACCTCAACATGTTCAAACCATGGAATTAGTTTATGATTAATATAGTTGGAGTCAGAGGTCAATCCTTAGTTTTAGTTGTTGGACACATCCAAGCCTGACTAAACGGTTGAATGAGCTCCAACCATATTAAAACTATTTCTTGATTAATGGGTCAGCCTTAAGCTTGGAGCATCGATTTGTTGTGCCACAGCCAAGGTCGATGTAAAGAGAGGTGCAGTTGGGTGCTATGTATAATGTTGCATACTTGTTAATGAGTTAACAACCCAATGATTTATGCAAACATTCAATTAGTTGATAGCATAAAGTGATAGTTACATATATGTGATATGTAATCGGTATAATTACCTACCTTCATAGCTAAGAATAACTTGATGGCCACAGCCATGGTTGTTCTTATCTGTGGTTGGATATCAACCTATTTGGAGATGATCCTACGATCTCCCGAATTGATAAAAAGGGTTATTCAATTTGAAAAATAAATAGGATTTTATTTATGTATGTTGATACATTCTTTAATCATTCTTCTCACATAAGCTCAATTTGTATTTCTAGGATAATCACTCGATCATGTCTTCTCTGAATTTGCGTTCCATTTTGGACACCAATAAACTGACTGGGCCAAACTTCATGGACTGGCTTCGAAACCTGAGGATAGTCCTCAAGGCAGAGAAGCTTGCTTATGTCATTGAAGATCAACTTCCCAACCGTCCTCCAGAAGATGCAACTCCAGACCAGTTAGTGGCCTATCAGAAACATGTGACCGATTCTGAACTTGCGAGTTGCATCATGCTAGCCTCTATGGTACCTGAGCTGCAAAAGCAGCATGAGCATATGGATGCTTATACCATCATCTTCCATCTTCATGAGTTGTTTGAAGAGCAGGCGAAATCCGAAAGGTTCGAAGTCTCCAGACTCCTCTTCACCTCTTGGATGCAGGAAGGCACTTCTGCCTCACAGTTTGTGTTAAAGATGTTGGGGTACATTGAGCGACTGAGCACACTCGGTTTTGCGATGGATCATGAACTAAGTATTGACTTAATTCTGCATTGTTTGCCCAAAAGTTATTCACAATTTGTGATGAACTATCGGATGAACAAGCTGGAGACTACCATTCCTGAGTTGCTCAACCTGCTAAAGACTATAGAGCCTTCTGTGAAGCAGGATCAAAAGACGGTGCTGTTAGTTGGTTCCTCGAAGAAAGGTTCTAAGAGGAAGGCCAAAGAACAGAATAAAGGAAAGAAGAAAAAGGCCAAAAAGACTGAAAAGACACCAAAAGGGACTTGCCATCACTGTGGCAAGGAGGGTCACTTGCGAAGAAATTGCAAGGTTTATCTTGAGTCCTTGAAGAAGAATGCATCTGATGCCCCGTCCTCTTCAGGTATCTTCGTTATTGAATGTCACTCTATTTCCTCAAATACCTGGGTACTTGATACTGGGTGTAGCTCACATATATGTAATGACATACAGGGGCTAAGGAATAGAAGAAGACTCGTCAAGGGAGAAGCGGATTTGCGAGTTGAAAATGGAGCAAAGATTGCTGCTGTTGCCATCGGAACATATTTGCTAAAGCTCCCTACTGGACGTATCTTAGAATTGGATAATTGTTATTTCGTTCCTTCATTAATAAAGAACATTGTATCTATTTCATGTTTGAATGAAATGGGTTATCATTTAACTTTTAGTAACAATTGTTGTTACATAACTTTAAATGGCGTTCTTTATGGGAATGGAACTTTGTGCAATGGTATCTACACGTTAGATTTATCCGGTGACGTTTTCAATATCGAAGTTAGCAACAAACGTGCTAGAATAGATAATCAAATAGACTCCTACACGTGGCATTGTCGTCTTGGCCATGTAAGTAAGAAACGCATGATCAAATTACACCGATGTGGAATTTTGGAATCATTTGAACCCGATTCATTTGATACATGCGAATCATGCTTAAAAGGCAAGATGACCAAATTACCCTTTTCCGGAAAAGGTAATCCAGCGGGAGAATTGCTTGGTCTAATACATACTGATGTATGTGGACCAATGTCAACTCTTGCATAAGGAGGCTATAGCTACTTCATCACCTTTATCGATGATCACTCACGATTCGGGTATGTGTTCTTGATGAAACACAAATCTGAAGCCTTTGAGAAATTCAAAGAGTTCAAAAATGAAGTAGAGAAACAGCTTGGCAAAAGTATTAAGATACTTCGATCCGATCAGGGTGGTGAATACTTGAGTCAAGAGTTTCAAGATTATCTTAGGGACAATGGGATATTGTCTCAATGGACTCCGCCATATACACCACAGCATAATGGTGTATCTGAGAGGCGCAATCGAACCTTGATGGACATGGTTAGATCTATGATGAATCATGCAACTCTTCCAAAATCCTTTTGGGGTTATGCACTTAAGACAGCTGTTTACTTGCTAAACAGAGTCCCGACCAAGGTAGTCTCTACTACTCCATATGAGACATGGAATAGTAAGAAACCTCACTTAACTCACCTTAAGATATGGGGTTGTCCTGCTTATGTGAAGCGGACTGTATCAGACAAATTGGATGCTAAGTCTGATAAATGTCTATTTATTGGATACCCTAAGGAAACGAAGGGTTACCAATTCTATCATCCCTTGGAACAAAAGGTGTTTGTTTCAAGGCATGCTGTATTTCTGGAAAATGAATTTCTTTTACAAGAAAACAGTGGGAGTGGCATTGAACTTGATGAAGTTCAAGAAACTCCAACAGACATTACAGAGACACCTAGTCTAGACCCACAACCAATAACTCATAATGATGAGCTATCAGTTGAACCTAAAATAACAACACCTCTTCGTAGGTCTGATAGGACACGCAATATTCCAGAGAGATACGGATTTCTCATAAGTGAATCGAACGACGTGTTACTCATAAGTGATGACGAACCTATCAGTTATGAAGATGTTCTGAAAAATTCAGAAAGGGACAAATGGCTTGAAGCCATGAAGTCGGAAATGGATTCCATGTACGAAAATCAAGTATGGGACTTGGTTAACCCACCTGAAGGGATTAAGCCCATAGGGTGCAAGTGGGTTTTCAAGAAGAAAATCAACATGGAAGGTAATGTTGTTACCTTTAAGGCTAGATTAGTGGCAAAAGGATATCGTCAGGAACAAGGAATTGATTATAACGAAACCTATTCGCCAGTAGCTATGCTTAAATCCATTAGGATGCTCCTAGCCATAGCAGCTCATTATGATTATGAGATATGGCAAATGGATGTGAAAACGGCTTTTCTTAATGGAAACCTGCTTGAGGATGTATACATGATACAACCTGAAGGTTTCACATCGGTTGATAAAACCAAAGTATGCAAGCTTCGACGATCCATATATGGACTGAAGCAAGCATCCAGGAGCTGGAACATCCGTTTTGATGAGATAATCAAAGAGTTTGATTTCTCACAAAATCCTGACGAACCTTGTGTGTACAAGAAGGTTAGTGGGAGTGCAGTCGTATTCCTAGTATTATATGTCGATGACATATTACTTATAGGAAACGATATATCAGTCTTACAGACAGTTAAAATTTGGTTGTCCAAAACTTTCTCCATGAAAGACCTGGGAGAAGCAACCTATATCCTTGGGATTAGAATCTATAGAGATAGATCAAAATAGTTGCTTGGTCTTTCGCAGTCTACATATATAGACCGAGTGCTAAAAAGGTTTAGCATGTCGGAATCCAAGAAAGGTTACCTTCCCATCAGGCATGGGATCAACCTTTCAAAGTCTATGTGTCCGCGCACAGAAGACGAGAGGATTTGCATGAATAAGATTCTTTATGCATCCGCGATAGGATCTATCATGTATGCTATGTTATGTACTAGGCCCGATGTATCGTATGCTCTGAGTGTCACGAGCAGATACCAGTCTGATCCAGGAATGGATCATTGGGCGGCTGTCAAGACAATCCTTAAGTACTTAAGAAGAACTAAGGATGTGTTCCTAATATATGGAGAAGGAGATATGGTAATATGTGGGTATACAGATGCCAGTTTCCAGACAGATAAGGATGACTCCAAATCTCAGTCTGGATACGTATTTACTTTGAATGGAGGTGCAATAAGTTGGAAGAGTTCCAAACAAGACACCGTAGCAGATTCTACCATGGAAGCGGAATATATCGCAGCTTCGGAAGAAGCAAAGGAAGCAGTCTGGATCAAGAAGTTTATCTCCGAACTTGGTGTGGTTCCAACCATTGATGAAGCAGTGCCGGTTTACTGCGACAACAATGGAGCTATTGCACAAGCAAAGGAACCAAGGTCTCATCAGCGATCCAAACACGTGCTTCGCCGCTATCATCTGATCAGAGAGATTATAAGTAGGAATGATATACAAATTGAGAAAATTCCCACTGAAAGGAATTTAGCGGATCCTTTAACTAAGGTCTTACCTCAGAGCAAGTTTGAGGGTCATGTAAAAGCCTGTGGTATTGGATACCGTAGCGATTGGCATTAGGCCAAGTGGGTGTTTGTTAGTAATATGAGAGAAGTGTCCTAAGGCAATCGCCTTATGATTGTAAACATTTATTTTAATAAATGAAAATTCACTATTTGAGTATACCTATTTGTGTATTTGATTGGGATCTTAAACTCATTTACTGAATGTCCGCAATACAATTCACAGCATGAGAGAATTTGTGATGAATTCACAACTAGTGATTATCTCTACATGTGTAATTGTGAAGTATTGAAATTGTCCCTAGTCGATGAATTGATAAATACGGACACTATCAATTCTGTTGAGACTAGCATGGGTTATTCTCTAATCAGCTGATTATCACTGGCTGGTGACATTGGGATGTCCGGAGATAAACATGAATGCTAGTTAAGGGAACTAGTTCATTGGAGTGACTGACTGTAAAACTTCACATGGTAGTCTACATATAGACATGTCAGTGAAATTCTTACTGCAGCTTAAGTGCGATGTTCCTTTGACTTGCGGTGTTCAAGTCATCTTGGTCATGGAGACTTATACTTTAACATCTTAAGCAAGCATCTCCAAGGAGGTGTGGACCCAGGATGGTTGGGTATAAGCCGAAGTGCCCGAAGATGTTTGAACAGCCTACAAAGGATTCACCACTCCTTGTGAGGAGATGTATACCCAAGGCCTATCGTCGGATTGTTACTCAAAGCCTCTGGCCAGAGCATGACATGTTTAGAGTATGAGTCTCTTAAATACATGAGAGTAATTAGAAATCCATTGGACGAGAAAGACATTACTTGGGCTAGGTGTGACGTAGTCAGCCTAGTAGGGACTGACACATATAGACCATGTCCTGAACCAAGTGGGTATAAGATGGTGAAGGGAATGAGGCACGATTCATTAGAGCTGCTGAAGGGTTTCAGAATAATTTCTGAGGTCAACCGTTGATCTTTCGATTAATTGGGGATCATGATGTACTACTAGGTGCCACTCATGATCGTTCTATAATTGATGAATTATAGACGGCCAACATAAATCGAAAGTCTATTTAGTCACACGCACTACGAGTAATCCGAGGGATTTAAAACGAGTTGAAAATTAGATTTTCCGATCAAGAGAAATAAGTCGAATCTGAATTAATCAGAGGCGCAACGGAAGCTTAAAATGGCTAAGTCTTTTGAAGGCTTATTGGGCGAATTAAATGAGTTTAATTCGCGAGGGTTTTGGCTTGGTGTGGCCGGCCAAAGAGGGTGCCCACCCTCTTTGGTTTGGCCGGCCACCACAAGGAGAGAAACCAATTAATTTGGTTTAAATTATAAAATAAATCAAGCGCGATTTGTTTTATAAAATTATGGATAAATAAATTAATTTATATAAAGAGATTTATATAAAGAAATTTATATAAAGAAAATTGTAGAAATTTATTCTTTTTATGGAAATTAAAATGAACCATGAATTGGTTTAATTTTAATTTATAAAATCAATTATGAATTGATTTTTCCATGATAAGAAAAATTTATACAAATTTTATTCCATAATTAAAAGGAGAGATGTATTTGTTTTATTATAAAGTTAGTAATAATAAAACTAGACATAACGGAATAATTCATAATAATATTTATAAGATAAATTTCTTATGAAAATTTATTCCGTTAATTCCGTTAAAAGGGAGACTTGGCAATGGAGAGGCTACTATATAAAGGAACCAAAGGCAAGTCTTGAATTCCAATTAATCAAGAGATTAAGAAGCTCTCTCTCTCTCCCTTATTCTCTCTCTCTCTCTAGGGTCGGTGCCCCTTCTCTCTCTAGGGTCGGCGCCCCTTCTCTCTCTAGGGTCGACGCCCCTTCTCTCTCTAGGGTCGGCGCCTCTTCTCCCTCTAGGGCCGGTGCCACCTTCCCTAGCCGTGAGCCACCACCAAGACGAAGCGGGTCGCGTCTCCTTCCTCCCTTCACGGAATCTTGATTCCGTTACTTGGTAGTTAGTTTCCATATCTCTCTCTTGATATTCTAGTTGTGTCTTTGGAGAATCTAGTAGTTCTCATCGGCACAAAACTCGTGGCTTTGCGAAATCATCTCGAAGAGAACTCGGCGTGGACGCGAATAGAGGCGGAGCTTCCAAGGGACGCTACGGTTGGATCTCGTCCCTTACTTCGAGTTACGCGAGGTACTAAGTAAATTAGTTTACTTTTCCACAAAATTTTAATTTATGATCATGTCCACACATCATAAGGTCGCATGCTAGATACGTGGTTAAAAATAATTTGAGAAATTATTTATGCTAATTCTTCCGCTGCACGTAAATATTTTAAAATTTACGAACCCGTATCCTTGTCAACATGCACCCGAACCCAACAGACCTAATATTACCTTTGCAGTAAATTGTGCTTGTCTATTCATACATTCTCCTACTGAACAAAACTGGGAAGGTGTGAAAAGAATACTTCGTTATCTCAATGCTACCTTTCTACATGGTCTTCTTTAATATCGACAATTATCTCGAGATTTACATGCATATAGTGATACAGATTTGGCAAGCTCTCCTGAAGATAGATGCTCTACTAGTGGATATTCAATATTTCTTGGACGAAATCTTATCTCATGGAATTTGAAGAAGCAACATATAGTATCTCATTCAAGCACTGAGGCTAAATATAAAGCTATAGCAAATGCAACATCTAAAATTATTTAGCTTCAATCACTTCTCTCTAAACTTTATCTTGCATCAAATATTGCACAAAACATTTGGTGGGATAATATTAGAGTCACATATCTAACAGCAAATCAAGTCTTTCATGCTCGTACAAAACATGTGGAAATTGATTTTCATTTTGTTCGAGATCGTGTGGTGACTTAACAATTATCTGTTTCTTATATTTCTGTAAAGGATCAAATTGCTGATATCTTCACTAAGTCATTATCCAGACAGTGTTTCAACAGGCTAACAAGCAAACTCAACGTCAAGTTGAAAATGGCCATTGCCCTAGTGTTTTTTCTTATGGGAGTGGTGTTAGCTTATCTAATTTATTAGAGTTTTGTTATTAACAACTTGAAAATGATTAGTTCATGTTTAATATAAATAATTAGTTCATGTTTAATACAAATAAATATTTAATGATTAGTTCATGTTTAATACAAATAATTAGTTCATTTAATGAGTAGTTTATTTGATGGGTTGCATGTAATAAAATTGATCAATATTGATTAGATTGGATCATACGAATGATACGTAGAAACATAATTATCACTTGATTTTATAAACCGATTCTAATTTTCAATGAGTCAATCAATAATTACATACATATAAATTACACTAAATCAATAAATAATATATTTATTTATGATAGATTATGACAACTAAGAACATCATAGTTGAACTCAATAAGCGAGAGAAATTATATAGGGATAACTATAAAATATGACATCTCAAAATATAAAGTATTCTTGAGGAACAAGAAATTCTAGAGCCTGTGAATCAGCTTTTGGAAGAACCTATTGGTGGTTCTATAGCGTAGTTCAAACATAATCTTGATGCCTATAAGAAATGAAAGAAAAATGACTCCACTTGTAACGCCCGCTTTTTTTTTCTTTTCATAAGCGGCGTTACGTTAACATGCTTAGGGCATGTAGACATCATAAGGCAGCGGAATAATTTTAACTTATACATGCCCTGTTACCATTCTTAACTTAATGACATAGGAACCTTAGCATATTAACTTTGAACTTAAGCATCATATCATATCATGTCATACGTAACGTCATATCATAAGGTTCCATAGGTCATTATTCAGACATATAAGTAACCAAGGTGAAGTTCCAGCATAAACAGTAAACATAGAGTTTCCTGGGCCAAGTCACTACTACACACATGAGTTTTTGCCCTCCTGCTGCTTCCTTCATAGTCGACTGGTTAGATCGCAGTCGACTGGTACCATTGCCGAGTAGTTCTATAGATGGAAAGAAGTGTGCCATTGTATCATGCATGACTAGTAGAGTTAGAATATCATCCCTAGAGGGATTTAAAAGAAAAAAAAAGATTTCCGCATTTTTAGTCGTGCCCTAGAGTCAAGAAGTAGACAAAAGTAACTATCCGTTTAAAGTAGAGAAGGCGGGTCGCTACAGGTGGTATCAGAGCAGTTCCCATTCTCCAGCATCACACACACATCAGCATCAACCTTGCCGTCTTCAAGTAAGAAAGTTTTAAGTTTCAGTTTTTCTATTGCTCCTTTATTTAACTGCAGTATAGAGAAATGCTTATGTACTTACTCATATGTGCATAGAACAAGGAAGCATGTTTAATACCTTAGTATCACGGAATCATGTTTAATCCCTAGAATGGATGTTAGGTTACTAAGTAAGAAGATAAGCTTATACCTAGAGATGTAGTAGTGATTTCTTGTTCCCTTATGCATTATTAGATGGCAAGAAGAGGCCGAGCTCCTAATGCAGGGAACAGAACTCCAGTTCCAGATAATAATGAGCCTGGCACAGAACAGCCAAACCTGATGGCAATCATTGCTCAAATGCAAGCTCAGATTTCAGAGCAACAGAAGACCATCGCCACACTGATGGCAAATCAGCACCCAGTGCCCCCTACACCACCCACAGCAGGAGTGGGAACTCCAGTGGTGGCTGAAGTTCCACCAGTCACACAGGAGACCCCTGCCGTGAACCGAAGACAAGAAGCATACCTCGTCCAGTGGCAGAGACTGAAACCTGAAAGCTTCTCAGGCACGACTGAGCCCTGGGATGCCCAGGCTTGGTTCAAGACTTTAGAGAGAACAATGGAGCTTCTTGACTGGCCAGAAGTCGAGAAGGTCAAATGTGCCTCCTTCTGCCTAACTGGAGATGCTCGTATGTGGTGGGAGCGGGTCAAGAGTAAGAGGATAGTCAACCAGATGAGCTGGACAGATTTCGAGCAAGAGTTCTATGAGGAGTTCTTCCACATGCGGGTTACCAACAAGCACTACGAGGACTTCATGGAGTTCAGACAAGGTAACCTACCAGTGGGAGAAGCAGTCGCGAAGTTCAACAGACTAGCTCGCCTCTGCCCAGAGCTAGTCAGCACAGAGAAGGAGCGAGTCAGACTGATGCTCCGCATGCTGAACCCTGAGATAGCACTCAACGTGAACAGCGGGACGCACCGACCCCAGACCAGCGAGGAGTTGGTCAGTAGTGCTCTAATCTCAGAGCACTACCTGAATAGCATCAAGGCATAGCAAGCACAGCAGAAGCCAGTCCTGACTGAGAACAAGACAACTGGAGGCCAGAAGCCTCAGCCAAATAGCCAGAACTGGAAGAGCAAAAACCACAAAAGGAAGCAGTGGCCTGGCAGCCAAAAAGGAAACCCAGAGAACAAGCAAGCTAGGTATCCACCTTGTCCTAAGTGTGGGAGGACCCATCCAGGAGCATGCCTTTTGGGTGTAACTGGATGCTACTCATGTGGACAAGAGGGACACAGATCCAGAGACTGCCCAAACAAGTTTAAGGTACTTCCTCAGCAGTCCGTACAGTATGGAGGCAAGCCTCAGTTACATTACATGCCTACTATACTGGAGGGACCTCAGATCAGTCAAGGAGGGTTGGAAGCAGCACCAGTTCCAACCAATGCCAGAGTCTTTTCCCTCACGAAGGAAGAAGCTGCCAGCGCCTCCACGGTCGTAACAGGTCAAATAGTCATTTTTCAGCATTTAGCTACTACACTGTTTGACACTGGGGTGACCCATTCTTTCGTATCAGTACCTTTTGCTAGTAAGTTACAAGTGCCTGTAGAGAGTTGGGAGTCCAGATTCCTGACAACTCTCCCTTCAGGGGAAATCATGGAATCCACCCAGCGGCTCCGGGCTATGCCAATCAAGATTTCAGACCGAGAGCTATATGTCAATCTGATAGTCCTTGCGATGCAAGACTTCAACATCATACTGGGCATGGATTTCCTCAGTAAGTACAACGCTTCAGTGGACTGCCGTAGAAGGAAGGTGGTTTTCAGCCCAGAAGGAGAACCACCATTCGAGTTTCAAGGAGCCCCAAGGAGGAAGACTCAGAAATTTCTCTCAGCCTTGGCAGCCCACCAGATGCTAGAGCAAGGGTGTGCTGGTTTTCTTGCACACGTAGTGGACTCAGAAGCAAAGAAAGAACTCAAGCAGGAGGATGTACGGGTAGTCTGCGAATATCCAGAAGTATTCCCAGAAGAACTACCTGGACTACCTCCCAACAGAGAAGTGGAATTCGAGATCGAGCTAGTGCCAGGTACCGGTCCGGTCTCGAAGGCCCCCTATCGTATGTCTCCTGCAGAGCTGAAAGAATTACGAGAGCAACTCCAGGAGCTACTAGACAAGGGCTTCATCCGCCCGAGTCATTCACCCTGGGGAGCTCCTGTACTTTTCGTCAAGAAGAAGGATGGGTCTATGCGTCTGTGCATAGACTACAGAGCTCTGAACAAGGTAACCATCAAGAACAAGTACCCCCTTCCTAGAATAGATGATTTATTTGATCAACTCAAAGGGTCTACAGTGTTCTCGAAGATAGACCTGCGTTCTGGGTATCATCAGCTAAAGGTTAAAGAAAGTGACATCCCCAGGACGGCCTTCAGGACAAGATACGGCCACTACGAATTTGTAGTAATGCCTTTTGGAGTGACCAATGCTCCAGCAGTCTTCATGGAGCTGATGAACCATATCTTCAGGGAATATCTCGATAAATTCGTCATTGTATTTATTGATGATATTCTCATATACTCACAGACTCCAGAGGACCATGTTACACACTTGAGGATAGTGCTGCAGATCCTTCAGCAGGAGAAGCTCTATGCAAAATTCTCAAAGTGCGAGTTTTGGCTAGATCAGGTGACCTTCCTAGGTCACATTGTATCCAAAGAAGGCATTCAAGTTGATCCAGCCAAGATAGAAGCAGTCAGCAACTGGTGTAGACCCAAGAATGCCAGTGAAATCAGAAGCTTCTTAGGCCTGGCAGGATATTACAGAAAATTTGTGGAGGACTTTTCCAGAATAGCCTCTCCACTCACAGCCCTGACCAGAAAGAACCAAAAGTTTGAGTGGTCAGATAAATGCGAGCACAGTTTCCTAGAACTGAAGAAAAGATTGACTAGTGCTCCCATCCTGACTGTTCCAGAGAGTGACAAGGCCTTTGACATCTACAGTGATGCATCCAAGGTGGGCCTTGGAGCTGTCCTCATGCAAGATGGTAAAGTAATAGCATATGCCTCCAGACAGCTCAAGGACTATGAGAAGAATTACCCTACCCACGACCTTGAGCTAGCAGCTGTGGTTTTCGCACTGAAGCTCTGGAGACACTACCTGTATGGGGTGCAGTGCAGAATCTTCACAGACCATCAGAGTTTGAAGTACTTCTTCACTCAGAAGGATCTGAATATGAGGCAGCGCAGGTGGCTAGAGTTGGTCAAGGATTATGACTGTGAAATCCTCTACCACCCAGGTAAAGCTAATAAAGTGGCGGATGCACTGAGCAGGAAATCCTGTGCAGCACTGATGTCCCTATCATCACTGTCTCCACCACTTCAGAAAGAGATAAAGGATTTTGGAGTCGAGGTAATAATTGGGCAACTTTCTGCATTGACTCTAGAGTCAACCCTGCTTGTGGATATACAAAGAAAGCAAAGTCCAGACCCAGAGATCCAGAAGATCAAGCAGGAGGTCCAAGAGGCAGAAAATTCGGAGTTTCGAGTATCAGATAGTGGCATCCTCTATCTTGGAGACCGCCTTTGCGTCCCCAATAATGAGGAACTAAGAAAGAATATTTTAGAAGAGGCTCACAGTACCCCGTACTCTATGCATCCTAGTTCTACCAAGATGTACCAAGATTTAAAGAAAAGATTCTGGTGGTCTGGACTCAAGCGAGACGTGGCCAGATATATCAGTACCTGCTTGACCTGCCAGAGAGTCAAAGCAGAGCACCAGAGACTAGGAGGAGTTCTGCAGCCTCTCCCTATTCCAGAGTGGAAGTGGGAAGAGATATCCATGGATTTTATCACAGGTCTTCCAAGAACCACCCATGGACACGATGCAATTTGGGTGATAGTGGACAGATTGACCAAGTCTGCCCACTTTCTAGCCATCAAGGTGTCGCACTCAGTAGAGCATTTGGCGCAGTTATATGTGAAGGAAGTGATCAGGCTTCATGGAGTTCCGAAGTCTATCGTTTCTGATAGAGATGGGCGGTTCATCTCCCATTTTTGGAGGTGTGTTCAGGACGCCCTAGGCACCAGACTTCAGTTCAGCACAGCTTTCCATCCCCAGACAGATGGACAAACAGAGAGAGTAAATCAGATTTTAGAGGACATGCTCAGGGCTTGTGCGTTGGACTTTAAAGGCAGTTGGTGCAAGTACCTGAGTTTAGCTGAATTTGCCTACAACAATAGCTATCAGGCCACTATCAAAATGGCACCTTATGAAGCATTATATGGCAGGAAATGCAGATCACCCATATGTTGGCAAGAAGCTGGTGAGAAGAAAGAGATGGAGTCAGGACTAGGCAGCCAGACTGAGCATATAGATGAGACCACTCAGGCTATCCAGACGATCCGCCAGAGGATTGAGACTGCCCAGAGTAGACAGAAAAGTTATGCTGACACACGCCGTAGGCCACTTGAATTCCAAGTTGGAGATTCAGTATTTCTCAAGGTCGCTCCTATGAAGGGAGTGATGAGATTTGGCAAAAAGGGCAAGCTGAGTCCTCGCTACATAGGACCCTACAAGATTATAAAGAGAGTTGGGAAAGTAGCCTATGAGCTGGACTTGCCAGAGGATATGTCAGCTATCCACAGTACCTTTCATGTCTCTATGCTAAAGAAGTGTATTCACGACCCTAGCCAAGTGATTCAGCCTCAGTCAGTACAGATCCAAGAAGATCTTAGCTATGAGAGCAGACCGACACAGATAGTGGACAAAGCAGTTAAAAGATTAAGAAACAAAGAAGTGCCACTAGTGAAGGTCATCTGGCAGAATCAACAGCATGAGGAGGCTACTTGGGAACATGAGGACAGCATGAGAGAAAGATATCCAGAATTATTCTAAGTTCGAGGACGAACTTTTCATAAGGTATGGGGGATTGTAACGCCCCAAAATTTTCACTTTAAGTCATTAAAGTCCTTGAAATTAGTTATAAATGTTTTAGAAATATTTTAGATATTTTTAGGAATTTTTAGAATATTTTTATGGAATTTTCCGAGTCCGTTTAGTATTTTTAAAAAAAGGAAAAACTTTAAAGGGCAGCAGGGGGGTTCGAACTCGCGACCACAGGAGGGGCAAGCCCTTAAGGGCGCGCAAGTGATCGGCTGGGCTAGGGTATCAAGCACAACAAAAGGTGGAGAGATATTAAGTTAAGTTATAAGTTGGACTTAAATACCCTAAGTATAAATAGATGATTAAAGAGAGAAATTTTATTTTTTTTCTCTCAACAAAACCCTTCCTCGCCCAAGCTCACGCCGCCCCTCCCCTCTCCTCCTCCTCTCTTGGGCGACACCACACCAAGACCTAGAGGGCCGGCCAAGGCTCTCCTCCGAGAGATCTTCCGATATTCGGAATCCCCGCGACGAGAGGAACGCGTAGCCGCGAAGAAATCTCCGAGATCTCAAGTTTCTCCCGAGCCCTAGACGTCAATTTTGGTTGTAAGTCCAAGATATCAATGTAAGTACTGCTCACCTGCAGTAAGAGACGGTTTTTCCGCAATTTTTTCCCGTTAGAAAGTTAAAGATTCAAATTTTCCTTAGTTATGATTTTTGCATATAATTCTAGATTAATCCATGCTTGTATAAGTTTGATTAAGTACCCTATATGAGGTTAGGGACTAGGAAAAGTTATAAGAGAAGAAAAGAGAAGATAAAGATAAGAAAAGAAAAGGCCAAGGCCTTAAGAAATCCCCAAAAGTCAAGACTTAGGGATTTGGGCACACAAGGTGCTCGTTAAAATGCCAAGGCATTTAAAGATAAGAAAGAAAAGAAAGAAAAGCTATTTTATTTTCTGAGGCCAGTACCCGGCGTCCAAGGGCGTCGTTAAAGAAATCCAGGTGTCCAATTCCAAGGTCTTGGCCCTGGTAGACCAAGGTCTGCTCTATTAGGATTAGTGGCTCGCTACCCCAACCTTTTAGGGAACGCGCATAAGATGGTACTTACATCTTAAGTGGATCCAAGTGATTATTATTTTCAAGTATATGCTTTATCAAAGTTTTCTAAAGTTTAAAGAAGTTTTCTAAAAGTTAAAGAAAGATTTAAAGTTAAAGAATTGCTAAAGTTTCAAGTTAAGCCAAGAACAAGTAAGTTGAGACTTATTAATGCTTGAGTATGCATGTCTTGAATTATACATGTTTAGTTTAGTTTTCTTTTAAGCCTAAAAGTATCTCCTGTGATTTCACATTGTATAAAAAGCATGTTTGCACATTTTCGAGATTTTGTGAGCTAGATAATACTTACTAAGCTTTATGCTTATTAGTTGCATTTCCTCTTGCTGCAGGTAAAGGTAAAGGCAAGCAATTCTGAAGGAAGGCGACAAGGCGATGCTGAGTGACGTGTGTGTGGTGGCTGACCTTGGAGAGGTCCTTGGGACAAGACGAATAAAAGACTCAAAATACATTTGTTATAGAGTCTTAGTTTAAGTTAGATTATATAGAATTTATCCAAGTAATTGCGTTTTAGATATTTTGCATGTCTTAAAACCACAAGTAAAGATTCCATGTCATTTCATTTAGCATACATGTCCTTATGATTGCATTGGATGAGTAGAAGTGTGAGTAGTTTTGAATATCGATACTTTGTTGGAGCTATTGATGCATGTGCCAAGATAGAGCTAGTTTCCCTTTGAATCAAGTTTTTATTGCTCAATTATGCTTAGAAAAGTTGCATTCATATTCCATAATGCTTTAGTGATGTTATAGAACCTTGTGGAATGAGTTTAAATGGTTAGAAGTTAAGTTTGGTACAAACTCTAGCATAAAGTTTATATAGATTTGCATAACTTGTTAAATCTCGCAAAAGTCCTAATTTCGAGTTTATGAAGTTGTTTTGATTGGCTAAAATGTCTAGGAAACTAGCATAGAGTATAGAAATGGTGTTGTGTCTTTGTATGGCTTGAAACTATATGTTTGGTGGAGTTTTGAAACACGGCTTCGAATCTGAAATTCAGACTTTTAGGCGTGCCAGTCGACTGGTTCAGTATCAGTCGACTGGCCTATCGAACAGTAGCTTCTGTTCGATGCATCAGTCGACTGCCAAGAGGCCAGTCGACTGGTGCCGCGCCCAGAAACTTCCTGTGGCCGATACCAGTCGACTGGTTAGATCGCAGTCGACTGGTACCATTGCCGAGTAGTTCTACAGATGGAAAGAAGTGTGCCATTGTATCATGCATGACTAGTAGAGTTAGAATATCATCCCTAGAGGGATTTAAAAGAAAAAAAAAGATTTCCGCATTTTTAGTCGTGCCCTAGAGTCAAGAAGTAGACAAAAGTAACGATCCGTTTAAAGTAGAGAAGGCGGGTCGCTACAATTGTCCCCTTGAATGATCTGCGGCATAAGGAAATAAGACTATAAGCACACAGGCTTAGTAAGACTCTTTCCTACTCACAAAACCATTCATCATTCATCATCTCATAATGAGCACATAAAATATTAACATACTTGGTGCTCTACTTAGAACATAACATCTTACATCACTTATCGTATACATAGCATGGCATGAACATAAACATAGTAAACATTCTAAGCATGGCATGATACATGGCATAAACATAAACATAGTGAACATTCTAAGCATGGCATAATACTTGACATGAATCATAAACATAGTAGACATTCTAAGCATGGCATAATTCATGGCATAAATCATAAACATAGTAGACATTCTAAGCATGGTATAATACTTGGCATGAACATAAACATGATGAACATTCTTCCTATCATAACATATGAGCATCTTCTTAACATTATCATGGCATAGATCATTTGTTCTCATGCATATTTCTTAACATGAAGCGTAAGCATAAAATCTTATCATCATAGCATAATGCATAACATGAATGGATGCATGAGTGGAATGCATATACATAAGAGATGCTTAACTTTTAAAACATACTTTTCATTTGCTTAAACATAATCATCATAACATCATTTGGGGTCCCCGGCTTGTACCACATACATACATCATAGCGCGCATCCCTAGCAAGTCCGAGGTCGCGAGCCCCAACCTACTAGGGTAAGGACAGCATAGTCGGTAGTCCCCGAACCGAGACGTTCTTAAGGTGCCCATCCCTGTTGCACAGCTCCGGTAGTGCCAGAACCGTGGACAGCTTCGGTAGTCCAAAACCAGGGCGTTCTTAAGGTGCTCATCCCTTGGACCCATACTTCGGTCCGGTACAAGCCCATACATAAAGTAAAATACTTTTCATGCTTCATCATTCATAAGACATTCATGGCATCTTTAACATAGCATAACTTGTTACGGCCCGGCCCGTCTACCGGTCCTCACCACCGTCGTACCGTCGACCATCGACCGTGCTGTTTAGCATATTTATGCCTTAAAGACATAAGCATCATCTTTCATTCATTCATCATACTTAAACTTCATTCATCATTTCCATTCTTAGACATGGCATATGTCCACCTCATTCATAGAGCATGGCATACATACATATTATCCTCAAACATGGCATATCATTCATAAACATGGCATATCATTTCATAAACATGGCATATCATTCATAAACATGGCATATCATTCCTAAACATGGCATATCATCCGTAAACATGGCATATCATTCATAAACATGGCATATCATTCATAAACATGGCATATCTTTCATAAACAAGACATATCATTCATAAACATGGCATATCATTCATAAACATGGCATATCTTTCATAAACATGGCATATCATTCATAAACATGGCATATCATTCATAACCTAAACATGAAACATAAACATGGTGCTTAAACCTTAGGGTTATGGTTAACATGATTTCTACCACATGCTTGATCCTATACATATAAATACCTTATGGTAGACATGTACCATCATTCTTTGAACCCTAACTCCACCCCAAACCCTAGATATCAAGCTTGGCCGAAACTTCCAAGGTGGAGTTCCATCAATTCCATAAACATGTAGCATAGCATAAGGTAAAGGAATCACCATACATCATTTATGAGACCATAGGAAGTCATTGGGCTCATGATTAGGGTTAACCCTAACCTTTAGGCCACTTTCCTAGGGCTGGCCGAAATTTATAAGGCCATGGGGAATATGGAAAAATTCCATTAGAATCCCCAATAATTCATGAAACACTAATCACATCTTACCATAGAGCCATTGGAGCCCTTACTTGAAATAAATCTTAACTTTTACCCTATTAATCCTTTTTGGCCGAAACTTGTAGAGTCCCAAAGCCATGTGAAAATTCACATAATGACCTTCCATCACCCTTATATCATGGCAACACATAAACATATGCTTGAAGTTAAAGACTCAACCCTAACCCTTGGGTCCTTGGGGTTGGCCGAAACATATAGGGCCTCTAGGGTATCCCAAAAATTCTCAAAAATTGTATTTAACATCTAAACATCATGAGAAAACATTAAACAACATTTTGGAGATTTTTAGCATCATTAAGGACCCTTAAATCTTGTGGCCAAAACCCTAGGGTATCCAAGGGTGCTTACTTTGTTTCTTTCATGTTGGCCGAAACCCTAGGGTATCCTAGGGTACTCCAAAAATTCCCAAAAATTATACTTAACCTCTAAACATCATAAGGAAACATTAAATAGCATTATACAGATTTTTAGCATATTTATAGACCTAAAAATCATGGTGACTGAAACCCTTAAGCATGAGGGTCTTGGTTTTCTTTCCTTTCAACATCAAATTCGAAAACCAACCACTATATCATACTAAAAATCATAAAAATCATAGGGAACTATTATACTACAGGTGAGGGAGTCTTACCTTGGGATTTCTTGATTTTTAGACCTTAAAAGAAAAAGAACTTGTAGAACTCTTGACCCTTGATCCCTCCTTGCCCTTGTACTCTTGTAGAGACTTTAGATCTAGGAGATGGAACCTTGGTGGAAACTTTTCCAAGGGGAAAACCCTCTAGGAGTGGTCGGCTAGAATGAGGGAGGAAGAGAGGAGGAAATGCAATTGAAAGAAGAGAGAATGAAACTCCCAAACCCCCCCTATTTATCATCTATTAAAGAGGTAAATGAAGAGTCTCTCCATGACTCTTCATCTTCTTCTTAATCTTAACTTATATCCACTTCATTTTCTCATAGAAATCCCTTGCTAGGTGAGTTGGTTAAGGCTTACATGGTTGTACAAGAGGTCCAAGGTTCAATCCTTGGCTCATGCACCTTTATTTTTATTTTATTTATTTTATTATTTTTATTTCCTAAATTCTGAAAATCCTCCTAAAATCACCCATAATTATGCCAATATTCCTAAATAAAATTCTTTTATATTTATATTAATTTTACCTAATTTATATTAATTTTACCTAATTAATACCCATTTTTGGAGCCCATTTAAAGCTCATTGGTACTTAGTTTTCTCAATTTAAATGAGAAAACGTGGATTTTCTAGGCCAAAGTTCTCCTTAATATTTCTAAGTCCCTTGGAAAATTATTTAAACATGCTTAATATTTTAAGAAAATATTAAGAGAATTTTCCGGGTCGTTACACCACTGCTAAGGGAATATTAATTAGTTCAATAGTAAACGATCTGGTATTTAAGTATGAGCTATTACCATCAGCTCATATTATCTAAGTAGCCTTGAGAGAGAAATACAATAAAGTTAGCTTGAGCAAACTATATCAATTGACAATTAAGTTTAACAGTTGTAAAAAGTACCCGAATGTTATTATGGCCCAACATATGAGGGAAATGGAGTATATGATCCGAGAGCTAAAGGCAGATGGTCATAAGTTAATCAATGAACAACAAGTTGAGGCAGTTATCTGTTTCCTTACTGATTCTTGGGAGATGATGAAACAAAATCTGACTTACAGTAAAAGTATACAGACTTTTACTGATATTTCACGCCATGATGAACTTGAGGTGGAAAGAATAGAATCCGTAGGATTTCTGGGTAAACTTTTATAGTAAAAGGTTCTGGATCTAAGAATAAGAAAAGACTGTTCAAGAAAGGAAAGGGAAAGGGAAAAAAAGCTAGTGTTGTTATTCGGTTGGGCCAAAATAAGAATAAGTTTCATGAGCATTATATTTGCCAATTTAGTGTTATTAACTGATTCTTATCCTTTGTGGGTAATAGATTCAGGAACAATCAATCATGTAGCTTGTGATCGAGCTATATACGCGGAGTATATAGCTCGATCCCACAGGATGGACTGATGGCTTGTGCGTGAGTGTTGTTAGCATAAGGTCTGAGGGTCAAAACTTGGCAAAGCTAATGTGTCTGCCCTCCCCACGTACTAGCCACAGCATCCGAGATAATAGCCCCTGGGATTTACCTCCTCCGTGTTGGCCCTGGGACGGGTTGGCGGGGGTGCTGGGGGCGAGCAAATCTCCTTTAATGCCAGTATATATTGGTGCAATCAGCCCAAGTTTGATCAGGTAAATCATGGGTTTTGATGTGTGTGTCAATATGATTAAGTTAGGGTTTCATGTTGATCTAATATGTGTATGTGAGTGTGCAGGTTTGCAGAGTACACATAGATTTAGTTGGACGTCTTCGGGGTCGGTGAAGGATGACATGGAGACAAGCCGAGGGCTTGCATGCATCCGAGGGACCGTGGACAAAGCAGGGACGATGAGCCAAGAGAAGCGGACTTCGAGACATACGTGAATGATGGCATGGGAGACAAGCCGTGGGCTTGCATGCATCTGAGGGACGAGAGCCAAAGTCGAAGAGGGCTTGAAGGCAACAGATCGAGGCTGCTGGAGTAGGGACAATGAGCTGAGGGAAGCGGACTTCGAGGCATATGTGAAGGGTGGCATGGGAGACAAGTCGCGGGCTTGCATGCATCTGAGGGGCGAGAGCCAAAGTTGAAGAGGGCTTGAAGGCAACAGGTCGAGGGTATTGAAGGAAGAGTTAACTGAGTCGTGAGGTTTCGAGTGCTGAGAGAACTGTACTCGGGAAGGGAAATCCTAGGGTTCAAGTGCTGAGAGAATTGTACTCGGGAAGGGAGATGCTAGGTGGCAGTCGATTGATGCTTGATCAGTCGACTAGGGTAGAGCACAGAGAGATCAGTTGACTGGTAAAGGACCAGTCGACTGATGCAGTCAACTGGGCAGTCGACTGGTGTCGATTAGAATGTGAATCGTCAGGCTGTGACATTCAAATTTGCGAAGACCAGTTGATTGCCCCAGGGGCAGTCGACTGGTAACAGTCAAAATAGTATCGAGCTCTATTTAAGAGAGCTCGTGTTTGGCTACATCTTCTTGGCGAAACAAGCTTGGAAAAAGCATGTTAGTAGCCTACAAGTGCTCAGGTCGTGTCAAAGGATTGTGGCGAGGTTTCTCCACCCATAAGGAGCGACAAAAGCTAGCCAGAGGTGTTCCGGGGAATCATCTACCGAAGGATCGGGATTGTCCACCTTACGAACAGCCGTAGAGTAGGAGTTTCATCTCCGAACCACATAAATTGGTGTGTCTTTCTTAGTTATTAGTTTTAGTTTTTGCTATTCCGCTTGCGCACTAACCATTGTAGGAAGACAACATCGAAAAGTTGCTATTCACCCCCCCCCCCCTCTAGTAAACGATAAAGTCCCAACAAGTGGTATCAAAGTCAGGTTCACTCATCTACGGACTAACCGCCGAGAGAGCAAAAAGCTAGAGAAGATGGCGATTGAACAAAGATTGGGGGATGACATCAATGTTTCACCTCCTTACAATCACGAGAATTTCGACTATTGGAGGATGCGGACAAAGACTTGGTTTGGCATGGATTGGGATTGCATGATTGCACTAGAAGAGTCATTCGAAGTTCCAAGAGATAAACATGGGAAAAAGCTCCAACCACGGTATTGGAATAAGGAGCAACAAACCTAATCAAAGGCAAACGAGAAGGTAATTTCAATATTAATTGATATGTTGCATAATGATATAATTAGTGGTGTAGGTAAATATAAAAATGCACATGAGTTATGGAGCAAGATGGTAGCACTTCATGAAAATCCTACATGTAACGACCCGCCTTCTGGTACTAAGCTTCAAGGTGGATCGCTACTAACTAACTGACTAATTAATGATTTCTAATAATGCTAAACCAACTGGGAGAATTTAAAATTTCTTATTTCGCTATTTACTAAACTAAAAATTCATAAACATGCTGAAAGTACTAATTTGCCCAAAATAAAGCAAAACTTTTATTTTATTATCTTGGCAGGATTCGATCCCCCAACCTCTACGTTGCATAGTTAAAGCACTAACCAGCTGCTCTACACCACCTTTGTTTTACACAGTATCAGTCGACTGCTATATGCCAGTCGACTGGTCGGGCTACAGAATGGTTTTGTGCCCGATACCAGTCGACTGGTGTTTTCCCAGTTGACTGGTAGTTCTGAAATTGCAGTTTTCAGATTTCTAGAATGTATCAACCTTGAGCCACAATGTACCAAAATCATATCTAACAAACATAATAGCATAAATAAAGTTCCACGACTATTCTAAGGCATTTATTACATGTTGTTGGAGGGTTTCTAGCATATATAGCGACTTAGAAAACATAAAAACGACATGTAGAAGCATAAACATGAATGTGCCAAGTTCGTATCAACTTCTTATTGAAACCATTCATTATTCATATCTAAGGGCATTCTTAGTTACTGCATGTCATTCTATATGGTGCATATATCTTAAAACAAGCATATCCTATGTATTTAGCATGTAAATCAAAAGTATCAAGTTCTTATCTCTAAAGCTTAAGCATGGATCTAAATTATCATATTGCAAGTAGTAACTCATATCATTCAACATTCGCTAAGCAAGTATTAACACAGGTAAATAAACTACTTTAATATACTAGGCACCACAAATAACGAGTCTAATTAAGTTCATACATGGTTCACATAACCTATTGCGGAAAACTAAAAGAAACATAATAAAGACTATTTCTATGCTTTGCAAGTTCCGAAGACTTTTATTCCAACTCCACCATCACACACACTTTGCATCAAGCCCGCCGCCTCCGCTACTAGTGCTTTCCTTTACCTGTATCTGCAGTATAAGGAAATGCAAACTAATAAGCATAAGGCTTAGTAAGTACCATCTAGCCTCACAAAACTATAAAAACTCGAATTATGCTTTTGTAAAACATGCTATGCAAATACATGCTCATATCCATAAGTAATCATGCTAGGCTCATGTAAAATACATATCATAGAATGTCATGGTATATAACTGAGACATGACACATACTGAACTAAAACTGAAAAGTAAGTTATAGCATGGCATACATATCTGAACTGGAACTGAAACTAACTAACACAAAACTAATTATTAAATTCACCACATGCTGATATGAATTTCTGAAAACTAAATACATATAGTAGGTGAAAGTAATAATCAACTGCTGTGGGCCTGGCAATGTACCAACTGTGCGCGCATCCCTAATAAACCCGAGGTAGAAAATCCCGAATCCATTAGGGTTCTACTAGGTTATCTAAACCTAGGGGCAACTAGGAGCCCATCCCATACTAGGTTATCTAAACCTAGAGGTAACTTGGAGCCTATCCCTGGACCGAAGTCCGGTACAATGCCAACTGAAAATAAAATAGTCTTTTATACTTTTCTTTCCTTTTCTGATTCTTGCTTTTACTAGGTTATCTAAACCTAGGGGCAACTAGGAGCCCATCCCGTGGGACCTTGGTCCCAATCATAAACTGGAGCAAGAATTTCTATTCTTTAATGCTTTCTAGAGCATCAACTGAACTGAAAATTTTAACAAACACCTAATGTGTGTGCTTGTTCATAATTTACGATTTCTAATCGTAAAACATACATACAAGGAAATAAGGCATATGAAAAATTAACCGAAACTACTTATACTGCAGGTGAGGGATACTTACATCCTGCGCTAGATTTTTCTTACGAATAAAATCTGAAATTCCCGAGGGAACGTCGAATTTCGACGTTCTTCTTGCTCCTTGGCGTTCTCCTCGCGTCTACGAGAATTCTCATAAAGAGTAGGGCCTCTTGAGACCTTCCCTTGGCTTCTCCTTTGTCTTGGGCGGCAAGAGAAGAGGAGAAGAGGAAGAAAATGCAAGAGAGGAATAGGAGAGGAGGAGGGGGCGTCGGCGCACCCTTGGCTCACGAAACCTAAAAATCTCCTCCTTTAATTCTTTAATTCGTTATTTATATTAAGTTGTAAAATAACCCTAAGTTAAGTACATATCTAGAATACTCGATTATTTCCTTCAAGGAAACTCCCATTGGCCTGGTGGTTCGTGGAGCCATGCCAAGGGTTTACACTAGGTAGGGGTTGTGGGTTTAAAACTCACCTAATGCCACCAACTCATCTTTTTCTTTTTGGCACTTCTTTTTATGGAAAAATTCTATAAAAATATCTAAAAATTCTAGAAAAATCCTAGGATATTTCTAAAATTATTTGAAGAAATTTTTGGGCTTTACAATCCCCCATACCTTATAAAAAGTTTGTCCTCAAACTTAAAACAACTCTGGATATTTCTGTCTCATTCTGTCCTCTGGTTCCAAGGTTGCCTCTTCTACTCTGTGATTTTGCCATATGACTTTTACTAATGGTACCTCCTTGTTTCGCAATTTCTTAACTACTCGGTCTATTATCTGAATAAGCCGACTATCATAACTGAGATCTTCGCGAACTTGTACCGTCCGTGGCTCTATCACCTAGGTGGCATCTGGGATATGCTTCTTCAGCATGGAAACATGAAATACCTTGTGGATAGCTGACATCTCCTGAAGTAGCTCCAACTCATAAGCTACTTTGCCAACTCTTCTAGTGATGGGGTATGGTCCTACATATCTGGGACTTAGCTTGCCCTTCTTCCCAAAACGCATTACTCCCTTCATGGGAGCCACTTTGAGGAACACTGTATCCCCAACTTCAAATTCTAATGGTCTGCGCCGTGTATCAGCATAGCTCTTCTGGCGGCTTTGAGCTGTTTCTATTCTCTGGCGGATCTACTGTATGGCTACGGTGGTATCATCTATAAGATCTGTCTGTAGGCCTAACTCCTGCCTCTCACCACCCTCGTACCAGTAGATAGGAGATCTACACCTCCGCCCATATAAAGCCTCATAGGGTGTCATGTCGATAGTGGCCTGATAACTATTGTTGTAAGCGAATTCCGCTAAGCACAAGTATCTGCACCAACTGCCCTTGAAATCTAAAGCACAAGCTCTGAGCATATCTTCTAGTACTTGATTAACTCTCTCTGTTTGACCATCTGTCAGAGGATGGAAAGCTGTGCTAAACTTCAGTTTGGTGCCTAGTGCTGTCTGTACACACTCCCAGAAGTGCGAAGTGAACCTATTGTCCCTATCTGAAATGATAGTCCTAGGGACTCCATGTAGTCTGACGATCTCCTTGAGGTATAACTGAGCTAGTTGTTCCATGGAATAAGAGATCCTGATAGCTAGAAAGTGGGCAGACTTAGTCAATCAGTCAACTATTACCCAGATCGCATCTATCCATTCATTGTTCTGGGTAGTCCCACTATAAAATCCATGAAAATATCTTCCCATTTCCATTCTGGAATCTGGATAGGCTGTAGAACTCCTCCTGGTCTCTGATGTTCTGCCTTGACCCTTTGGCATGTCAGACAGGTACTGACATATCTGGCGATGTCTCTCTTCATCCCAGGCCACCAAAAACATCCCTTGAGGTCTTGGTACATTTTGGTGGAACCAGGATGCATCGCATAAGGAGATCTATGTGCTTCCTCCAGGATCTTCCTTCGGAGCTCTTCTTGGTTCGGAACACATAAGCGGTCACCGCAGTACAGTGTCCCACTATCTGATAGGCGAAACTCCCCATTTTCTGATTCTGCTATCCCCTGCTTGATTTTCTGAAGGTCAGGATCCTGATCCTGTGCTGTCTGGATGTCTTCAAGCAGGGTTGACACTAATGTCAAAGTGGAGAGCTTCCCAACTATAATTTCCAGTCCGAACCCGGATATTTCCTTCTGAAGGGGTTGTGACATCGTAGACAAAGCTAGTAGGGTGGCACTAGATTTCCTGCTAAGCGCGTCTGCCACCTTATTAGCTTTACCTGGATGGTAGAGGATGTCAATGTCATAATCTTTGACTAGCTCAAGCCACCTGCGTTGTCTCATGTTCAGATCCTTCTGAGTGAAGAAATACTTTAGACTCTGATGATCTGTGAAAATCCTACACTGAGCTCCGTATAAGTAATGCCTCCAAATCTTGAGAGCAAACACTACTGCAGCTAGCTCAAGGTCATGGGTAGGGTAATTCTTCTCATAATCCTTGAGTTGTCTAGAGGCATAGGCAATAACCTTGCCATTCTGCATCAGCACTGCTCCAAGTCCTAATTTAGAAGCATCACTATATATGTCAAAGCTCTCAGTGGTCTCTGGAAGAGTCAAGATGGGAGCACTAGTCAATCTTCTCTTTAATTCTGTAAAACTGTTCTCGCAGTCCTCTATCCACTGAAACTTTCTATTCTTTCTGATAAGAGCTGTCAGTGGGGAGGCTATTCTGGAGAAATTCTCTATGAACTTCCTATAGTAACCGGCTAGACCCAGGAAACTTCTGATCTCACTGGCATTCTTCGGTCTGACCCAGTTACTTACTGATTCTATTTTGCTGGGGTCTACCATCACCCCTTCCTTAGAGATGATGTGACCTAGAAAATGTTAGTAATATGAGAGAAGTGTCCTAAGGCAATCGCCTTATGATTGTAAATATTTATTTTAATAAATGATAATTCACTATTTGAGTATACATGTTAGTGTATTTGATTGGGATCTTAAACTCATCTACTGAATGTCCGCAATACAACTCACAGCATAAGAGAATTTGTGATGGGATCACAACTAGTGATTATCTCTAAATGTGCAAATGTGAAGTATTGAAAATATCCCTAGTCGATGAATTGATAAATACGGACACTATCAATTCTGTTGAGACTAGCATGGGTTATTCTCTAATCAGCTGATTCTCACTGGCTGGTGACATTGGGATGTCTGGAGATAAACATGGATGTTAGTTAAGGGAACTAGTTCATTGGAGTGACTAGCTGTAAGACTTCATATGGTTATCTATATAGATATGTCAATGAAGTTCTTACTGCGGCTTAAGTGCGATGTTCCTTTGACTTGCGGTGTTCAAGTCATCTTGGTCATGGAGACTTATACTTTAACATCTTAAGCAAGCATCTCCAAGGAGGTGTGGACCCAGGATGATTGGGTATAAGCCGAAGTGCCCGAAGATGTTTGAACAGCCTACAAAGGATTCACCACTCCTTACGAGGAGATGTATACCCAGGCCTATCGTCGGATTGTTACTCAAAGCCTCTGGCCAGAGCATATCATGTTTAGAGTGAGAGTCTCTAAAATACATGAGAATAATTACAAATCCAAAGGACGAGAAAGACACTACTTGGGCTAGGTGTGACGTAGTCAGCCTAGTGGGGACTGACACAAATAGACCGTGTCCTGAACCAAGTGGCTATAAGGTGGTGAAGGGAATGGGGCACGATTCATTAGAGCTGCTGAAGGGTTTCAGAATTACTTCTGAGGTCAACCGTTGATCTTTCGATTAATTGGGGGTCATGATGTACTACTAGGTGCCACTCATGATCGTTCTATAATTTGTTGAATATAGACGGCCAACATAAATCGAAAGCCTATTTAGTCACACGCACTACGAGTAATCCGAGGGATTTAAAATGAGTTGAAAATTAGATTTTCCGATCAAGAGAAATAAGTCGAATCTGAATTTATCATAGGCGCAATGGAAGCTAAAAATGGCTAAGTCTTTTGAAGGCTTATTGGGCGAATTAAATGAGTTTAATTCACGATCGGTTCGGGTTAGTTTGGCCGGCCAAAGAGGGTGCCAAACCTCTTTGTTGTGGCCGGCCATTAAAAGGGGAATAAACCAATTTAATTGGTTTAATTAATAAAATAAATCTAGCGCGATTTGTTTTATAAATTATGGATAAATAAATTTGTATAAAGAAATTTATATAAATAAATTTATAGAAATTTATTCTTTTATGGAAATTAAAATGATCCATGAAATGGTTTATTTTAATTTTATAAAATCAATTATGAATTGATTTTTCCATAATAAGAAAGTTTATAAATTTCTTGTAAAAATTTATTCCATAATAAAAGGAGAGATATATTTGTTTTATTATAAAGTTTGTTATAATAAAACTTGGTTTAAACGGAATAATTCATAAGAGAATTTATAGGATAAATTTGTTATGAAAATTCCGTTAAGAGGGAGACCTGGCAAGGGAGATGCTACTATATAAAGGAACCAAAGGCAAGCCCTTAATTCCTAATTGAATTGTCAAGAGATTAGTAGCTCCCTCTCTCTCTAATTCTCTCTCTCTAGGGCCGGCCCCCTCTCTCCCCCTCTCTCTCCCTCTCTCCCTCTCCTCTCACTTCCCCTCTGGTCGCGCCGACTCATGCATGGAGAAAAGTCTTCTCCGGCGACTCAATTGCCGAGAGGCAAGCAATTGTTGATGGTCAACAATTGTGGGCGGCTTGAGGCAATAGCCGAGAGGCTCAAGGAATTGCCGAGAGGTAGTTGTTGATTTTTCGGTCAACAATTGCGGCTTGAGGAATTGCCCGCGGCTTGAGGCAAGGCAATTGTTGATGCGGCCGAGGCAATTGTTTTTCTTTAGGATTAATTGCCGTGAGCACAAGGAGAAGCCAAACAAGAAGAAGAAGAAGCGGATCGCAACTCCTCTCTTTCCGGAATTTAGATTCCGTTTCTTGTTGGTTAGTTTCCTATCTTTTCTCTTGTTCATCTAGTTGTGCCTTTAGAGAATCTAGTAGTTCTCGTCGGCACAAAACTCGTGACTTTGCGAAGTCATCTCGAAGAGAACTCGGCGTGGACGCGAATAGAGGCGGAGCTTCCAAGGGACGCTACGGTTGGATCTCTGATAAGTGTCATTTTGTTGATCATTTTATATGTTTAAATCTGTGTTTGACCCATATTTTACTTGTGTAATTGTGGATTTACCCTAGGTTCTAGGATTTATACTCTTTTAGGACTTTATTGCAAATTTTGATATTTTCGAGTTGTTTTGTCACTAAATTTTTGATCTACTTTTGTAGGCTTCAAATGATCAGGGACCTAGGTCATGATGGGTCAAGGTTGAGTTAAAAGTGGATCAAATCAAAGGAATCAAGCGTCAACTCATTTGGACCGTCCGATGCAAAGATGGTTAGATCTAGACCATTTGAGAACTTCTGATCAATCCGAGTTGGGTTTAAGGTTAATCTAGCGATCAGATCAAGATCTGAAGGTTTCAGCTCAATCGGAGATCATTTGACCGTTGGATCACGATCAGAGGGATCTAGACCATCAATTCAAAGATCAGCGTGATCTGAACTATCCGTTGCAAATCTGGAAGATCCGAGATACCACGAGGATGATCCTGACCTCTGATCAAGATCTGGAAAATTTGAATCAAATCGGACGAGGATCCACCGTTGGATGAAGCGGAATGAATCTCAGCCGTCCACTGCCTTAACTACTTAAACAGACTCCCTGTTCAGATCTCGTGTCGCGACCTCACATTTCTTTAGCTCGTTCTTCTTCATTTCTTCATGGTTTTCTTTCAAATTTCTTCCATCAGAGGCGTGGCCAACTCGATCAACACCTTAAATCAAGATTTGGATCATTGGGAGAGAGTTTCATGGCGATTTTAGCTCGAAATTGTGCCGGATGCAGAGCTTCTTGAGGGTTTCGGCAGATCTGCGAATTAAGCTCTTGGATCTCAACCGCATCCATTTCCTCGCATCTGAATCGTCTGTAGGGGTCCTAGGATGAGCTCAGATGACTTCCAAATCATCACCGCAACCTTTCACATTAAGATCTAAGAGTTTGAATTGGAATTTTCCAGCAGTGTGCAGTTTCGAGCAAATCTGACATTGGAGCTTAATTTCCATTGATTTGCGAGTTTAAGGGGTTCTTGGCTTGCCCTTGCGTGACGAACAAGGTGATCTTGATACATGGGAAGGATCGAGATTAGTTTTCAATGAGAATTTCTGTTGTTTTCAGCTGTAATTTCAACTCTGCTTTTCATTTCTGTATTTGTTTTCAAATCAGCTGCTTAGGATCTTTATATTGAGTTGTATCAGCTTTAATTTCGCTTCATTCTGCAAGTAGATCATTAGGAAGTTTGTTTAGTGAACAAAATTCTTCGAATTGCAGTTTATTTCATAGTTTAATTACTTCGTATCAGTTTAAGCTTTTAGTTTCAGTTTAACAGTCTCCTGCATTTCAGTTGTTTTCTGCAACTTTTGAATTCTGATTCAAGTTACTTTTAGTTTATCTGCTGAATTCATTTGGAAGATTGCATCATATACTTAGTTATTGAATTCAATTGTTGAAATTGGCTTCACGAATAGAGTATCAACTTCTGTGTTTGCAAACTGTTTTCAATTTCTGCAAGTAAGCTCAATTTCTGAAAGTTACAGCAATCATTTCTGCAGTTTCGTATCAGGGCATTTGTTTGTTCGAATCTTGCTTAAGTTGTAGTTGTGCAGCAGTTCAGTTAATAGTTTGTTCTGTATTGGCTTGCAACTGAAATTCTGTATTTGGTTTCCAAGTCTGCATCTCCATTTCTGCAATAGCTGAATTCTGTACAAGCTCAGTTTTGAGTTGTAGTTTTCTGCTGCTAGCTTCTTAATTGCATGCCAAGTACACCTTAGCTCGTTTTAAGCTTCTTACACTTAGAATCATGATTCGAATTTAGCCTGCAATTAAGAGTCTCAGCATTAGCTTTGTTGTTACATTCATGCACTTACATTTCTGCACTTCATTCAATCCATTTCTGCACATAAGCTTAGAATTTTTAAACTGCTGCTTTGCATTTCTTGTTTCTGATTTTTGCATTGAACTTGTTTGTTTCACACTTATTTGTTCCACATCAGTGTGATCCATTAGTATAAAGCTGCACTCAATTTCTTTTAGAACATAAGTTCATTTCCTTGCGTTTCAAGCTAGTTTCCACTCTTCACTTAGTATCAAGCTTTCATTTCTGAAATTCTTAGACAACCATTTCTGCAATAGTTGTTTCTGAATTTTGTATGCAATTAGTTTGTTCCAAATTCGACTTTGTTACATTAGTGGTTTTATATGAAGTGTAGTGCTACTTTTCTTGTACCAAGTGCAAATCAAGATTGCATTTAGTGTAATTAGCTCCTTCTTTTACAATAGCTTTTGGCACAAGGTTTCTCTATTCCTTGGTATCAAGTTTAGTGATTAAATTCATGTATTTCAATTCTGAAATCAGCTCATTCATATACTGTTGCATTCAATTCCGAAATTGATTTCTTCATTCATGCATTTCGTTTCATTAATAGCCTTGTCTTCCAAGTGATGTGATTAGTTCGTTTCTAGGTTGTTTCATATTATGTATCAAGTTTCCATGTCTTTCTATTGCATTTTCTTGTCTAGTTGAATCCAAACCCCAAATCTTATTTGAAACCCAAAAACATTAACGACGCATAAACGCGAGCTCGAATCACACAACTTGAACTAGTCCTTGGAATAATACGACCTGTGGCCCCTTTACTACGCTTTTCTTCTTTGATTGCAAAAAGGGTTTCCAGCACATTTATAAATTTCTAAAATCTGATGGATCCACATTCGTGACAAATTTAATTAGCTAAATTGGGTCCATCAAATTTTTGGCGCCGTTGCCGGGGACATACTAGTTGAGTTGTTTGATTTTTGCTTGTGTACTCATTTCATATTTTTCTTGATCCATTTTTCTTGCACTTACTGCTATATCTTCTGAGTTGATTTTATTTGATTCATTTTTCTCTATACTTGTACTGCGATTTGTTCTTGTTTTTATGACCAGGTCTACAGGTGGTAATCTTGAGGATTTTGATCCTGAGATTGAGAGGACTTTCAGAGCTAGGAGGAGCCAGCTCAGTGTTTCAGAGGCTTTTGATATTATTCCTTCTCAGTCTATTCCAGCCTATTCAGTTGATCAGATGGCAGACCACCAGAAGACCATGAAAGAACTCGCAGCACCAGATGCTTCTTTTCAGTACTCCAGCATTGCCTATCCAGAGCTGGGTGGAGATTTTGAGCTCAGATCTGGACTTATCCATCTTTTGCCTAAGTTTCAAGGATTATCTGGAGAAGATCCAAATAGACACCTGCATGAGTTTCATGTTGTTTGCTCCACTATGAAGCCTCAGGGTATTTCAGAGGAAGACATCAAGCTGAGGGCTTTTCCATTTTCTTTGACTGGAGCAGCTAAGGACTGGTTTTATTACTTACCTACTGGGCATGTGTCTAGCTGGATTTCCATGAAGAAGGCTTTCTTAGAAAAATATTTTCCAGCCTCCAGAACTGCTATTATCAGAAAAAGCATTGGTGGCATTCAGCAGATAGTGGGAGAGACACTCTATGACTACTGGGAGAGATTCAACAAGCTTTGCTCCAGTTGCCCCCAGCATCAGATTAGTGAGCAGCTCCTCATCCAGTATTTTTATGAAGGATTATTACAAATGGATAGGATTATGATTGATGCAGCAGCTGGAGGGGCTTTAGTCAACAAAACACCACATCAAGCCAGGGAGCTTATTTCAAATATGGCAGAAAATTCTCAGCAATTTGGAAGTAGAGCATTATCTACTAGAGGGGTTAATGAAGTTCAAGGGGTTTCTAATGATCAAAAGGAGATTAGTAGTGCATTGTTAGAACTCACATCAGCTGTTAAGCAAATGGGTCTTCAAATTTTAAGTAAGAGTTCAACTCCTTCAGCACCTCTACAATCAAGTCAAATGGTGATGAGTGTATGTGGTATTTGTTCTAGCAAGGAGCACACTTCAGATTTATGTCCCAACTTACAGCAAGATGAGTCAGTAGCAGCTTTGGTTAGGGGACAATTTCAAGCTAGGAACAATCCATACTCTCCTACTTACAACCCTGGGTGGAGGGATCATCCAAACTTGAATTATGGGAATTCTTTTTGCCAACAAGGCCCACCACAGCAGCCCTCACAGCAACCCCAACAAAGTTTCCAGCAAGTTCAGCAGCAGCCACAACAATCATAGCCACAAAATCAGCAATTTCAGCTTCCAAATCAAACATTTCAGCAGCCATTTCAAGGGTTTCAACAAGGCTTTCAAGGGAATTTGAGTTATCAACAGCCATACCAATCTCCACAGCAACAAGTTCAGCAAGTTCAGCAAAATTTCCATCCTTGGAACTCAAGTTTTCAGCCCCACAACCAAGGATTTCAGCCCAACCAATTTCAGCCCTCACCTCAACAAGTTCCTTTTCAAAATCAGAATTTTCAAGGGTACAATTCTCAACAAAATTCTTCAACATTCCAGCATTCTTCTCAGCCTTTCCAACAGCAATATCAGCCATCATATCAGCCCCAACAGTCCCAAATCCAACAAGCACAACAAGGAAATCTTTTTACCGCTATACAAAACATTGAGAGGCAAATTGGGCAATTGGCTAGTAACATAAATCAAAGCAAAGCTCAAGGATCAAGTCTACTACCTTCCCAAGCTGTTCCTAACCCTAAGGGAAATGTTAGCGCAATTTATTTGAGAAGTGGGAAGGTTGCATCAGCTCAAAATGACCCAAGAGCAGATTTTTCTGAAAACAGTGCAGCATGTTCACTTCCAGCCCAAATCAGTGCCGAAACCACTCCAATTTCAGTGGATACCACCCCTATTCGTGCCCAACTTCTTCATCTAGAAATCCTCCAATTTTGGTGGAAAACGGAGAAGAAATCAGCGCCGAAACAGATTTTACAACAGCTCCAGAAAACAGGGCAGCAACTCAAAAATCAGCCTCACCCATTTCGGTTCATGAGGAGGAAGTTCCTATTCCTTTGCCTTTTCCAAATGGGAGAACTCCAACCAGAAGACAAGGGGAGGAGGAGAAAGCAAAAGAGTACAATGAACTGGTAAAACTTTTTAGTAAAGTTGAAATTAATGTACCTTTGCTGACAATGATTAAACAGGTTCCTAAGTATGCAAAATTTTTGAAAGATCTATGTGTTAACAAGAGGAAGCTTAAGGAAAATGAAATGGTCAGAATGGGGAAGAATGTTTCATCACTTATCCATGCCATCCCTCAGAAATGTGAAGACCCTGGCATGTTCACTGTATCTTGTGAGATAGGGAGCACCACGCTACATGATGCCATGCTTGATTTAGGAGCTTCTATTAATGTCATGCCCAGGACAGTCTTCCAGATGCTTGGCATTGGACCTCTACAGCCCACTGGAGTTGTGATTCAGCTAGCAGACCGGAGTCAAACCCGCCCGGCAGGAGTTATTGAAGATGTGTTGGTTAAAATGAAAGAATTGATTTTCCCTGCGGACTTCTACATCCTAGACATGGAGGGAGAGTACCTTGCACGTAGATCCCCACTTATCCTTGGAAGGCCTTTTCTGAAGACTGCGAGAACTAAAATTGATGTATATGCTGGCACCCTTTCGATGGAGGTGGGAGACACAGTAGTCCAGTTTAGCATTTTCGACGCCATGAAGGACCCTAAGGGAAATCATTCTATTCTGAGCATAGACACCGTAGATAAGACTGCTGAGGCACAGATTATTGATGATGATGATGGTACATTTGACATAGTGAGAGGAGAGTTGGTTTCAGAGGAGGATTTACCTGATTTTTCTTGCTTTGTATTTTGTGATGATATTGTTTTTGATAGCCCTAATTTTTTAATGAGGTTGTTGCAGGTATTACTGAGGAGGCATGCACAGAAGATTATTCTACAGGTGTAGGGGATTGCACAGAGCCCCAGGGACCACCACCATTTCCAGAAAGTGTACGGACTTGCATGATTGGAGCAAGTACCCAAGGATCACCTATTTCAGTTGATTGTCCACCAGATTTTGAGCCAGAGTTGGAGGTATTCCTTGTAGACCCAGTAGACATTTTTCATCATGAACAGGTAAGTATTTCTTCTTTTCCTTTAGGAAATTTCAGGGGGACGTCTAGATTTGCATGTGAGGAATATATTGATACATCATTTGTGAAAAATAATTTTGAAAATTCTTTTGAGGTACCCGGGCTTGATTCTATGCATTGTTATGATATTTTTGAGACAGATTATGCTAAAATTGATTTTGAAAAATTTTTAGAGCCTGAAATTGAAGTTGTATATTGTGAGGAGTCTCTTGTTATTTCTTATGCTGAAATTGAATGTGAAAAACTTCTAGAGGTACCTGAGATTGACTTTATTGACTGTGAAACTTTTCTTGATATACCTCATATGGAATATGCTTGTGAAAAATTTATTGAGGTACCAAAAATTGACTTTATTGGATGCGATGCATTTTTAGATACATTTTATGTAGAGATTGATGATATTGCATTGTTATCTTACCCTGCACGCTTGAGAAAGGTTTTACATGTTTTTGCAGGGTCCCAGAGATTTCTTGAGTGGGTTCTACATCTAGACAGTCTTCAACCACCTGGAAGATTTTCCAAAAAGAATAAAGAGGGAGGAGATGATCTTGCTTTGACTTATAGCACTCCACCTCTGAAGTGGCTATTGTACTTAAATCACCTTCGGCCACCTGAACAGTTCATTGCAAAGTTTAAGTGTGGGGGAGTCATGCAAAATAAAATTGAGCAAATGAAGAAATTATTTTCAGCTACTCCTACTCCTCCACTACACAGATGGAGATTATTCCTAGATAGACTCCGACCGCCAGAAATAAAGGGGAGATTGTTCCTTCTTGTATTTTCTTTCATTGCATGTTTCATTTTAATGTTCTTTAGAAGTAGAATTTTCTTTTAAAATGAATTCTTGCTAATAAATGCATGAATAGGGTAGAATGAATAAAAAGACATTGTAAATACCATTTTATGTCTTTTGGCACCTTTTCTTCATGAGTAGGAATAAAATGTATCCCTCTAGGTTATCTTCATAGCAATTTAGAGTCTTTTGAAAACAAATTAAATTTGGTTGTTAAAACTTAGGGTTTGAGCTCATGGATGAAATCTTGGATGCTTGAGTACTACTTGGCCATGGATTCTTGATTGAGGACTTGAGATGAATTATTTGTACCTAGTGAGGTCTAGCCTTATTTTTGTGACACATACATGTGATTGTACTCTAGAACTTGCTTAGGTTCTTTCAAAATCATATTTCAATGATTAGATCACATCTATAGAGGCTAAATAATTTGTTTACCTTTCCATGTCAATTTTTGGCAATAATCATGTTCATTCTATTTTCTTTCCTTATTTCCTACTCCTTACCATGCTTTCTAGGGACTTGTTTGCTTGGGGATGTTTTTTGATGTTATTTTGCCCGAGACGGACAAAAGATTAAGTGTGGGGGAGTGACTAGTGTGGTGGAAACATTTGAAGAAAAAAAAAGTTCGTTTCATTTTTTTGAGTTGAAGCCAAAAGGTACCCATTTGAGGGAGCTTGGTATCAAATTTAAGTGGGAATTCAGTTGTGAATTGGAGGTGAAGTAGATCTTAAAAATCTGCAATAAGGAGAAATGGCACGAAAAAGAAAAAAAAACAGAAAAAAAACTGTGCCATGGAAAAAAAGTTTGAAAGCAATGGAGTTTGTAGCACTTGGGAAGTAGGAATTATGGAAGCTTAAATTGGCAACACTTTGCTGAAGTTTGAAATGAGTTGTAAAGTTTAACTTGAAGCAGGAAATCTGTGCAGAATTGAGGAACCAAGGTGGAAACAAGTGAAGGAAAAAAATCTGTGTAAAGGAAAAATCAAGAATTTTGTGCCAAAGTGAAAAGAGTGCTATGAAATTGTTCCGGCCACTCTTTTAGGAGCTGAATTACAGTTGGATATTTCTGAATCAGTGCAGGGGTTGCTGGAATTTGAAGAAGAAAAAAAAAAGAAGAAACAAAACAGTTTGTATCAACTTGAAAGTGAGTGTGCCATGGATGGAACTTGAATTTGTTGAGCTGAAATTCTCAAGTGAACTTCCCACTGTTATTTGAGGCTAATTGTACTGAGTAATCAAGGGAGTACAACGTCAAGAATGTGAGCTGGAAATGCAGTTGGAAAAGAGAGAAATCAGAAGTTAAATTGCCATAAGTCAGTTTGGTATCTAGAAGAGGTTGAAAATCGGGTTTTTGTATCATTTGATTGCAAGTATTAATTGATGCTACTGGATTCGGAAGAGCTGATCACATCATTAATAAAATAAGAAGAATCTGCAGTAAAATCAGTGAGCTAGCAGCTGAGAAAAAAAGAGAAAAGAAATAAAAAAAACAGTTTGAAAGGAAAGAAAACAACAAAGAAGAAAGTTGGCACATTGAAGTTTCGACACCAAGATTAGTGAAGTTATTCTCATCCAAAATTGAAGATCTGCTCTATTACATTCTGATTTCAGTAGAGGATAGAAAGAAAGAAAACAATTCAAAAAAGAAAAGAGAAGAGCAAAAGTGGCACGCAAGAGGGAAGAATTGGCATAAAGGAGTTGAATTCTTTTCATCAAATTTTAGAAGGGCATTGCAAAGATTCACTCTACCACACTTTGGATTTCATTATGTGGACTGAAAGGAGGGCAATGTGCATCAAGAATAACCTTGAACATCCAAGTCTCCCATTTCATTCAAATTCGCTATTTACTTTGCTTTTATTTCATTTCTACCATTTCATATTTCTTCCACTTTTGAATAAGCTTTTATAGATGATTGATTCTAATCTTGGATAATGGTAGAGAGTAGATAATAAGCAAGCTTATGGTAGTGCAAGAAGCATGTGTGTATGAGTGAGCTCCATTTCCATCATGTATTTAGAACTTAGGAGGAGAGCCACCAAAAATTACCTTGAAAGGCTTAGATAGTGAAATTCATCTCAATGAATCATAAAGGTTGAATTGGTTAAGTTGTTGATTTAAGGACAAGATACTAGACTATTGAGCTTAGATTTTTTTAGAATTGACAACCCTAGATAATTTCTTTTCAATTGCTTCTATTTATGTTGAAACCTAAGGGATACATATTTAGTACTTTTCGCGAGACGCTCAAGCTTAAGTGTGGGGGAGTTGATAAGTGTCATTTTGTTGATCATTTTATATGTTTAAATCTGTGTTTGACCCATATTTTACTTGTGTAATTGTGGATTTACCCTAGGTTCTAGGATTTATACTCTTTTTGGACTTTATTGCAAATTTTGATATTTTCGAGTTGTTTTGTCACTAAATTTTTGATCTACTTTTGTAGGCTTCAAATGATCAGGGAACTATGTCATGATGGGTCAAGGTTGAGTTAAAAGTGGATCAAATCAAAGGAATCAAGCGTCAACTCATTTGGACCATCTGATGCAAAGATGGTTAGATCTAGACCATTTGAGAACTTCTGATCAATCCGAGTTGGGTTTAAGGTTAATCTAGCGATCAGATCAAGATCTGAAGGTTTCAGCTCAATCGGAGATCATTTGACCGTTGGATCACGATCAGAGTGATCTAGACCATCAATTCAAAGATCAGCGTGATCTGAACTATCCGCTGCAAATCTGGAAGATCCGAGATACCACGAGGATGATCCTGACCTCTGATCAAGATCTGGAAAATTTGAATCAAATCGGACGAGGATCCACCGTTGGATGAAGCGGAATGAATCTCAGCCGTCCACTGCCTTAACTACTTAAACAGACTCCCTGTTCAGATCTCGTGTCGCGACCTCACATTTCTTTAGCTCGTTCTTCTTCATTTCTTCATGGTTTTCTTTCAAATTTCTTCCATCAGAGGCGTGGCCAACTCGATCAACACCTTGAATCAAGATTTGGATCATTGGGAGAGAGTTTCATGGCGATTTTAGCTCGAAATTGTGCCGGATGCAGAGCTTCTTGAGGATTTCGGTAGATCTGCGAATTAAGCTCTTGGATCTCAACCGCATCCATTTCCTCGCATCTGAATCGTCTGTAGGGGTCCTAGGATGAGCTCAGATGACTTCCAAATCATCACCGCAACCTTTCACATTGAGATCTAAGAGTTTGAATTGGAATTTTCCAGCAGTGTGCAGTTTCGAGCAGATCTGACATTGGAGCTTAATTTCCATTGATTTGCGAGTTTAAGGGGTTCTTGGCTTGCCCTTGCGTGACGAACAAGGTGATCTTGATACATGGGAAGGATCGAGATTAGTTTTCAATGAGAATTTCTGTTGTTTTCAGCTGTAATTTCAATTCTGCTTTTCATTTCTGTATTTGTTTTCAAATCAACTGCTTAGGATCTTTATATTGAGTTGTTTCAGCTTTAATTTCGCTTCATTCTGCAAGTAGATCATTAGGAAGTTTGTTTAGTGAACAAAATTCTTCGAATTGCAGTTTATTTCATAGTTTAATTACTTCGTATCAGTTTAAGCTTTTAGTTTCAGTTTAACAGTCTCCTGCATTTCAGTTGTTTTCTGCAACTTTTGAATTCTGATTCAAGTTACTTTTAGTTTATCTGCTGAATTCATTTGGAAGATTGCATCATATACTTAGTTATTGAATTCAATTGTTGAAATTGGCTTCACGAATAGAGTATCAACTTCTGTGTTTGCAAACTGTTTTCAATTTCTGCAAGTAAGCTCAATTTCTGAAAGTTACAGCAATCATTTCTGCAGTTCCATATCAGGGCATTTGTTTGTTCGAATCTTGCTTAAGTTGTAGTTGTGCAGCAGTTCAGTTAATAGTTTGTTCTGTATTGGCTTGCAACTGAAATTCTGTATTTGGTTTCCAAGTCTGCATCTCCATTTCTGCAATAGCTGAATTCTGTACAAGCTCAGTTTTGAGTTGTAGTTTTCTGCTGCTAGCTTCTTAATTGCATGCCAAGTACACCTTAGCTCGTTTTAAGCTTCTTACACTTAGAATCATGATTCGAATTTAGCCTGCAATTAAGAGTCTCAGCATTAGCTTTGTTGTTACATTCATGCACTTACATTTCTGCACTTCATTCAATCCATTTCTGCACATAAGCTTAGAATTTTTAAACTGTTGCTTTGCATTTCTTGTTTCTGATTTTTGCATTGAACTTGTTTGTTTCACACTTATTTGTTCCACATCAGTGTGATCCATTAGTATAAAGTTGCACTCAATTTCTTTTAGCACATAAGTTCATTTCCTTGCGTTTCAAGCTAGTTTCCACTCTTCACTTAGTATCAAGCTTTCATTTCTGAAATTCTTGGACAACCATTTCTGCAATAGTTGTTTCTGAATTTTGCATGCAATTAGTTTGTTCCAAATTCGACTTTGTTACATTAGTGGTTTTATATGAAGTGTAGTGCTACTTTTCTTGTACCAAGTGCAAATCAAGATTGCATTTAGTGTAATTAGCTCCTTCATTTACAATAGCTTTTGGCACAAGGTTTCTCTATTCCTTGGTATCAAGTTTAGTGATTAAATTCATGTATTTCAATTCTGAAATCAGCTCATTCATATACTGTTGCATTCAATTCCGAAATTGATTTCTTCATTCATGCATTTCGTTTCATTAATAGCCTTGTCTTCCAAGTGATGTGATTAGTTCGTTTCTAGGTTGTTTCATATTATGTATCAAGTTTCCATGTCTTTCTATTGCATTTTCTTGTCTAGTTGAATCCAAACCCCAAATCTTATTTGAAACCCAAAAATATTAACGACGCATAAACGCGAGCTCGAATCACACAACTTGAACTAGTCCTTGGAATAATACGACCTGTGGCCCCTTTACTACGCTTTTCTTCTTTGATTGCAAAAAGGGTTTCCAGCACATTTATAAATTTCTAAAATCTGATGGATCCACATTCGTGACAAATTTAATTAGCTAAATTGGGTCCATCAATCTCGTCCCTTTTCTTCGAGTTACGCGAGGTACAAAGTAAATTAGTTTACTTTTCCGCAAAGTTTTATTTTATGATTATGTCCACACACCATATGGTTGCATGCTAGATACGAGGTTAAAATAATTTAAGAAATTATTTTATGCTAATTCTTCCGCTGCACGTAAAAATTTAAAATTTTACGAACCCGTATCCTTGTCAACATGCACCCGGTCCCAACAGAAAAGACACCTGATCGAGCCAGAATTCACATTTTGAGAATTTTACATACAACTGGCTCTGCTGAAGGATCTGCAATACTATCCTAAGATGCTCAGCATATTCCTCCTGAGTTCCTGAGTAGATAAGAATGTCATCAATGAAGACGATGACAAACTTATCTAAGTACTCCCTGAATACTTTGTTCATGAGGTCCATAAATGTCGCTGGAGCATTTGTGACCCCAAAAGGCATGACTACAAACTCGTAGTGCCCATATCTGGTTCTGAAAGCTGTCTTGGGAATATCACCCTCTCTGACTTTGACCTGATGATAGCCGAATCTCAAATCTATCTTTGAGAAGACTGTGGATCCCTTTAGCTGATCGAACAAATCGTCAATTCTTGGCAAGGGATACTTGTTCTTGATGGTGACTTGATTCAAGGCCCGGTAATCTATACACAAGCGCATGGACCCGTCTTTCTTCTTCATGAACAATACAGGAGCTCCCCAAGGTGAATGACTAGGGAGTATGAAGCCCTTGTCGAGCAGCTCTTGTAGTTGCTCCTGAAGTTCTCTTAATTCTGCTGGAGCCATACGGTATGGTGCTTTCGAAATGGGATTGGTACCTGGAATGAGATCTATTTCAAACTCTACCTCCCTGTCTAGCGCTAAGCCTGGTAACTCGTTAGGGAAGACTGCTGGGTAGTCACATACCACTGGGACCTCTTCTAGCTTTTGGTCCTTCTCTTGTTCGGTATTGACTACATGTGCTAGAAATCTGGTACATCCTGAATCCAGCAGTTTCTGTGCTTTTAAAGCTGAGAGAAATTTCTTGGCTTTTCTCTTGGGTTCTCCGATGTATTCAAACTGTACTCCTTCTTCAGGTTGGAATATGACTTTCCTTTTACGGCATTCTATGGAGGCACCGTACTTGATTACGAAGTCCATTCCAAAAAATGGCATCATAATCTGTCATATCTAGTACTATCAGATCACCATAAAGCTCTGTGCCTGCTATACTGATTGGCACTGCACGGAGCCAGTGCGTGGACGCCATAATCTCTCCTGAAGGTAGGGTGGTTAAGAATTGGCCACTGAGTACATCTGGAGGTATAGTTAACTACTCTGCGAACGCCCGGGGGTTTCTGAGTTCCTGAACTGCCTTGACCTTTACTTTCTATCATGACTAACTTCTGTTGTTGCATGCTGTCCAGGTAGTGCTCGGTGATCAGAGCACTACTAACTAGTTCTTCTGAGGTTTGCGGCCTATGGACGCCGCTGGCCATATTCAATGCTATTTCTGGCCTTAGCACCTTGAGCAAACCTGACTCACTCTCGTTTAGTGCTGACCAGTTCAGGGCTCCGGCGAGCCAGTCTGTTGAATCTCTTCACGGCTTCCTCTACTGATAGGTTACCTTGACGAAATTCAGTGAATTCATCATAATGTCGGTTAGTAACCGCATATGAAAGAATTCTTTGAAGAACTCAACTTTGAAGTTGGCCCACATCATCTGATTTATGTCTCGCTTGGCCTTCACCCTTTCCCACCACATTCTAGCATCTCCTGCTAGGCAGAAGGAGGCGCACTTTACTTTCTCATATTCTGGCCAGTCCAGAAGCTCCATGGTACTCTCCAGGGTTTTGAACTAGGCTTGTGCATCCCACGGTTCACTAGTGCCTGAAAGGTTCTCTGGTTTGGGTTTCTGCCACTGAACCAGATATGCTTCTCTTCTAGCCCCTACTGCTGGGGCTTCTGGTGCTATTGGTGGGATTGGTGCTATTGGTGGGATTGGTGTTCTAGGTGGAACCTCTGTCACTATTAGGGTTTCCACATCTGGCCCTGGCATACCAATAGGTGTGGTTTACTGATTAGCCCTTAAAGTGGCTATCTCTTGCTGTTGCTCAACTATCTATCTCTGGAGTTGAGCCACTATCTCCACGAGATTAGGTGGAGTCACTATGTCAGTTGCCTCCTATTGAGGCTCAGTAGCTGGTGCCCTTCTAGTTGGGCGTCCTCTAGTCATTATCTAAATAACAGAGGACATACAGTTCATATTCTAATCCTAAAAACATGCTATCAGATATAAACTAAGGTATTAAACATGCTTCCGTTAAACGCAAACAAGAACTGACTAGAAAACAGATAGCATGAATAACATGTGAATACTATAATTCTGAAAGCAAGAAAATATGGTAATGTGAGAGATACTCTTACTTGGAAGCTGCAGGTCTGATACTGATGTGTGTGGGAGGAAAGATGGAACTTGCTCTGATACCACTCTGTAACGACCCGCCTTCTGGTACTAAGCTTCAAGGCGGATCGCTACTAACTAACTGACTAACTGACTAATTACTGATTTCTAATAATGCTAAACCAACTGGGAGAATTTCGAAAATTCTTATTTCGCTATTTACTGAACTAAAAATTCATAAACATGCTGAAAGTACTAATTTGCCCAAAATAAAGCAAAACTTTTATTTTATTATCTTGGCAGGATTCGATCCCCCAACCTCTGGGTTGCATGGCTAAAGCACTAACCAGCTGCTCTACACCACCTTTGTTTTACACAGTACCAGTCGACTGCTATATGCCAGTCGACTGGTCGGGCCACAGAATGGTTCTGTGCCCGATACCAGTCGACTGGTGTTTTCCCAGTTGACTGGTAGTTCTGAAATTTCAGTTTTCAGATTTCTAGAATGTATCAACCTTGAGCCACAATGTACCAAAATCATATCTAACAAACATAATGGCATAAATAAAGTTCCACGACTATTCTAAGGCATTTATTACATGTTTTGGAGGGTTTCTAGCATATATAGCAACTTAGAAATCATAAAAACGACATGTAGAAGCATAAACATGAATGTGCCAAGTTCGTATCAACTTCTTATTGAAACCATTCATTATTCATATCTAAGGGCATTCTTAGCTACTACATGTCCTTCTATATGGTGCATATATCTTAAAACAAGCATATCCTATGTATTTAGCATGTAAATTAAAAGTATCAAGTTCTTATCTCTAAAACTTAAGCATGGATCTAAATTACCATATTGCAAGTAGTAACTCATATCATTCAACATTCGCTAAGCAAGTATTAACACAGGTAAATAAACTACTTTAATATACTAGGCACCACAAATAACGAGTCTAATTAAGTTCATACATGGTTCACATAACCTATTGCGGAAAACTAAAAGAAACATAATAAAGACTATTTCTATGCTTTGCAAGTTCCGAAGACTTTTATTCCAACTCCACCATCACACACACTTTGCATCAAGCCCGCCGCCTCCGCTACTAGTGCTTTCCTTTACCTGTATCTGCAGTATAAGGAAATGCAAACTAATAAGCATAAAGCTTAGTAAGTACCATCTAGCCTCACAAAACTATGAAAACTCGAATTATGCTTTTGTAAAACATGCTATGCACATACATGCTCATATCCATAAGTAATCATGCTAGGCTCATGCTAAAATACATATCATAGAATGTCATGGCATATAACTGAGACATGACACATACTGAACTAAAACTGAAAAGTAAGCTATAGCATGGCATACATATCTGAACTGGAACTGAAACTAACTAACATAAAACTAATTATTAAATTCACCACATGCTAATATGAATTTCTGAAAACTAAATACATATAGTAGGTGAAAGTAATAATCAACTGCTGTGGGCCCGGCAATGTACCAACTGTGCGCGCATCCCTAATAAACCCGAGGTAGCAAATCCCGAATCCATTAGGGTTCTACTAGGTTATCTAAACCTAGGGGCAACTAGGAGCCCATCCCATACTAGGTTATCTAAACCTAGAGGCAACTTGGAGCCTATCCCTGGACCGAAGTCCGGTACAATGCCAACTGAAAATAAAATAGTCTTTTATACTTTTCTTTCCTTTTCTGATTCTTGCTTTTACTAGGTTATCTAAACCTAGGGGCAACTAGGAGCCCATCCCGTTGGACCTTGGTCCCCATCATAAACTGGAGCAAGAATTTCTATTCTTTAATGCTTTCTATAGCATTAACTGAACTGAACATTTTAACAAACACCTAATGTGCGTGCTTGTTCATAATTTACGATTTCTAATCGTAAAACATAAATACAAGGAAATAAGCATATGAAAAATCAACCGAAACTACTTATACTGCAGGTGAGGGATACTTACTCCTGCGCTAGGTTTTCCTTACGAATAAACTCTGAAATTCCTGAGGAACGTCGAACTCAACGTTCTTCTTGCTCTTGGCGTTCTCCTCGCGTCTACGAGTTCCCGTAGAGAATAGGGCCTCTTGAGACCTTCCCTTGGCTTCTCCTTTGTCTTGGGCGGCAAGAGAAGAGGAGAAGAGGAAGAAAATGCAAGAGAGGAAGAGGAGAGGAGGAGGGGCGTCGGGCGCACCCTTGGCTCACGAAAACCTAAAATCTCCTCCTCTAATTCTTTAATTCGTTATTTATATTAAGTTGTAAAAAAATCCTAAGTTAATACATATCTAGAATACTCGATTATTTCCTTCAAGGAAACTCCCATTGGCCTGGTGGTTTGTGGAGCCATGCAAGGGTTTCCTAGTAGGGGTTGCGGGTTCAAAACTCCACCTAAGCCACCAACTCATCTTCTTTATTTTTGGCACTTCTTTTTATGGAAAAATTCCATAAAAATATCTAAAAATTCCAGAAAAATCCTAGAATATTTCTAAAATTATTTGAGGAAATTTTTGGCCTTTACACAGCCGCTCGACCTTTTCCTCCGCTTCACGTCTCCTCTCATCGCGTGACCTAGCCGTCGGTGAAGATCGCGCCGCCTTCCTCTCCTCCTCCGTTTTCTTCTCCTCCGTATGCCCTAGCCACGACCGACGACAAGCTTCCACCTCCAGTGAGCTTTCAAGGCCGACAATCGCTCCTTCTCCTCAATCAATCGACGACCCTTCGATCTCTCTTCCTCTAGCCTCGAACAGGTGGGTTGTTAGACCTAGGATTTCTAGGTTGTGTTTACTCCAATTGAAGGTTGAATGTTGATTTGCCGTAGCTACTCTAGCAGGGATGGGTTTGCAACCAATTTGATCAGATTTTTTTATTGAAGCAAAGGAATTGATATTAGCTGATCTCCATCCTCTAGTGGGGTGTCGACTGATTCTGAGCAGAGGTGGATGTCGACCACTAATTAGGTAAGGTTTGATTGGTTTAGGGTTCTATTGGAAGATTTTGTGATTGCTTGGTTTAGATAAGTGTTGATTCGATTTCATTATTTAGAAATTGGATGTTAATTATGGTTGATTAATTCTGGTGGTTAAGGATAACAAGTTAAAGGGCAGGGGTCATGCTAATCTGATGCCAATGGATGGGTTAATGGGGATAGCTAATAAGGTTAATTACTTGATGAATAGTTAGTCACATGGGTGACTAAATTGGTAAATGAGATTAGAGGTTGGATTAAGCCAATGATGGTTAACCTAGTTAACTCATAGGATTAATGGAGCTGTGTTGGGCATATTGGAATTCTATTAGCCTCCATTAACATTACAATTAAAAGTTGAGATTAAACCTAATGAGTTAACTTGATAAATTCAGATTCCAAAACCTACTTGGAATCTAATCGGGGTAATTTGGGATAATTAAAGGTTAATCATCTAATTATGGTTAATTAGATGAAACGATGATAATTAGAAAGGTCCTAATTACTTGAGATAGCTTGTGAGCTATAAATTACATATTATTGTAGCTAAACATTATGCCTTTGATACAGGGCAATGATTGAAGTTATCCTTGTTGATTTTCGGACGGAAGGTTCTTTCTGATACGAGTATCTCTTTTGAGGCGGGTACCCTTTGACTTATCTTTTAGATATTGTCATATTGCTATGCGTGGTTCGTTATATATAACCGTAAGATTTTATGCTATACCTACCTTAGTATACCTGTATTTGATACATGCTGCTTAACCTTGAGGCTATCTCCTATGTAAATTCATACAGTCTCAATAGTTGACTATATCTGCCTTAGTATTCCTGTATTTGATATCTGTTGCATATCTTTGAGGTTATAACTCTTTTAGCTTCATACAGTCACAGTAGTGGTTATGCGTATATATATTTGGGCATAGATGTAGTGATATTCTCCCTTCGCATTTGACATTGATGGATCATTGGTTATTTCGTTAGTTTACCTAGTAGGTTACTTGTATCCCATGATATAGGATCCAGACCTATACCTAGCACCCTGAGGTGTTAGTTGCGGACTTGGTGGGTGTTATATGTGCTTGGGTCATGCATCATCCTTGCATTATTGGATGCTGACAATCATCGACTCCTATGTAGTCTGAGCCCATCGTCAGTTACATGAAGATATGCACACACATCCACTCACGGGTAGTGGTTACCATAGAGTGTGTGCATTTGCCCTGTATTGCTCCGCACGGTCAATATTTGGAGGGTGATTCCGGTGCGTGGTAGTAGCCAGGGATCCCTTCTCGTCCTGAGACACGTGAAGATGAGAGCTAGACTCCCCCATTGCTTGGGGTAGGAGAGAGACCTCCTCCAGCATCCTGTCCACTCGGTCACTCAGGAGCAGTGATAGCAGGGTGCGTACAGTTGTCATAGCCCTACCCACGCGGGCGTTCATTTATGATAGGTGGACGGTGCCTGACTGGCGTCAGGGGTGACACATGTCATTGCACCATGTGCATATTTTGCATCGTGCATTGTTTGCTGCATTTGATTTCTACACATGATTGACATGCATATACTGGAGATTTATCTACTTTGGATATCTGTTGTACATGTTCCATAGGGATTTATTTCACCCCCTGCAGGATAGATGGATTCAGGTATGCACCTTTATTCAGTGTCTTTAGCATAGACCCTTGTCTATTATTCATATGAGACTATATCAGCGTAGATCCTTATCGTTATTATAACGTACTATGCATATCTTTTGGGTATTCGCTGAATTTATGGACTTACACCATTGCCATACTTTTTAATTTCAGGTTGATAGTTACCAGGAGGGTCCGAGTTGCTAGTCCCATGCTTAGGACTACCTTTGATTTGGGTTTTATATGCTACTTTCTATTTTTGGTCCATGTTATGTTTTATTCCGTTACATTGGATTCTCGTGGACTTGTAGTTTGTGGTTGACTTTATGGGATTGTACTTTTGAGTCCTATGTTAGACTGTGTGTGGTTTTTGTTGCGTTCCTGCCCCCTGGCAGCTCAGGTAAGTTCATGTTTTGTTTTTATGAGTAAATTGTCATATATCTTGTTATTCTGTTTGGATTTGAGGCCCGAGGCCCATTTAAATTGCGTGGTGATGCTTTATATATTGTATGTATGTGTAAATTGTCCGCCAGACAGGGGAGGTGCTGTCTGATTTTCTATTGGATCAGCGGCTCCTAGGTCTCGGCGCGTGACAATTTATTTTTGATATCAGAGCCTGGTTCCGGATACCTTGTGGACTTGTGGATTTTCGATGTCTATCTGATACCAATTTATTTTTGGTACCAGAGTGTAGGTTTGCGATGCCTGCTTGTTTTATGAGTCTTGTCGGATTTGTTCGGAGTAGTTTTCTCGATGTGGTTGTCTGCGACATGGCGCGATGGGACTTCTTCTGGCGATAGGTATTTCTTCTGATCTCTTGTATCCCTTATCCTAGTTAGGATGGGTAGGAATTCTCTTGTATTATTGTATCTTGCTACCATTCCTGTATATTTAGGTATGGTTAGAAATTCTTTCATGTTATTGGATCAGGTTGTTATTCCTGTATATTTATGTATAGTTAGAAATTCTTTCATGTTATTGGATTATGTTACCGTTCCTATATATTTAGGTATGGTTAGGAATTCTCTTATCATATTGGATTATGTTTCCATTCCTGTATATTTAGGTATGGTTAAAAATTTCTCTCATGTGATTGGATTATGTTATTATTCTTGAACCCGTCTAGTAACTTGGTTAGATCTGATGACTTAAAGTCAATCAGTTTATAGTAATCATGGTCAGGATCAACCATGAAGGCGATTAGTTGGCTTGTTGCGGACTTGTTTAAATGCAAAGAATGTTTGTTCCTTTGTGATACTGACATACGGGTTGGAAAACGAGTGTCGAACCTATCAACAAGATATTGGAGGTTAAGGATTTTTGATTTTTCCTAGACCTTACTATTTATAGTACTTGTACTAGCTACGATCAGCTAAGTGAGGACTAGGGATGCCTACTGTAATTGGCTTGATTTGTATTGGATCAATTCACCTTAACTCATGGAGCTGCAAGCTTTTTATGTTATGTATATCTGGACAGATAAGCTAGATGTCATGTCGAGAGTACATGATTTGCATTGATGCAGTAGGGTAACATTATCTATATATTGTTACGATTAGTAGATGATTGATACATTCTGTTCCTTGGGGGCTTTGACCATGGAACACTTGTACTTGATTGTTGACCTAGAAAGTACATGCTGATGGGTGATTTGAGCTAATACGGAAAAATGTGGAGCTAGTTGCTTGACATTTATTGGTGACTACTTTTACTTGGTCTGAATAACCAAGCAGGTATCTACGGACTTATGATTTGCATGGAGGCAAATCACTTACAAGACTAGGTCACCATCGGTTAAATGATATCAAGGATGACCTATGGAAAAATAAAGGAATTGCTTTATGAGTATGTTGAGATACTCCTGAGAGATAGCATGTCTCTATCTCCTTGTTATGGAGTAGGACCTTATAGGGTTTTTGTTGGGACCGGATGCATGTTGACAAGGATACGAGTTCGTAAAATTTTAAATTTTTACGTGCAGCGTAAGAATTTGCATAAAATAATTTCTAAATTATTTTAACTTACGTATCTAGCATGCAACCTTATGGATGTGTGACATAGATCATAAATAAAACTTTGGGAAAAGTAAACTAATTTACTTTATACCTTTCCGTAACTCGAAGAAGGGACGAGATCCAACCGTAGCGTCCCTTGGAAGCTCCGCCTCTATTCGCGTCCACGCCGAGTTCTCTTCGGATGACTTCGCAGAAGTCACGAGTTTTGTGCCGACGAGAATACTAGATTCTCTAAAGGACACAATAGAAGAATCAAGAGAGAAAAAGGAAACTAACCACCAAGTAACGGAATCGAAATTCCGAAGAGGAAGGAAGGAGTCGGATCCGTTCTTCTTCTTGGCCTTCTTGGTCGGATGAGCTCTCGGCTCACCTTGATAGTCACGACAGCCAGAGGGGAGGAGAGAGTTGAGCCGGCCCTAGATGAGAGAGAGTCAGGGGCGCCGGCCCTAGAAGAGAATGAGCCGGCCTTAGGGGAGAAGGAAGGGAAGTAACAATCCTGAAGAGAGAGAGAACTCTAATATGAGTAATAATCAAGGCTTGCCTTTGGTTTCTTTATATAGTAGCTTTCCCTGCCAAGTCTCCTCCTTTAACGGTTACGAATTAGTTATCATAAGAAATTTATCCTATAAATTCTCTTATGAATTATTCCGTTTAAATGCCAAGTTTTATTATAACTAACTTTATAATAAAACAATACATCTCTTTAATCTATAAGTAAAATTTATCAAGAAATTTTTATGTAAATTATTCTTATGAAAAACTTCAAGTTGTTTTATAACTAATATAAATAAACAATTCCATGCTTAATCATAAGAAAAATTTATCATATAAATTCTTTCTTATGAAACAATCATTATAATTGAATTTTATAAATAAAACTAATTCAATCTCTTCATTTTAATTCATAGAATAAATTTTATTATAAAATTAACTTTCTTATATGGAAAAATCAATTCATAATTTTTTTATAAAATAAAATAAAACCATTCCTGGATCAATTTATTTAATTTCCATGAAAATAGAATAATATTTACATAAATTTTTTATATAAATTTCTTTAAATTTATTTATCCATAATTTTATAAAACAATCGTACCTAGATTTATTTTATTAATTTAAACCAATAAATTGGTTTCTCCCTTTATGTGGCTCGGCCACAACCAAAGAGGGTGGCACCCTCTTTGGCCGGCCAACCCAACCCGACTCGCTCGCGAATTAAATTCATTTAATTCGCCCAATAAGCCTTCAAAAGACTTAGCCATTTTAATCTTCCATTGCGCCTCTGATACTTCAGATTCGATTATTTCTCTTGATCGGAAAATCCTAATTTTCAACTCGTTTTAAATCCCTCGGATTACTCGTAGTGCGTGTGACTAAATAGGCTTTCGATTTATGTTGGCCGTCTATAATCAACACAATTATAGAACGATCATGAGTGGCACCTAGTAGTACATCATGACCCCAATTAATCAAAGATCAACGGTTGACCTCAGAATAATTCTGAAACCCTTCAGCAGCTCTAATGAATCGTGCCCTATTCTCCTTCACCATCTTATACCCATCTTGGTTCAGGACAGGTCTGTTTGTGTCAGTCCCCACTAGCTGACTACGTTCACACCTAGCCCAAGTAGTGTCTTTCTCGTCCTTTGGATTTCTAATTACTCTCATGTATTTAAGAGACTCCACTCTAAACATGATATGCTCTGGCCAGAGGCTTTGAGTAACAATCCGACGATAGGCCTGGGTATACATCTCCTCGCAAGGAGTGGTGAATCCTTTGTAGGCTGTTCAAACATCTTCGGGCACTTCGGCTTATACCCAATCATCCTGGGTCCACACCTCCTTGGAGATGCTTGCTTAAGATGTTAAAGTATAAGTCTCCATGACCAAGATGACTTGAACACCGCAAGTCAAAGGAACATCGCACTTAAGCTGCAGTAAGAACTTCATTGACATATCTATATGTAGATTACCATATGAAGTCTTACAGCTAGTCACTCCAATGAACTAGTTCCCTTAACTAGCATCCATGTTTATCTCCGGACATCCCAATGTCACCAGCCAGTGAGAATCAGCTGATTAGAGAATAACCCATGCTAGTCTCAACAGAATTGATAGTGTCCGTTTTATCAATTCATCGACTAGGGATATTTTCAATACTTCACAATTGACATTTAGAGATAATCACTAGTTGTGATCCCATCACAAATTCTCTTATGCTGTGAATTGTATTGCGGACATTCAGTAGATGAGTTTAAGATCCCAATCAAATACACAAACATGTATACTCAAATAGTGAATTATCATTTATTAAAATAAATTTTTACAATCATAAGGCGATTGCCTTAGGACACTTCTCTCATATCACTAACAAACTCCCACTTGGCCTAATGCCAATCGCTACGGTATCCAATACCACAGGCTCTAACATGACCCTCAAACTTGTTCTGAGGCAAGGCCTTAGTTAAAGGATCCGCTAATATTCCTTTCAGTGGGAATTTCTCAATTTGTATTCATTCGTACTTATTAATCTCTCTGATCAGATGATAGCGGCGAAGCACGTGTTTGGATCGCTGATGAGACCTTGGTTCCTTTGCTTGTGCAATGCTCCATTGTTGTCGCAGTAACCGCACTGCTATCATCAATGGTTGGAACCACACCAAGTTCGGAGACAACTTCTTGATCCAGACTGCTTCCTTTGCTGCTTCCGAAGCTGCGATATATTCTCGCTTCCGTGGTAGGAATCCGCTACGGTGTCTTGTTTGGAACTTTTCCAACTTATTGCGCCTCCATTCAAAGTAAATACGTATCCAGACTGAGATTGGAGTCATCCTTATCTGTCTGGAAACTGGCATCTGTATACCCACGTATTACCATATTCTCCTTCTCCATATATTAGGAACACATCCTTAGTTCTTCTTAAGTACTTAAGGATTGTCTTAACAGCCACCCAATGATCCTGTAACGCCCGCCCTTATATCTACTCTCGGGGCGGGGTTACGTACATTCAATCATATAGTAATATATATTTTTTTTTTCTATTTCTATCTCCTAGCATGACATTAAAACAACAATGCAAGGACTTAAGAGAACTAGGTACTAAGCATGCTTGCAAAAATTATCAAGTTCACATATTATTTCACACCATAATATAATCCAATAAATCAAGCATATGAAAATTCCAAGTGTAACTATTATCATGCAATATCAATCCTAATCACTATCATTCATTGTCAAGGGCATAACATAAGCATAAATATGTAGATATAGAAATCTTTCTTCCCGAGCCACCACCCCACACATCTTCAGCCTCCTGCCTCTTCCTTCCATTTAAGTGTTATCTGCAGCATAAGACAACACATAAACTAGTAAGCATAAATGCTTAGTAAGGATCCTTCCTACTCGCGAAAACCATACGAAAGCATAACATGTACACATAATAAATCATAAGCATGAGTTCATCAAAGCATGTTAAACATCCAAGTTTCTAACATGCAGTATCAAGTACCTCAAGCATACTCTTCACATATACAAATATGTTCAATGAATGTTTCAAAA